>VXBC01004662.1:17851-69803 GCA_013399945.1 Ploceus nigricollis | reverse complement strand
CCTCAGCCTTTCCTCCACATTTCCTCAGCCCTTCCTCAGCCTTCCCTCGGCCTTTCCTCCACATTTCCTCAGCCTTTCCTCAGCCCTTCCTCAGCTCTCCCTCAGCCTTTCCTCAGCCCTTCCTCCACATTTCCTCAGCCTTTCCTCAGCTCTCTCTCGGTCCTTCCTCAGCGTTTCCTCAGCCTTTCGTCCACATTTCCTCAGCCTTTCCTCAGCCTTTCCTCCACATTTCCTCAGCCCTTCCTCAGCCTTTCCTCAGCCCTTCCTCAGCCTTTCTTCAGCATTTCCTCAGCTTTTCCCTGGCCTTTCCTCAGCCTTTCCTCATCCTTTCCTCCCTGGAATTCCATTTTGGAAATAAACCAGCACACCAAGCTGTGTGGCCCTGCAGCATTCCCTGGATCATGCATCTTTCCTCTCAGTGTTTTCCTGCAAACCCATGGCCCACAATGATAATATTCCAGGATTTTTGTGGGATTTTTGATGATTACAGGTCAGGAATGGCCCAGCTGGGTGCAGGGACCATCCCCAAGAGTCTCCTCACACCCACTTGTATTTTTCTTTGCTTGAAACCCATAAATTAGTGACAAAAAATGCTTTTAGGGTGATTTATTTGGTTGCAGCCAGGCTGCAGCATCTCTGCAGTCTCTGATTCACTACTGAAGGTTTAATAAAATGATGTTTCAATAAAAGGACAATTTAATAAAATGACATTTTCCCTCAGGCTTCTCAGGTGGGTGAAGGGTGAGGGGGATATGCTCCCAGCTGGCTCTGGGTGTTCCCTGCATCCTGCATTTTCCACTGCCAAAAATGCCTCTGGATTTCGGGTGCTTTGATCTCCTGCAACCTCTACTGAGAGACAAGAAAATCCTCACTTGCAGAACTCAGGAAAAACACAGGAAATCTCCAGAATTGGGGCCATTATGGAATTTCCTTGAGGATCAGGTGTGCTGGTGGCATCAATCCCTGCTGTCATCCCAGTCCCTACAAAATTCCCTACTCCAGGAGCACTTTGGCAGCATTTAAAGCATTCCCAAAGTGAACAGGAGATTCCTGGCAGGAAAACATCTTGGAAAGATAAGAAACCCCACAGTGGGGTCTTCTCCTGCTCCATCAGTCCCTGTGACCTCTGAGCAGCACAATTTCTCCCCTCTGCACCCTTTGGAAGAGCAGGATTTTTGTCCTGGGGAAGGTGACTCAACCAAGTGGGTGCAAAATTTGGAGGCTAAAAAAACAGCTTAAATCAAAGGAGCAGGGCAAAATTCCCTTCTCATTTCCCAGGAAAAGCAGGTCCCCAGCGTGTGCCTGCATTGGGATTAATTTGTTAATTGTTGCCCGCTGTTAGCAACAGTTGCCATGTTTAGGGTTGAGTCAGAAATGCTGCTAAAAACCCTTAATTCAAAGGCGCCTCCACGAATAAAATCCAGCCTTGGAATGGGATTTCATGGCAACTACAGCAAACACAACACTGCCTTCTCCATCCAGCCCCTTCCCAATCTGGGGAATATAGATAAGGCCTGTGGTATTGCAAATTTTTTAAAGTGTGATTTTTTTTTTCCCCCCTTAAATGTTTATTTCTGGATTATTTCCCCATGGCAGGGCAGTGCTGGGGGTTGTGTGTCCCACCCTGCAAGGTGGAAAAGCTGGGTTATCCCTGTGTGATTCCTTGGAAAACCAGTGCAAGGATTGCTCTGGATCCAGAGGAAGGGACATTCACAGAACTCCAGACTGGTTTGGGTTGGAACAGACCAAAACTTTTCCCATTCCATCTCCCAAGATGGGGACATCTTCCACCATCCCAGATTGCTGGAGCTGGAATTCATTAAGCAGGGACCCAGTCTGAGTCTTCCAGCCAATAACTGTAAAATTCCAGAGGGGAATGGATGGATCTGTGGATAATGAGGCCCCATGGAGCTCCCAGAGGCAGAGTTTGTGATCCCAGTTTTCCTGCCCAAGTGCCTTTTCCTGACTTGCTGGCACTTGTTCCTGGAATTTCCCGTTATCACTGCACCTGAATTACTGGAATGCCCTCCTGGTTTTTCCTTGGCATCTCCCGGCTCTGTCTCACAGAGTTAAGCCAGGAAATTGAGAAGACAATATTACAACAATCCCTGGGAATCCAGGGTAGGCAGAGGCAGATATGCAAGAAAAAAAAAAGAAATAGTATTAAAACTTCTGTGTGTCCAGGACTGTGTGGTCCCTGCTCCTGAAATATCCATGGGAATCATTTGGGGAGCACAATCCCTCCCCTGCCTTCTCCACGTGCACCTGATCTGGCTTTAACCATGGGGGAAGTTGGATCTTCCACCACAGCAGGTGCTTCAATCCATTATTCACAGCAGGAATAACCAGGATAGCTGGATTTTTATAGGATAGAGGGAGGCATCCACCCCCCAGTAATGAGAATTACAAGGATGGTAAAGCAGGAAAGGAGGAGAGCTTGAAGCAGGGAAATATCCCCAGAAAATTCCCTGCTGCTGGCTCGGAGCAAAGGCAGTGCCCTGGGAGCTGCCCAGCACAGGTGAGCACAGAGTTTTTTGGGAATGCCACTTGTTTCTATGGAGCCAGCTGGGATCTGAGGGCTGGAGAAACCACTTCTTTTATTGGACTGTCAGGGAGTTGGGAATCACGTTAATGACCCCTCCCACAGCTCATAAAACCAGAGAGATGCTGCCAAAGGCAAAGGACAGAGCCACACCAGCACAAGAGGAGGAGGAATCAAAGCTTCTGACACAATTTTGTGGGAATAAGGTCGGAACATTTTGTTTTGGCTGCCTGAGGGGGACTTTCCCAATGGGACGCAGTGTGGAAATATTTTGACTCTTTTTTTGGGGTAAAGGAGGTAAATCCCAGCTGTGTGATTCCCAGCTGAGTGGGGTGATGGAATCCCACGAGGTGTGGGTGCAGTTAAGCTGTCATTCCCAGTGTTGATCCCAAATCCACTCTGCTCTCCCAGAGGATCGGGTGCTCTGCCCCTGACAGCCACTCCATCATCCTTTTTTTAGAAATGACCTTTCCTCAAGGTGCAACCTCCTAATCCACCTGAAATCCCTGCTCTGCCTTCAGCAAGGAATAAACTCCCTCTGGAAAAGGCAAAGAGGTGCCTGAAGTTCAGGACAGACAATTCCCAAATATGCTGAAAGAACGAGCTCCACTCTCCCCCGGAGCGTGGCAGGGAACTCATGGAAGAAGTGAATCCACCTCTTTACTCAGCAGCATGACTTAATTCCAGCAGGGAAAAATGAGCTCACGAGGACTGCCAGTTTCCCTTTCACCTTCCCTCTCCCTCCTCCCGGGATGGGAACGGGCAGGGGAGGGTTGGACTCGTGCTGACAGCGTTGGCTGAGCCGTGGAGGAGAGAAATCTGCACAGAGCTCACCCAGCTCATCCAGCTTTTCCTTGGAGGGAGGATGAACAGGGAAGGAGCTTCTCATCCATCCCCACAGCTCCTCCTGCCTGTGCCCGGCTCGGGCCAGCTCCGTTCCCCCGTTTTCCGTGGGAAGAGGATCAGTGTCAGTCTGACACCTCGTTATTACTCATCCCGGTGGCTTTGGCACGTAGGGATTTAACATCACACTTTCCTCTAAGTGCTCTAATTCCTGCAGAGCCTCTTCCAGCTCCACTTGGAAGTGGTGGGATGACAGAGGGGGTTGGGATTTCACAGGGAGAAGTCCAGGTCAGAGCCTCAGCCCGTGCAAATCCTCTGGGATGAGCTGGATTTCAGCATCCCAAAGTTGGCAAAGTTGGAAGTGCAGATGTCCGGGCAAAGCAACGATCCCCAGAATTCTGTTTAAATGATGGGAATAAAAGGAAAACAACTTTAGGAAGTGGATGTAAACCATCCCTAATCACAACCAGGAAATCAACTTTGCTGCTGAGGGGCTCGGGGTGGGGACAGGAGAAACGGAGAAGGAATCGATTTTGCCGTGTTATGCTGAGGTCACACTGACAGACACACAGCAGCTGTCACCGGCACTGCTGGAGGCACAACCTGACCACAGGGCTCCAACCTGGGGGGCAAAACCCACTGGCAGGACACCCCCAGCTCCAGGGAAATCCATCCTCCTGCAGATAAGGAGTAAAACACCGGCAATGATGTGCTGGAGGCGATCGTCCTCGTGGATGTGGCTGCTGGGAAATCTGCTGGAGAAACAAGCTGAAAGAAAATGCTGAAAAAACCCAGAAGAAAATCTGCTGGTTCCTCTCTCCTTGGGGGCTTTTGAGTCAGTGACAAAGTCAAATGATGGTTTCTGGTTCTGCAGCTTCCAACTCCCAGCCTGACAGCACTGCTGAGGTGCCTCTTCATCCTCTCATGGAACTCTGGTGGATATTGAGTCTCTTCCCTCTCCATTCTTCCTCCTTATGGGCCTTTCTGACCTTCAGCAAGAGCAGAAGGTGAGCTCATCAAGGGTGGCCACAATTCAAGAGGAATTTCTCCCTGGAAAGGCTGGTCAGGCCTTGGAAGGAGCTCTCAGGGAGGTTTGGAGTCCCCATCCATGGAGGTGTCCCAGGAATTCCTGGATGTGGCACTCAGTGCTGTGGGCTGGTCACAAGGTGGGCATCAGGCACAGCTGGGACTCGAGGATCTTGGAGGGCTTTTCCAGCCTCAATTCTGGGATTCTGGGATTCTGATCAAACCCCCAGCCAGTGCCCAGAGGGTTGTGTGTGGGATTATTTAGAGTGACACCAGCGACACACCAAGTACCCAAAACGGGAGACCTGAAGCATTCGAGCAGACCCCATGGGCCAAAAAATGATCTGATCAAAAACTCCTAAAAATACTGTGAAACAACAGCAACAAAGTCATTCCAAAAGCAGGATCCAGCTCCGATCTCTCCTGGATGGCTCTGAGCACTCCTGCATTTATGGATGTTGACATCAGCACCGGATGGTGTTTTTTATTTCGTTTCACGCTTTGTTAACTTCTCTCAATTACGTGGAACGCTCCTTTTTTTTTTTCCTTTTTTTTGGTGGTTTGGGGTTTTTTTTTTAAATACCCAAACTTCTGCCTGTTCCCAATTACCAAAACGAAGAAAAAAATAAAATATAAGAAGAAAGAAAAACAGAGTGGAAGAAGCTGGCACCGAAATGAAGTCAAGCACACAATGGAACAGAAGAGTTGGAGGCTGGAGAGATGGAGGAGTTAAGGCACGTGGTCGTAGGAAGCAGAGGAAGGCACTGACAAAGATAGAAAGAGGCCTTGAGGATTTCACAAACCCTGAAGGAAATGTCAGAGATATTTCAGTGATAATTATCCCTGCCTTCTGCTCTGGGTATTTAGAGGATTTATGTTGTCTTGGAACAACAAAAAAGCCAAATCAGTGCTGCTTTTTGGGGGGTAATTTGTTAAATCTTAATAAATGCAACCAAAGCTTTGCCCTGTGCCAGAGGTTCACCTTCAGCAGGAAAATGGAGTTATTCAGACCTTTAAATAGCTCGGGATGTGTGGTTTGCTGGGCTTTTGAGCCTTTCTCCAGTGTTCAAAGTTGTTTTTAACACAATTGAAGATGGTTTTGATTCAATTATTGCATTAGTGGGAGGCTGAGCAGGCTCGGGAGCAGCGGGGTTATGGCTCTATGAGTTAATGTTCACACCCCTTTCGGGTGTCCCAGAGGAGCTCCGCGGGCTGGCGGCCAAATTTGAGCTTGACTCGGCTCCCAGTGTGCGAGCCAACTGTTCCTGCATTTCATTTCTGTCATATCCTGGACATTAAAACACCATTAATCCAAACCTTTTGTTTCGAAGAACAACTGTGCTGTAAAACAGCGAGAGAAGCTGCCAAAGTTCCCTCAAAGCTGTGTAATATCGTGGTCATCCACACAAACTGGGATGTAAAATTCAAAAAAAATTGGGGTTTTTTGTGTTATTTGGGTCTAAAACATGCTACAAATAAGATTTTTTTTTCTTGCTTGGCTTTGCTGTGGGATGAGGGGGGATGAGTCCAAGAGCAGGTTTGTCCCTGTGGGATTCCACAGCAATTCCCCCCATTTAACCATTAAATAAGGGACAAGCTGGGAAAAGATTTTGCTGTTGTGAAATGCGTTAACCTCAGGCTTTATTCTGGAAGTGGCTCTGTCCTACTTCCATTGGCTTTTCCCGGGTAACATGAGAACCACTCTGGCTTTTTCCTTCCCAAATTGCTGGGTGATTCAGCACGGTCTGGGAGACGCCTCCAGAGGCTCGTTCCCTGGATTGGCCACAGGAGTCAGGGATATAGTCAGGATTCCAACAGCTTCTCCATCTCCACGTGGATCCCGTTATTTTATCCATGCTCGTTTAATTATCTCACTAATTATTTTAATGGAGGGATGGAAAAGGCAGCAGAGGGTGAGGTTGGAAAATCCACGAGCCAAGGGGTTTGTTCTTTGTCCTAAAAGCACCTCAGCAGCCACCATTCCCACAGGGATATGGCCTTGGATTCCCAGGGCATGGATGGGCACGGCCACATCACCATCCCAAACACAGCAGCCGAGGAAAACACGGAATCAGAGAATCCTTGAAGTTGGGAAAGCCCTTTAAGATCAGCAATTCCAACAGTGCATGAATCCAGCTGTGTCCTTGTCACTGAGGGCATTCATTCTCCTCCAAACCCTCATTCCCAGTCACCCTTCCTGGTTTTTCACAGCCTCCCCATGGAATCTTGACTTCCTCCTGCAGAGGCTTCGGCTTTTCAGTCCATGGTCAGACGAGCAGGGAGATTCAAACACCACCATGCACCTTCCTGCTCCACCCAAGTGGGATCTGCTTCCTTGGCTTCCTGAGACTCTGGATGAGCTCAATCCATAACCACTTCCCTCTCCTCACGGTGCCTTTGGGATCAGGATGATGATTATTATGGCCAAGTGTCAGGATGTGATTTTTCACAGTGGGGTGATTTTTGGGATGTCCTCTGCAGGGCTGGGAGTTGGACTCGTTGATCCTTGTGGGTCCCTTCCAAGTTTGGATATTCCATGATTCCAGGACACCCTTCAGCAGCTGCTCCCTGGCTCCCATGAGCAGGGACTGAGTGCTGGATTGGGCTCCTTTCCCAGAGCAGCTGGATCTCCAGGAATCCCCCATCCCTTGAGGAATATTCCAGGTAAAACTCTCCTGGAGCTTCTCAGGTGCAGCAGTGACTGCATCATTTTAAGGACCAAGTGTTTCCTGCACGTCCCTTTTTCCTCCAGAGCTGGCAGTTGGAATTGGATGTTTATGGAACAAGGGGAAGTTAGGAACTGGAAGGAGGATTTAGGAAGCAAAGCCCTGCAGGAGGATCTCTGGCACCAGACATCCAGGAGCCACGGAAGCAGCACTGAGCCTTCCAGACTGGGTTTGGAGGGGCTTTAAAGGAAGTTCAGACCCTCTCCCTAAAAAAAGGAGACATCCAAACATCAACATCCATGACTCAGCTCATGCCACTGGATCAACCTGCCATTCCCGAAGAAAACCTGGGATGCCCTTGCCAACAGGTTGGGCTCCTTCATCACACGCTCTCTGTCTTTCATTCCAGGGCTGATCAGGGAATATTTTCAGAGGAATATAAACCACTGTAAATCCAAGCCCAAGGCAGCGCCAAAAGAAAGAAAGAAAAGGAGAAAAAAAAAAATAAATCCAATACCACCAGGAGAGAGGGAAAGATCTTTCCCCAGACCACAAATTCTAAAGCTCCCAGAAGGATTTATGACCTGGTGGTTAAACCAACGCTCCTGGAGTCCAGGATCCCTCCTGGAACAAGCTGAGATGGATCCATGAGCTGTGTTTTGGGCAGGATGTTTTGCCCCCATTTGCTCTAGCTTTGTCTCCAAAATTTCCCAAATCCCATCCTGAGCATTCCCCCTCCTCTCCCTGCCTTAAAAGCCTTGTTTTGGCTCCGGCTGCAAGGAATAACAGAACAGGGAAGGGGAGGGAAAAGGGCTCTCCGTCAGCTGCTAAACATATAAACCTGCAGATTTATTTGGTAGGAATAATCCCTGAAGGAGAAACAGATCCAATACTTCATCATCCCACAAACTGCCCACATCTGTTCGGAGACAGCAACAGGCGGCCGGGAACATGTGCCAGGAGCGGCTCAGAGGCAACCTGTCCCTGCTTCCCTGGATCCCACATCCCATTCCCAGAGATGTTTCTGGATGCTTCTCTTCCTTGGGGAAATTCCCTCAGCTTCTCCTGGGCTAGGGAAGTATCCCGGGACAGCCTGAGGAGTTCATCTCAGAGTCTGTAGTGGGATATATTGAAAATGTCCCAAAAAAATCCAACGTGCAGCTGAGTTTAACCTGGAATTCTCTACTGTAAGCACCAGGAAAAATATTTTCCCTGGTGGCTTCAGCCCTGGAGGTGATGGCACAGAGTGCTGGGTGACTTCCCATGGGGAGCACAGCCCACAGCACCCTAATTTTGGCATTTAATTAGGATTTCAGCTCTTTGGGATCCCAGAAATAAGGAATAACCCAGTGCCTCAGTCTCATGAATTGTTACAGGACCAGGATCATTCCAGCTGGATCAGGAGCCTGGCAGGACAAAATCCACCCTGCAGAGAGGCACTGAAAACCACCCAAAATCAGCCAAATTTCATTGGATGAATCCCCTCAGCACAGAAACTCTTGGAGGAATGGGTGGAGCAAGGTGCTGTCCGGCTTTCCGAGTTCCAGGGTTTCCAGGGCCTCTTCCCATGGGGGAGCACAGCCCACAGCGCCCTAATTTAGGCATTTAATTAGGATTTCAGCTTTTTGGAAACCCAGAAATAAGGAATAACCCAGTGCCTCAGTCTCAGTGTTGTTCCTGTCCATGACCAGGATGCTCCCAGTTGGATCAGGAGAACAAAATCAGGAGAACAAAATCAGGAGAACAAAATCCAATCCCAGTTGGATCAGGAGAACAAAATTCGGTGCCTGCAGAGAGGCACTGAAATACACCCAAATCAGCCAAATTTCAGGGGTTGAATCCCCTCAGCAGAGAAACCCATGGAGGAATGGATGGAGCCAGGTGCTGCTGGGCTCTCCAGGGATTTCCAGGATTTCCAGGCTCCCCATTTGGCCACTGGAGAAGGGAAGCAGGGCTGGATCCGTGGCTGTCAAAGGGCAATTGTGGGGGTTTGGAGCAGGGCAGGATGGAAGGGGCTGGCCCTGGAACAGCCTCCCCAGGCTCCCCTTTGAGAACCACGAGGCTCCGTTGACTTTTCACACCTCATTAAGGAGGAAAACTCACCAGGCTCCCGGTTGACATTCCCGGGATCGCGCTCCCGACCGGCAAACAGCGGCTCTGTGTTCGGGCTCTCGTTATTTTGGGGCCCAGGCTCAGCTGGAAAAAGCTGCTTGACAAAATTGCCCTGAGAAATCTCCTCCCTGAAGAGTTTAATTGTCCAAGTTTACGCTCCAATAAAATCCCCAAGTCTGGGCCTTTGGTTTTCCAGAGGGAAACGTTCCCGCTCGGATCCGTGTGGAAGCGCAGCGCCTGGGCTGGGGACTGTCCCCTTTGCTGGGGTGTGGGGCAGATTTGGGATTTCTCTCTCTGTGCCTGCAAAAAGGTGGATCTTGGGGGACAATCCACAGTCTGGTGTCACCTGGAATGTGCCCAGAGAAGAGTGGGCATGGAAAAATGGTGGACGAGGCCATGGAAAAGTCGTGGACAATGGAAAAATGGTAGACAAGGCCATGGAAAAGTGGTGGACAAGGCCATGGAAAAGTGGTAGAGAAGTCCAAGGGCTGGAAATGTCTGGAAGAAGCAACTCAAGGGATGCTGTGAGTGTGAAAATCCCTCCCTGAGGACTTATATAAATGTCCAACTTCACCCTAATTTTGTCCTTGAGACTATCATAGGATCCGTGCTCTGGACTATTCACAACAAAATTTTGAAACACAAAATTAAATTATAAAGGCATCACCACAAATTCCGCTTAATTCATTCTATTTCCCATTTAATTTGAGTGACATGCAGCAAAAAAAAAAAAAACCTACTAAAAATTACAGCAAAAAATAAAAAGATGATTTGTGTGAACGTGTCGTGGCTGCATAAAATGGCAGGTTTTCATTTGGCTACTTTTTAGTGCCTGGAGTGGGAGAACTGCAAATAAAAACACCCCAGGAAGCTCCAATTCTGGGTCAAAAGCAACAGTTTATGTCACAAACCCCTCGGGGGACGACTTCTGAGGCGAGAAGCAGAATGGGTAATTCGGAAAACACAATATGAGGGACTTAATGCAGATTTAGGATTGAGGAAATCAATTTTTTAAATGGGAAGCGATTTTTGAAAAGAGTTGGATCCAAGAGGAGACACACAGATTCCAGGGGGAGAGGATGGAAATGACTTTTTTTTTTAGTGTGGGATCATGTTACTGGTGGAAAAATTGACCTGCAGGGACTGAGTTCCTCCTTTGTGTCATTGACCATCTGCCAAGCCCTGATTCCTTCTGGATATTAAAGGTTCAAAATCCAAACGCTGGAAGGCCACGTTTAAACCTGAGCCTTGTGCACTGCCCAACTTCCTCCACATCCCAAATGAAAATCCTAAAACTGAGCTCATCTGGGACAGAAGTGATGCCCTTTTTGAAGACAACATTAAAAAACCCTCAAAAAACCCTTCAAAAAACCATCATGAGGCATCTTCAAACCTTCTCCATCAATTTATGAAGAGCCCAGACTCCAACCACTCTGTTCTCTTGGCTGCTCCAACAACTCCGGCATTCCAGGGAAATCTCAGCAGCTTTTCCTCTGTCTTGTCCTAGGATATTGCAACTTTTTGAGTGTCTCAAAACTCCTGCTGAAGGTCAGGAGATGCCTGGACTTGGTGTTTTGCATTGGAACAGCTCCAGCTTGGAGCATTTTGGTGGCACAGACACCAAGCCAGGTGTTGTCTGCCTTTCCCTGTTTCTCTTCCTGCCCCTCTCAGGGTGGGATTTGATCCTTTTGAGGGGAGGTGGGTGCCAGCCAAGGTTTTTCCTTGTCACAGTTTGATTCAGACGAACTTGGAGGAGAATTCCTCTCAGCAACCACCTGGAATGTGTGGAGGAGGTTGGTTTTTTTCACAAAGTCTTCCCTGGGTTTTGGTTTGGAAACCCCAAATTCAAATGAAAGATTAGGGACTGAGATAAAATAGATCTGAGATCCAACTCAGGCTGATTTTGCTTTCACAAACCCCAAACCATCCTGGTTTGTTCTTCACAGAAATGAGGGAGGAAACCCCCCAAACTTTCATCTGACCCCTCCTCGAAATTCTTTTGATGCTCAAGATAAAATGGGAGCGAGATTCCCACAATTCTTGGGGGAAGAAGAGGCCTCAAAATAAGAGATTCTGACCCTGGATGGATGTGACCCAGCACAGCTTGGCAGCCCAAATTCTGAAGTCATTGATCCTGTGAAAAGCAATAAATCCATTTGACAGCTCAAGAAAAGCCAGTCTGACCTTGGGCTTTGTTTTGATCCCACTGGTGCAGCTGGAGACCTGCAGGAGCACAAAAATGGCAGCTCTGAGCCAGCAGCCAACTGGAAAAGGGGTGGGAAAAAATCCGTCCTGCTGAGATGGGGAATAGGAAAATGTCTCTCCAGGACAGCAGCGTCCCTGAGATCATTGGCTGAATTTATTCACAATCATAAAATCATGGGATCACTGAGGTTGGAAAAAAATCTCCAGGATGATTAAGTGCAAGCTGTGCCTGATCCCCACCTTGTCCCCAGCCCAGAGCGCTGAGTGCCACATCCAGGAATTCCTGGGACACCTCCAGGGATGGAGATTCCAAACCTCCCTGGGCAGTTCCAAGGCCTGACCAGCCTTTCCATGGAGAAATTCTTCCTGATGTCCACCCTGAGCCTCCCCTGGCCCAGCCTGAGGCCGTTCCCTCTCCTCCTGTCCCTGTTCCCTGGACCACAGCCCGACACCCCCGGCTGTCCCCTCCTGTCAGGGAGTTGTGCAGAGCCAGAAGGGCCCCCCTGAGCCTCCTTTTCTCCAGGATAATTCTCCTTCCAGCTGCCTTTCCATAGGCAGGGAAAAGCTGGGAAAACAGCCCCGTCCCCTGTCAGAAACCCACGGAGTGTCCAACTGGCTCCGGTGGGATGGAAAACGCAACATCTCCCAACAGGAACTGTTTACTTCTTCCTCCCACCACCTTGGGCTGTAACATCAGCAGCCAGCTCGGATTTTGGAAGTTCTCAGAAGCTCTGGAAGCTGCACAGGGTTTAGGGCTGAACCTCGCCAGGCTAAAGGCTCGCAGGCCTCCAGGTCAAGGCCTTTTAAGGACTCTTTTATTGCAGCTTTCACAAATCCATTTAAAAAAAAAAAAAAAGGAAAACAATCCTTCTGAAGATTGCACCTTTGAAACGACAGCTACCTACAAAGTTTCACCACAGTAGTTCAAAGTGTTGGAAAAGACACTTTTACATTTAGCAGGGAACAGCAGGTTTTAATCTATTGTGAGGTTTTTTTCTCCCCAGCATGTTCCGAGTCTGTTCCATGAGTGTTATCTGTCCGGTTTCCAGGTTTTTATAATCCACTGGGGCCTGTGTAAATCTCAGGATTTCCTCTGCAGACTCGGCTCATGTTCCACAGCTGTGCTGTAGCACATGTGTGAGGAAATTAGAAATGAAATCAGCTGATCCAGCGTGGATTAGGACAAGGGGAGAGACCCAAGCCTTGCAGGCTCCACGGCCTGTCCAGGGGGTCAGTGCCACCCTCCGGAGCGTGGCCATGGGTGGATCAGTGTCCCCTCACAGCAGGAGTGACATCTGCCCCCCCAGCCCCACCCAGGGGACACCTGAGGCCTTTCCTCAGAGGGTGGAGACGCCCTGGAACAGATTCCCAGAGCAGCTGTGGCTGCTCCATCCCTGGAAGTGTCCAAGGCCAGGTTGGATGGGGCATGGAGCAACCTGGGATAGTGGAAGGTGTCGCTGCCCATGGTGGGGGGTTGAAACTCAGATGACCTGTAAAATTTCCTCCCAACCCAAACCATTCCAGGATTTTGTAGTTTTCTGATGGTGTTCCCCATCTCTTGCCTGTCCAGGTGCAGGAAATTTGCACCATCAGGAGGTGTCAGCTCGGAGGAAGCCACATGTGGTTAACTGAGGTCGTGGTTCCATAAATGCTTTGAACTGGATTCACTGTGTCCATCTGCTCCTGCTGCTCTTGGTTCCTGCAAATCTCCTCCAACTGGGAACCAACAGCAGGGAATGGACCTTGCAGGACGCTCAGAAAGTGCAGGGTGATGTTTGATCCCAAAACCTGCAAATATCCCACAAAATCAGTGCCAGCAGCAGCCAGTGGACCTTTCAGGATACACACAAAGGGCAGAACAGTGCTCAGCCCCAACATCTGCCCATGGCAGACACTTCTTGGGATGCTGGGAAATTCCCTGTCCCAAAACCTGTCCATGGCAGATATTCCATGTCCCATGGGCTTGATGTGCTCCGTGTTCTCCATGTTCTCCATGGGCTCCACAGTCTGTGTGCTCCATGTGCTCCATGTTCTCCATGGTCTCCACATGCTCCAATGTTCCATGTGCTCCGTGGACTCCATGTGCTCCACATGTTCCACGTGCTCCATGGACTCCATGTGCTCCATGTTCTCCATGGGCTCCACATGTTCCATGTGCTCCATGGACTCCATGTGCTCCGTGGACTCCATGTGCTCCACATGTTCCACGTGCTCCATGGACTCCATGTGCTCCATGTGCTCCATGTGCTCCATGTGCTCCATGGTCTCCACATGCTCCACATGTTCCATGTGCTCCATGTGCTCCACATGTTCCACGTGCTCCATGGACTCCATGTGCTCCATGTGCTCCATGTGCTCCACACTCTATGTGTGCTCCATGTGCTCCATGTGTCCATGTTCTCTATGTGCTCCATGGTCTCCACATGCTCCACATGTTCCATGTGTTCCACGTTCTCCATGGGCTCTGGCAGAGAGGGGCAGGGCTGAGCCCCTGGGGCTCTGGGGTTTATTTGATGCCCCCTGAGCTGCCAGGGGGTGCAGGGCCGTATCAAAGCCGGGCTTAGCGTGGGCTCAGACTGAGGGGGCCATGCAGGGGTTAAGTGAAGCCCGAGGGCTCCAGCAGTTCGGGGCTGAGCCTTTCCCTGCCAGCAAATCCCACTTCAGAAAGATTCCCCCCACACAGCCAACTTTTGGCCCTGGAGATGGGTTTGCCATGAAATCCCCACGCCAGGTGAGTTCTGCCTGCTTGAAGTTCTCCTCTGAGTGCTCTGGGCCCAGGAGGGTCACCAGGGAGGGTCACTCCTTCCCTCAGAAGGATCCAAGCACATCCCAGGAATCTGCTGTGGGATTTCTCAAGCCAAACCATTGTTTCATGATTTTTTCGGCGATTTCCTCCCCCTGACAGTGACAAGGAGCCCAAATTCCCAGTTGCAGGACCATTTTCCACTCCTATTAGTGATGGGAAACCTGGCAAAACTCTCCAGGCTTCCCAAAGCTGGGAACACCAGGAAGGGGAAGGGAATCAAAGTAATTGCAGTGTTGAACAGGGCAGAAGTGGCACTGCAGAAAGTGTGGACAGCTGTGGGTGAACCCTGCAGTTCAATCACCCCGAGCAGGTAAACTCAACCAACTCCTCACCTGAATGGTTCCTCCCTTTTCCAGCACCTGGAGGATCACAAACATCCCTTTATCTCCGGATTGTCTCATGTGGAATTGGCAGCTGGGCCGGCTCCAAACGCCTGTGCAGAGCTGGAATTCCTGAAAGACTTTTCAAGGGGTGAGAGCTGCATTCCACGGTCTGGCAGCACCCCCAGCCCCGCTCCTGGAGCGAGAGACTAAAGGGAATGAGGCTTGGAGAGCGAGTTCCCAACGAGATCCGTGGATGTGACACCGCTGTGCCTGGAAAACCCCGCTCCTTTTCCTTTTAAAGGGGTTGGAGGAGCAAAAGAACGGGAATCTAGCCCAGGTTTCCTGCATATTCAAGCAGCATTTCTCCCTCTAGGCCACAGGCTCGTGCGCAGGGAAGCAGAACAAAGGGAAAACACAACTGCTGTGAACTGGGATGAACTTCCAGCCAAAGTTAGGAGAAGGAATTCCAGCTTTTGGGAGCTGCTTGGTGTGGTGGCCACTGGTCCTGACTCTTGGCCAGCTCAGCTTTACATGGATTCATAGTCAATCAGTTCCTACCCTGAATTCCTGGTGGGCTCTGGTGCCAGTTTGGAAGGGTGGTGGAGCTGGTAGGACACTCCTATGTCCAGCTGTTCCTGGCTTTGGAATCTGGCTGGAATAAGGTTTGTCATCCACATGCTGTCACCTGGGGTTGAGGTGAAGGTGCCTCCAACAGGGAATGTTTGGTTTCTCCCTGGGCAAACACAGCAATTCCATGCAAATACTGCTCCAGACAGTAAAATTCTGAGGAAACAGAGCTGGACTTAATCCTTACCCAACATTCTTGCTCGTGTGGAGAAGGATGTCCCAAGGGAATTTCCTATAATCTTGGTAAGAAACAACCCTGAGCTCCAGAGCTCGGTTTCCTACAGAGATTTCTTGCCCTTCTGAGGCTTTGATGTCTCAGGAGGTGCAAACTCTGCCTTCGTTTTCCTCCCTGATGAAGCACCTGCACTAATTGGATTTTCTGGCTCTTAGAGGGATTTTTGAGGAGTGCTGCGTTGGGATCTTGCTCTGGGAAGTCAGAAAGCACGTCTGGAGCAGGGAAAGCTCGGCAGAAGTGGCTGTGAGCTTCCCAAAAACTGGGATGGAGAGGCTGGGCAGTGTGTGGAGCTTCACCTGCTGCTGGAAGCCAGGGAGGGGCTGGAAAACTCCTGGAATTGGGATCCTTGGGTGCTTTTGCATCACCCACAAGGCTCCGGGCACAGCCTGGAGATGCAGGATTGGCACATCCATGGCGGAAAAATCACTCTTGGAGCTGCAGAAACTTCCAGCAGCTTTGCTAAGCCAGGGCTAGCAGCCATAGAAAAAGTTTGGAGAGATTTCCCACTTTCCCTCCACCTGTTTGGCTCTTTGGCCCTGGTAGGGTGAGGAGTGTCCATGCGCGCCGTTGGATTTATGGAATTTTGGTGGTTCACGTGCAATCCCGGGACACTGAGGAGGGTCTGGAGTGCACGACCCCCTAACAGGGCTCTTCCTGCCACCTCTGCTCCGTGGGAGGCCCAGTCCATCCCCATCCCTGCCCCGTGGCCCCATCCCAGCGGCGGATCCGCGTTCCGCATCCCGACGATCCCGGCTCGCTCCGTGCTTGTTGTTCCTCCCAAACCACCCAGACTGCGGACAGATGTCCTCCCTCAGATCCAGCTGTTCCGGGGGAGGGAATTGCAGCTCCCAGCTGTTTGTCCCTGCTCCCCTGCCAGCAGGGCTGCCGGGGTCAGCGCTCCCTCATCCATCTCTGTCCGGAGAGCTCCGTTAGCACGGACCTGCTGCTCATTCCCTCTTGGAATTCAGCTTGGGTTTGTCCGAAGGAGCTGGGGCAGAAAGAACCTTGGGAAAACTCCTTCATTCCATCCCAGTACCAGCATCCTGCAGGACAGGATCAGGCTGACACCACTGAGCTTCCTGGTGCATCCTTTTGGTGCCAAAAATTCCTTGGAGTGACTCGTGGTGCAGAATTCCTGCTCATCCCCCCCTCTGTCCTCTTTCCCTGCATTCCCATCCCAAGGGAAGCTCAGGGCAGTGGATCCTGGGCCATGGGCCTGCAGATTCTTAGGATTAATCCCA
Source organism: Ploceus nigricollis (assembly GCA_013399945.1). Lineage (NCBI taxonomy): Eukaryota > Metazoa > Chordata > Aves > Passeriformes > Ploceidae > Ploceus > Ploceus nigricollis. The sequence goes on along the minus strand of VXBC01004662.1, from coordinate 53,177 downwards.
TCCTGCCCTCTCCTTGGGCAAGGCAGGGATCCCCCCTATCCTGGCTTCTCCCTGCTCTATAAAACAGGAATGACGATCCTGACTTTTCCCACCTCCCTCGAGGATTATTGGATAATGCTTTGAAAACACTCGGGGGTGAAAGCCCAATTACTGGAAAATCCAAACAATCCCAGCCCTCCTCGGGAGTGGGATTTGTGATTCCAACAAAGCAGGAGCCACTAAAATCTTGGGAAATTTGTGAGTGCATCCAAGTGGGCAGGACAGCAGCTTGAGCTCAGCTTAACTTGATTCATGTGGGTTTTGACTCAGATTAGCTGAGCTTAAAGGGAACAAGGCTCCTATTTCTGCTCCTGATTCCTAAGCTTGGGTGGGATTTTTCCCCTACTTTTTTTTACTCTCCCTCTTTTCCTTCCTCAAACGACCTCTCCTGGATCCTCATTATGTCCTGGAAATTTTGGGTGTGCTGGTTTTCATCTCCAGCCCCAAAGTGTGGCTCATCTTCCTTGATTTCAAACCAAAAGCCAAACTTTGGGAAAAATTCCCTGTTTTCCCTGTTTTTTTCCAGACATGCACAATGCATTCCCCCTGTGGAAAAGCAGCAACACATCTGGAGAGTGTTTTCCAAGGAATTATCGNTATTATATTAAAAAATAAAATAAAGCTTAGTTTCCATTTGGGAAGGATGGGAACTGAATCTTATGGAAGAGTTTGCAGTTGGAAAAGCTGTGATTTGATGATTTATTCCTGATTTTTTTCCCTGGGGGCGTCCTCAAGGAGGAGGGAAACATTTGGGAGCAAAGGGGATCAATGTTTTAGGCTGGGCTGAGGATCCTGGGGAAAAGCAGAGCATGGATGTGCAGGGATTGGGATTTTTCCAGGCTCTGTCCTGAGGCTGCTAAGATTCCGAGTCCTGCAGATCCTCTGGGAACGGATCTTGGGAAAATCTTGGTGATTTCAGAGGTTGTTGAACTTCAAACATTTTTGGGAATTGTGTAGAAGGGCTTTGACACTCAAAATGTGATTTATGGATCCCAGCTGTCCACGGAAGCGATGCAGGGATATTCTGGATGCACGTGGGCACAGATATCCCTCATTTTGGGACACTCCAAGCATGGAGGTGCTGTTCCAGATGGAAAAACAATTCCTGAGGAGCCCAAACAAGCAATAAACTCCCAAAAAATGCTCTCAGTAAATAAATTGTGACCCCAAATCTGTTGTTTCCTGCCCTTCCTTTCCATGCATCCCTTGATGAGCTGCACTTGGCAGGTTCAAAAGCACCTGAATTCCTTTATGGGCTCGTTCCAAGGGGATATAAAGCATTCCCAGGAACCAATGGGAAGAAGGATCCTAAAAGCCATGGTGACAGCTGCATTCCAAAGGCAGAGAGACAAAGGAATGGTAGAATAATCTGGAGTGAAATAAAGATTTTAATAGGAAAACGAAGTCTTCGGAGAGTGAACATGATCCAAAGCAAACCAGACCTTTATTTGGGAATGTGGGAGATGGAGGAAAAAAAAAATCCTCTCATTTTTTCCCCCCTAAAGCAAATTGTTCCTCATGGAGCAGTTTCAGATTTGCTGTTAAATTATTAAACTCCTTCTCTGGGGAAAAGAGATCAAATAAACATCCAGCATTCCATGGTTTTTGTGTTTCATAACCGAAGGAGGTTTGAGTGAGTGGAAAAGCAGCCTGGCCGTGGATAACCAGGCACTTGGAATAAAATCATCGGATGTTTGGGAATGCTGAGGAGATGTGGAGCCCTCGAGAAATCAACAGCTTAAAACAACAGGGAAAAACATATCATTTTCTTGGGATCTGGAGGCCAAGATTTTCCCAGTCTGGAGGAAGTTGTGTCCCAACACGTAGGATGGAGGAGGTGGGGCATTTGTCTGTGCCAGAACAAGGATAAAGGGACAAAAAGATGGGAATGGATCGGGGATTATGTCATGGATCAGAGCAGGTTTGGTTGGACGTGTGGGAAGGAAGAGCCAAGGAAAGAGAGTCCAGCAGGAATGGGATCCTCCAGATCAGCTGTGAGGGATAGCGTGGAAAATCCCCCCAGGACCAGGAGCTTGAGGAGAACCCTCTGGCATTCAGGGATGGCAGGTATTCCATGGATGGGAGATGAGCTATTCCATGGATGGGAGATGAGCTATTCCATGGATGGGAGCTACTCCATGGATGGGAGCTATTCCATTCCCTAATCCCAGCATCCTCACCCTTTTCCCAGTCTTAATTGGCTCTTCCCAATCTCATTTCCATGCCTGGAGTTTGCCAGTCTTGGAAGTCAGGGAGAAGATCCAGGAGTGCTGCAGTGGGTGCTGAGGTGAGCTATCCATGCAGGTGGAATTCCTGCTCCAGGAATGTGGGACAGGTGAGGGATGATGGATGGAGGGAATGATGGATGTTTGGGAACAGCTCTTTTCCCACCTCTTTTTCACCTGGAATTAGGTCTGGATGTCCCCACACGAAAATCAGGCACGGGAGAGCTTTGAGATCTCAGTCTTGGCAGGTTTTCCTCATCAGAAGCCATCCCAAAGCAGAGATTCCCAAGGAAAGGAACCTGATTCACCATCCCAGGATTTCCTTCCTGATGGCTCTGTCAGATCTGTGCAAATCCATAGGAATTTGGGGTTTTCTGGATGCTTTCCTGAAGGAAGATACAACCCCACATCGTTGGAAATTTGCTTTTTTAAAGAGGGTTTGGATGTTCAGCTTGATTTCCATTAGCAACAGGAAAATTTTCTTGGATCTTGATGGAATCTACTCCCAAAATAATGGAGGTAGGATGTGGGAAATTCAGGTTTTTCTCTTCAAACAGAGGGAATTTCATCCCTTCTGCTGGTCCAGAGGATCCATCAATTCATATCTTTTTAGGGAAAAGCCTTTTCTGAGCTGTCCACACTCCAGGATTTTATGGTTTTCCTCTTTTACTGTCAGGTGACTCAGGGTCAGCACCAGCACTTGGCCAATTTGGAATAAATTTTCCACAAAATTCCCTTTCTCCTTTGTTTTCCACAATCAGGAAATTCTCTTTTCATGGATATGCAACCAGGAAAAGGAAACACAGAGGGGAAAACCATTGATCTGGAAGGAATCTTTGAGTTTTGGCTCCCCAAATATTGAGATAAAAATCAGGGAAATGGGATGGAAAAGGAAATTTTCCACGGCTCGTAGGCTGGGTAGAACAGATTGTGTGAAAAGTCCTGGGATGAAGCAGCGCTTTTCGATCTGGAATCAATCCTGGCAGGAAGTGGAAACATTTGCCGTGGAGTGGGAAACAACACATGGTTGTTGCATTATATTTACCCAATAAAGTCCCTTTTTTTTTTTCATGTAGGATTGGAAAAAAACAGCATTTAATAAAAGAAGGATGCTGGGGATGCTTTTCCAGTTAAACAGGGAGAGATGAGGAACATTTTTTTCCATTTTCTCAGGATTTTAGCAGGTAGGGAATGATCCTTCGACGATCTAGAAAAATAAACAAATATCTTTGATTTTTGCCTGACGATGTTGCAATACAGGGGAAATATTCCTCCTGTATCCAGCTTCCAAATCATTCCATCTGCCATTCCCAGGGAGGAGAGGAGCCCCTGGACACCTTGGAGCTGAACGTTCCCGAGCGCTCCCCGCTGCCAGGCTGGGGGAGAAGCGCTCGGGAAGCCGGGCTGAATTCCTGGCTTTGATTGCCACGTGTGTGGGATGTCACAGGAGGAGCGTGGGCAGGGAGGAGATGGAAGGAGCGTTCCCACCTCCACACGGCATTTCGGGAGGAATCAGACCCTGCCTGGAAGGAGAAGGACCCGCTGGCGAGGTTTGGGGTTGTGTAACGGGATGGCAGCGCCGCGGGAGCGCGCGGGGGGTGGCGCGCGGGATGTGTCACCTGCTGCCCCCACGCAGGGCTCCAGGTGAGGATCCTGCTGGATGTGGGCTGATCCAGGAGGGATGGCAGCTTCCCGTTGGATGTGGTCACGGCGCAGGGTCCAGCTGGTGAGCTGTTCCACGGTGCAGGAAGGTTTTCCGTGCAAACCTTGGGAATTGTCTCCATGAAGGTGCCTTTAGGAGCACAAAGTGTGGCTGGAGTTCTCCCAGAGTCTCTCCTTCGCTGGGTGGGGGGGCAGCTGATGACCCCACTTGTCCCCATGTTTAGAATCCCAGAATCCCAGAATCCTTGAGGTTGGAAAAGCCCTCCAAGGTCATCGAGTCCAAGCTGTGCCTGATCCCCACCTTGTCCCCAGCCCAGAGCTCTCAGTGCCACCTCCAGGAATTCCTTGGACACCTCCAGGGATGGGAACCCCACACTTCCCTGGGCAATTCCAAGGCCTGACCAGCCTTTCCATGGAGAAATTCCTCCTGATGTCCACCCTGAGCCTCTCCTGGCACAGCTTGAATCCTTGGATTTCTCAGACTTGTCAATGGGTGGAGGCTCTGCCAGGTCCTTCACACCTGGAGGGAATTTCCCAGGATGGGGACTGGGGAATGGAGGAGCTGTGGGTGACCCCTGGCGTGGCCATGGGAATGTCAAGATCATCCAGTGCCACCCCTGCCTGGGCAGGGACACCTTCTACTGTCCCAGGTTGCTCCCAGCCCTGTCCAACCTGGCCTTGGACACTTCCAGGGATCCAGGGGCAGCCACAGCTGTTCTGGGCACCCTGTGCCAGGGCCTGCCCACCCTCCCAGGGGACAATTCCTTCCCAATATCCCATCCATCCCTGCCCTCTGGCAGTGGGAAGCCATTCCCTGTGACCTGTCCCTCCATCCCTTGTCCCCTGTCCCCCTCCAGCTCTCCTGGAACCCCTTTAGGCTCTGGAAAAGGGGCTCTAAGATCTCCCTGGAGCCTTCCCTCCTCCAGGCTGGATAATCCCAGTTTTCCCAGCCTGACTCCGGAGCAGAGGGGCTCCAATCCTCTCATCCCCTTCCCAGCTCCCACAAGGGCTTTCCAGTGATGGAAGTGTTTCCATTTCCAGGGAAACAGCACCAATTCCTTAACTATTACTGCTCAGAGCTGGTTTCCACAGAAACATTTCGAACTCTCAACCTGGAGGATTTTCTTCCCTCAGCTCTCCCTTATCCCATTCCTGATGGGAATTATCCCAACCCAGAGCAGCACAGACCTTCCCAATGTCCTGAACATTTCCCAACCAGGTAAATCAGGCTGGGAAAAGGCTCAGGATTTAAACCAAGAGGACACTTGTGCTTATTCCTCATCATTTTGAACCTTTGCCTGTTGGAAAACCTCTCTGTGGTTGTCTGGGAAGGGAGAGACAACTGGAGACCAGGAAAAAACAACTTTCCTTTTCTCAGAGTGCCTGCAGCTGTCAGCTGAACCCATTCCTGCCCTCTCCAGAACAACAGCTGGAGCAGCCAAAAATGGGATGCTGGGCATGAAGCAGAGCTCCTGCAGGGATCATTTACAGCCAGCACCTCGCAGATGCCACTTCCGTTAAAAAACATAAACTGGGCAGGGAAAAAACACCCCACAGATGGAAAAATTATTTGCCTGACATTGGGAATTCTTGTTGTTACATGACCCCCACCATGTGTTGTGCTGGAAAAGGCGGGAGGGGAAGGAAAGGGAAACTGGAGGAAGGAAAAATTCTCCGTGAATTCGCTTTTCACCTGTTGTCTCAGGCTGGGGTGTCTGGGGATGTCTGCACTGCTGGGGGAAAGATGGGGCCACTGGTTTGGCTCCAAGTATTCTCTTCCCCAGAAATATTTCCAAAAGGATGGAAATTTCTCGCCAGCAATTGGGGTTTTTTATTTGCTGCCTTGTGGAGTGATGAAATTGGGTGTTCTTCCCTAGAAAATCCCATTCCAGCTCAGGTTGGAGTGAAGGAAAATTCGATAATGGGCTCTGATCTGTTTGCTCCTGGTCACCCAGGGAATGTGTGGCTGGAGAATGGGATGGAATAGAGGGATGGAACAGAAATCCTGGCACAGGGGGGTTCCTGTGGGCCACACACACCTCACTCCATCCTTGCTGCATCCAGACCTGTGGAAGCACAGTGGGATCCCAAAATCCTGACACACGCAGAGCGATGGGACTGGGATGAGGATGTGGGGAGCCTGCATGGATGAAACACCAGGAAAAGCTTGGATATCAGAGAAAGGCTCTGTGGTGGGGCACTGAAGAGGATTCCAGGGAATGGTCGCATTCCCAAAGCTCCAGGAACCTTTGGACAATGCCCTCAGGCACGAGGTGGTATTATTGGGGTGTCCTGGGCAGGGCCAGGAGTTGGATTTGATGATTCCGATCCCTTCCAGCTCAGGATATTCTGTGATTCAATGAAAATATCCCTTCCACCAAAGGAATCATCAGCCCTTTTCCCTGCTGTGGAGATATCCATAAAATCTGGGGAGATATCAATGTAATTTGTGAAGACATCAATATAATCTATGAAAACATCAATGGAATTTGTGAATATATCAATGTAATTTGGGAATATATCAATGTAATCTGTGAAAACATCAATGTAATTTGGGAAGATATCAATAGAACTGTGAAAACATCAATGTAATTTGTGAAGATATCAATGTAAATTGGGAAGACATCAATGTAATTTGTGAATATATCAATGTAATTTGGGAAAATATCATAGAATTGTGAAAATACCACCATGAATTATCAATATCCCAGAGAAAACATTCCCAGGATTTCTCCTCCGATGCTTCCCAGGTCCAAAGTTCCTGCAAACACTGATTAGTTCCAGCCCTGCAGCTGATTAATCACTGCCTCCCCTCAGTGCTGCAGCTCTTGTCAACATTTCAGGGCTTTGTCCGGGGCTGATTTCCAGCATCATCCACTTAATCCGAGCTGCTCCCTTCCCGCGCACGGCTCATCCCCGGAGCCTCCACCTTGGGCTGCAGCCTCTCCCAGCTCCAGAGTGGCCAAAAAGTGGGGACAAAGTGGGGACAGGAGCACAGAGGTGGGGAGGAGATGGGGGGGATTTGAGGGGAGATGGAGGCAGAACCCTTCCCAGGTAGGGTGAAATGGGAAGAGAGAGGGGAAAAGAGGGGGAAAGAAGGGAGAATAAGGGAAAAGAGGAGGAAAGGGGGAAAGAAAGGAAAAGAGGGGAAAAGAAGGGTTAAGAGGGAAAAGAGGGGGAAAGGGGGGGAAATAAGGGAAAATAAGGGAAAATAAGGGAAAAGAAGGGAAAAGAATGGAAAAGAAGAGAAAAAAGGAGAAAAGAAGGGAAAATAGAAGGAAAGAGGGGTAAAGAAGGGAAAAGGGGAAAAGTCCTGGCACAGGAAACGTGTGAAAGTGTGGATCCTCATCCTTGGAGCTGTTTGATGCTCATCCAGGTGAAGCCCTGGAATTTCCTCCTCAACTCATGCCTCTTTTGGGGCTGGATTAGGGAGCTGCGGGGTCTCTTCAGACAGGTCGTAGTGTGACACAAAGCTTTTCAATTTCCCACAACATTCCAAAACTCTGGAAGCTCCATAATGTGCATCCAAGCCACCAGGACTAGAATGACAACCCTAGAACAGGGGAGACTTCCCTCACCTCCTCTTTGTCCTCCCCTTCCATCCACAGGAGCCTGGCTCTAACCCCCCTCCAACCTGGGGCTTTCTGGAATGAAATTTCAGCATCACAGACCTGGATTCACTTCCCAGATCCCGTCTCCCCCTCACTCTGGATTTGGGAAGCTGCACAGCCCCACATCCCCTCCCTCCAGAGCTTCCCGGAGCTTTGGGAAAAGGCGGCGAGCGCGAGGGAGGAGGGAGCTTCAGCTTGGAACTTCAGCCTCCCCATTAGGAGCGAGCGGGAAGCGTTTGCTGGTGGGAGAATGTTCCCGGTGACAGGTCCTAAAATAATTGTGGAGGTGACATGAGTGAGCGACACCGATAATGAACGCGAGTTGGTGGAGCTGCCATCATTTGCTGCACAGCTCTGTGGTCCCCAAGGAGGCTCTGCCGCCCCCGCCGGGCCTAATTTAAGAGAAAGTTTGGGAGTTTGACTTCACCCTGAGCGGAGCCGCGGTGCTCCAACTTCTCCCGTTCCTCTGGTGGAAGATAAACATTAACTCTTGGCTGGTTGAGGGTTGGGATTTGATTTCCAGATATTTTTCAGCCTTCTGGGAAAGCGTGACTCCATGGTGACTCAGTGTCCCAAAAAATGTGCCCAGTGTGGTGTCCTCACACCCAAAGGAGTTCACCCTTTTTTAGCAGGAGATCAGGGATCATTTCCAGCATTGGAAGGAGCAAATGTCACTTCCAAAGGGTCCTTTTGCTTGTGGCTTTCAGGCAGTTGTGGTACAAATGTTGGGAAAAAGATTTAGGATCAGGAGTTAGGATTAGGAGTTTTTTTTAAGGATTTGGAGGTCTCTTTGTATACCCTTGGATTTTTTTCCAGCTCTGGAAATCTAGATTAAATGCTTTGGGAGGGACAAATCCCTCTGGATTTGGAGCAGAGCTGGACCCTCTCTGTGAATAAATGGAGACCTTTGGGGTGTGATGGCTTAATTTAGAGGTGGCACCTGATGTTGGGCTGAGATGATCCCAACCTCATCCAGTCTGGGAATCTCCCAGATTTTGGGCTGGGAGCCCTGAAGGATTTGGGCTGTGGGTCCAAACTTCCACCCTGGAGCCTTGGGAAGCTCAGGATACCAAGGGATGATTTGCTGCCTTATCACACACTGAGGAGAGAGGAATTCAGCTCCAAGTTCCTCTTGCACCAAATCCAGGTGATCATTCCTGTTCCTCCCTTCAGATCTTCCAGTGAACTTCCACTTGTGCCTCCAGCAACAAGGATTTCCCATGATCCTGGGAAAAAAAGATGACCTTTTTCTGGAGAAATCAGCTGGATCTTCAGGAGCATCCCTTTGGGTTTTCCCATGATTTTTATATCCAGACAAGCACAGGGAGTTCCTGTTTGTGCCAATCCAGCAAGGACACCCCGTTCTCTCCCTCCTGACATTCCTTGGAGCAGGTTAAAGAGAGGAGGAAAAGTTGGGATGAAGGGTTGGGAAGCAGCTGGAGGAGGGACACCAGGACTGCAGGATTTGGAGAACGTTTCTCCTGAGTTTTCCTCCTCAATCCCTGAGATCCCTCGAGCTCCAAGTCCATTCCATGGGATGTGTCTTCCCCTCTCCATATCCAAAATCTTCCCACCCACCACTCAAATCCCTGCCAAATCCCAATTTCTGCTGGGATTACCCTTATTCCAACCCCTCCAGAAATATTAAAACTTCCCAACATTATCATTCCAGATAATTTAGCTTTCCTCTAAATTAATTAAGTCACTAATTTTCTGACCCTTTCTTTTTCATCTGGGAACTCATGTTCTGGAGAGAATTCCAAGCTCCCTCCTACTTTTCTTTCCTGCATGTTTCCTCCAGAGCATCCTAATTAATGATCGTCAGCTTCAACGCCTCCAGATTATTGCAAATGAGTGATGCCTCCCTAATTAATAACGTCTTCATCACGTTATCAACCTTTGCCATTGCCAGACAGGCTGCACGGAGAGGATTCCTTCATTTGGGAAGCTCTCCACGGAAATGATGGATGGTTTGGAAGGAATCCCTCTGTGTTTGACACGTGTTTTCCCCATGTTTATCCCAAACACCCCATTCCGAGATAACGTTATCAGCAAAGGCGTTATCAGGGCAGATTTCCTTCATTTATCACCTGCTCTAGGTGTCAGGGTTAACAGGGTTGGGAATCCTTGGATTTGCTCTCCTTCACCTGCGATAATTGCAATTAAAACATTGATTGTTTTCCTGCTGCAGATAAGGAGCGACATCCACACATGGGGCTGGCGTCTCCAGGCCCCGCATTCCAGAAGGTTTTTCAGTGCAAATCTGGGAAATATTACGGATCTTTATTCCCCTCTAGTGGCACATCCACAAAAATCCAGCTGAATATCCAAACTGCTCCTTCCTCAGGAATCAGATTTTTTTATTGCTTTGCTTCCCAGTCCAAATATCCAGGTGGTGTTTGGTTATTAAATTGATTTTTGATACATCGAGGGTGGGGGAGGCATTTCCAGCTGCTGCTTTTTTCAGGATGGGAATGGCGATCAAAACACGTTGTCCTGGAAAAGATTCACCTGTCACTCAGCACAGGATAAAATCAGGAATAATTTGGAGTTTGAGAAGAAGAATTGATGGGAAGAGGAGCATCTTGGGAGAGTCAGCATCACCTGCCCCGAAGGTGCTGGGAGAGCAACTCGACCCCAATCCCTGCATGGAAAAATGGGATTGAGGGGCTCCCAGGGAGGAATTTGTTAGAGGAGAACTATTCTGGGATTGATGTGACTGTTTATCCTGCAGGAGAAGGAGGCTGAGCCCATCTGTGTGTCCAAATGGTGGGACTGGGATCCAGGGCTGGGAACACTCCTGGAATGCCCAACTGGGCCCCTTTGGATGGGTTCACCCTCTAAAGCAAACCTGGAAAATGAGAGAGATGTGGAAACCCAGCAGAGATGGGAGAGAGGGAATAACATCAGTGGGAAAATCCTGATATCTGTGAAATGTAAAATATTCCTCTTTTTTAAGCTTTTGTGGCAATTTGATGACTCCAGAATTCCCCAATTTCCAGCTTTGGATTTGATTCCTCCAAACAAAGTGGAAGAGGGAAGCTCATGGCACCTCAATTCCCTCGGGAAGAAAAAAACCAAATAAAATCCACTATTTTAGCTCCAGGATCAGCACCAACTGAAGACTTCCTTTAAAAAATTAATAAACAATGGAATTAACAGCAGAATTTCCTTCGGAATTGTTTTCCTAAAATGCAAGAGTGGCCTCTAGTGGTGTCATCTCCTGAGTTGTCCTTCCCAGGATATGAAAAACAAGTGATTTGACTTATTAATTAGTAATTAATAATTAGTATCAGACTTACTAATTAGTAACAAAACATAATTAGAAAATTTAAGAACTCTTTTGGGAACTCAACCCTCTTTTCCCAATAGTTTTTCTGCTCCTTATCAATCCTGATCTTCCCAAGCCAACCTTATATCAAAAATTAGACTGAAATGAGGCGAATTTTAAATTGCTGTTATTTGGGACATTTGATGCTCTTACAATGGGAGATAAAGATAATTCTGAATATTTTTTTTAATAAATTAAGAACTGGAACAATGTTTGGGGTTTGGTTTGAGGCCTGGTTTGGGGTCTGGTTCAGGTCTGGTTTGGAGCCTGGTTTAGGTCTGGTTTAGGTCTGGTTTTGGTCTGGTTTGGAGCCTGGTTTTGGCCTGGTTTAGGTCTGGTTTAGGTCAGGTTTTGGTCTGGTTTGGAGCCTGGTTTTGGCCTGGTTTAGGTCTGGTTTTAGTCTGGTCTGGAGCCTGGTTTTGGCCTGATTTGGGGTTTGGTTCATGGTCTGGTTTGGGGCCTGGTTTAGGGCTTGGTTTGGGATCTGGTTTAGGTCTGGTTTGAGATCTGGTTTAGGGCTTGGTTTTGGTCTGATTTTGGTCTGGTTTAGGGCTTGTTTTGGGGCCTGATTTGGGGCCTGGTTTGGGATCATTGCCAGGGCCCAGCTGCAGAATTTTCATGCAGCACTTACAGAGAACCAAGTAAAATCATTTTTTTCCCAGGATAAACCCACACATCCCACATTTGCTGTCCCCTCAGGAACACCCCGAGCTGGACTCTTCTTCACCCACCAGTGGCTTTTGAGCCCCACCTGATCAGACAAACCCTGCCTGAGTAAATGATTTTAAAGCATTGAGAAATCACTTTTGGGAGTGCTGATCAGTGCCAGCTCTCTCCAAAGCTGTGCCAACCACTCTGGGGGATTATTTGGATTATTCCTGGTTTATTTCCCTCTTTTTGCGGCCAACTTCAGCCCCTGCTTTGTGCAACTGCCTGGCAATTCTCAGGTTCAGCAGGAGGGGAAATGATGATAAATAACTGTGCCAAAAAAAGACAATGATTTGAGCTGCTCTGGAGGTTTGGGTAAAGCAGCAAATCCCACAAATTCCCTTTCAAAACTGAGGGAAAAGAGCTGGGTGAGAAGGTGTTTCCTGGCAAGGGTTTATCAGGAATAAACATCACACAAAAAGCATCACTTATTTCTAGTGAGAGTCCTTCAATCACGGGGGAAAAAATGTGGGAAGAGGAGTTGCATAGAAATCCTTTCTGGATTTCTAAAAATGTTTTGATCTGGCTTTAGGGGCTGAAAATTGGAACTTTTGGCCCTGAGGATGGATCTGTACAATAGAAAATCCAGTGGTTACTTTGTGCTGTTCCTTGTTCCTTGCATATTCCCGTCTCACAGGGAATGGGTCTGCTCAAAACAGGGCAAACCCAGCCCAGCCATCTTCAGGAGAATCCTGGGAGTTATGTCAAAAACCTCCTGGGAATTATGGCAAAAACCTCCTGGGAGTTATGGCAAAAACCTCGTGGGAATTATGGCAAAAACCTCCTGGGAGCTATGGCAAAAACCTCCTGGGAATTATGGCAAACACATAGTGGGAATTATGGCAAAAACCTCGTGGGAATGATGGCAAAAACCTCATGGGAATTATGGCAAAAACCTCCTGGGAGTTATGGCAAAAACCTCCTGGGAATTATAGCAAACACATCCTGGGATTTATGGTAAAAACATTTTGGGAGTTATGGCCAAATCCCCCTGGGAATGATGGCCAAAACCTCCTGAGAGTAATGGCAAAAACCTCGGAATGATGGCAAAATCCCCCTGGGAATGATGGCAAAATCCCCCTGAGAATGATGGCCAAAATCTCCTGGGAATGATGGCAAAACCCCTCTGGGAATGATGGCCAAAACCTCCTGAGAGTAATGGCAAAAACCTCGGAATGATGGCAAAATCCCCCTGGGAATGATGGCAAAATCCCCCTGAGAATGATGGCCAAAATCTCCTGGGAATGATGGCAAAACCCCTATGGGAACGATGGCCAAAACCTCCTGGGAATGATGGTAAAAAACCCCTGGGAATTACAGCAAAAACCTCCTGGTAATGATGGCAAAACCCCTCTGGGAACGATGGCCAAAACCTCCTGGGAATGATGGTAAAAAACCCCTGGGAATTACAGCAAAAACCTCCTGGGAATGATGGCAAAACCCCTCTGGGAACGATGGCCAAAACCTCCTGGGAATGATGGTAAAAAACCCCTGGGAATTATGGCCAAAACCTTCCTAAACTGGCGGGGCTGGGGGAGGAGTAGTGGGAATTCATGGCCAAGCTCTGCTCTGGGCCAGGCAGGATGGGGAATTCCCCTTAGGAAAGCACAAGATTCCATTTTCTATGGAATGGGAATGGTTTGGGTTGGGAGGGACCTTAAAGCCCATCCAGTTCCAACCCCAGCACCTCCCAGGGCACTCCAAGCCCCGTTCCACCTGGTCTTGAGCACTTCTAGGGATGAGGCAGCCACAGCTCTTCTGGGAATCTGTGCCAGGGCCTCCCCACCTCACTGTAAAAATCTGTTAATATCTCATCTAAATCAACACATTTTTAGGTCAAACCCATTCCCCATCGTCCTGTCAAGAATTCCTATTTTTGGAGCTGCAGGACAAGGTGCCCTTGGCTGGCCAGCAGTGACTCGTGGCAGGACAAGCTGTGCCCTCCCTGTGCTCCTCCAGGCGTGGCCCAGCTCCTTTTCCTCGGGAGCACAATGATCTTCTCTGACCTTCCAGCTCAAGCTGTTCCCACAAAAAAAAGGAGCTCCAGCTTCTCCACAAAATCCCTTTTGCACCAAGCCTTGCAGTTGGTTTGGAAAACTTGCACAGGAAAAGCTCCTTCATGAGCTCAGCTCAGAGTCTTTCAGAATTCTTGGCCCTCTCAGGAATTTAAAATAGCAAAAAATCAAATGTAAAATCCTTGGATTCTTGGTCCTCTCAGGAATTTAAAAGAGCAAAAAATCAAATGTAAAATCCTGGGATTCTTGGTCCTCTCAGGAATTTAAAATAGCAAAAAATCAAATGTAAAATCCTTGGATTCTTGGTCCTCTCAGGAATTTAAAAGTTTAAAAAATTAAATATAAAATCCAAGGATCTTTTGGGATGCTGGTGAAGGTGAGCAGGGTTTGTGTCCTGTTTCAAACCCTCCCTGAGGTGGTGAAATCACATCAAATTATTCCCGGTAATTTTGAGGATGCAGGAGGCTGGATGGGGATGCAGCTCCTTGGGAATGAACCCAGCCTCGGGTGTGTCCGTCTGGAGGGACAGGGAGTGAGGGACACAATTCCAGGTGGGAGCTGTGGGATTATCCCAGGGAATGAGGGACACAATTCCAACGGGAGCTGTGGGATTATCCCAGGGAATGAGGGACACAATTCCAGGTGGGAGTTGTGGGATTCTCCCAGGGAATGAGGGACACAATTCCAACGGGAGCTGTGGGATTATCCCAGGGAATGAGGGACACAATTCCAGGTGGGAGCTGTGGGATTATCCCAGGGAATGAGGGACACAATTCCAGGTGGGAGCTGTGGGATTCTCCCAGGGCACCTCCCGTGCTGCTGCCTGGCACTGAGCATCCAACAGCACTCCAAATCCAGTTTGCAGGAATTCATTGGGATTCCATGCTCTGGAAAAGACAAATATAAAGTCAGCCCCATTATTTTGTTGGGAATAGTGGGACTTGGAATATTTCAAATCCATATAAACCACAACTGGTGGTGCCCAAAATTCCCTATGAGGCTCAGCTCGGATAAAAAACTCCCATGGATTAAATCAAATCAAACATTCCAAGAAACAACAGCAAATCCCACATTCCCATTGTTTGTGTTACAAATTTAGACCACGAGCTCCTTGGAGAAGCTCCTTAGTTAACCCTTGGTTTACCTGGATCTTCCCTGGATTTCCAAAGGCTGGGAAATCATGAGGAGGTTTTACAGCTGTGAAGCCATTCCCACTTTTCCTGCCTCTCCAGCTCCTTCTCCAGCTTCCCTGCAGCCTCTCCAGGGGGGCTCTGAGGTGCTCAAACCTTCCTTTCTCCAGGGGAACATTCCCAATTTTCTCAGCCTCTTCTCTCCTACCTGGATATTGTTGAATTCCCTCTTTTTTGGACTCCCTATTCCTCATTTTTCTGCATTTCCACTGATTTTTGTCTTTTTTTCTCCCGCATGGACAAAATCCAAGCTCTATGAATCCACTGTGTAAACAGGAATATCCTTCCCTGAATGGGATTATTATTCCCAAAAAGCAAGCTGTCATTCNTTTTCAATTTTTGAATTCATTTCTATTCAAAAATCCTTTTTTTAATTGAAAAAACCATCACCTGCTCATTTCATTAAACTCCACCAATTCCAAACCATTCCTGACAAAACTCACCCATCAAGGATTTTTTTTCCCTTATTTATCCCAGCTCCACCCATGGATTTAAAGGTTGTTTTCCTTCTTTTAATTGGAAAAGCTGTTCCAAAGCTGAGTCAGCTTTTCCATGGAAACAGCCCCGCCTCTGCTGCAGGGCTCAGAGCTGNAGGGAGTGAGGGACACAATTCAAACAGGAGCTGTGGGATTATCCCAGGGCACCTCCCGTGCTGCTGCCTGGCACTGAGCATCCAACAGCACTCCAAATCCAGTTTGCAGGAATTCATTGGGATTCCATGCTCTGGAAAAGACAAATATAAAGTCAGCCCCATTATTTTGTTGGGAATAGTGGGACTTGGAATATTTCAAATCCATATAAACCACAACTGGTGGTGCCCAAAATTCCCTATGAGGCTCAGCTCGGATAAAAAACTCCCATGGATTAAATCAAATCAAACATTCCAAGAAACAACAGCAAATCCCACACGAGCTCCTTGGAGGAGCTTAGTTAACCCTTTGTTTACCTGGATTTTCCCTGGATTTCCAAAGGCTGGGAAATCATGAGGAGGTTTTACAGCTGTGAAGCCATTCCCACTTTTCCTGCCTCTCCAGCTCCTTCTCCAGCTTCCCTGCAGCCTCTCCAGGGGGGCTCTGAGGTGCTCAAACCTTCCTTTCTCCAGGGGAACATTCCCAATTTTCTCAGCCTCTTCTCTCCTACCTGGATATTGTTGAATTCCCTCTTTTTTGGACTCCCTATTCCTCATTTTTCTGCATTTCCACTGATTTTTGTCTTTTTTTCTCCCGCATGGACAAAATCCAAGCTCTATGAATCCACTGTGTAAACAGGAATATCCTTCCCTGAATGGGATTATTATTCCCAAAAAGCAAGCTGTCATTCCAAGAGGCAAAATCCTGTTTATTCTGGAGACACCAGCACTGCTTACATAAAATCCAGACTAAATTAAAAGCTCCCATTTGGACCATTCCTGGACAGTTTGGGACCAGTTTTCCAGGTTTTCAGACCCCCAAATCCTCTTTTTTTCTTCAGTTTAGTCCCTGTTTTCCTGTCCATGTGTGGAAGCTCCCAGCAGCAGCCTCACCCCCTGTGGAAGCAGAGCTGTGCCCACTCAAATTCCAGATTTTTTTGGCCTTGGAGAGCTTGGAAGAGCCAGGATCCAGAGGGTGCCCCATGGAGACCTGGATCCTGCTTGGGATCACACCAGGACAGCAGGAAAACNGGGAGCACTGGGAGCACTGGGAATTGGGGCAGAACAGGAATTTCTGGGAGCTCTGATGGACCAGGAAAACTCCAGGGAAGGGAATATTTAAACCTGGAATGGGAAAGGCAGAGAGGGAAAAACTCCCCTTTCCCTCCTGGTGCTCCCAGGCTGATCCAAGATCCCCTTTTCCTCCTCATCCCTGCCGAAGGAATGATGCTGGAGCTGCCATGGGGTACCTGGATCTTCCACCCCTGCTGCAATTCATGGGAAGCAGTCAGAAACAGGAAAGGGAAAAAGAAAGGAAAATGAGAAGGAGAAGGAGAAGGAGAAGGAGAAGGAGAAGGAAAAGGAAAAGGAAAAGGAAAAGGAAAAGGAAAAGGAAAAGGAAAAGGAAAAGGAAATGAATGGGAAAGGAAAATGAATGGGAAAATTAAATTCGGAGTCCGAATTTACTTTAAATAAATCCCCAAAGTGTTTTTCCCAAGGAAGTGACCGAGGGTAAAAAAGTGTGGGTATGAAAATCATGGAATTCTGGAATGGTTTGGGTTGGGAGGGACCTTCAAGCTGATCCAGGTCCATGGGCAGGGACAATTCCCACCATCCCAGGGTGCTCCAAACCCAATCCAGCCTGGCCTTGGACACTCCCAGGCATCCAGGGGCAGCCACAGCTTCTCTGGGAAATCCATTCCAGCCCCTCCCAGGGAAGAATTCCTTCCCAATATCCCATCTACATCTCTCCTCTTTCACCTCAAAGCCATTCCTGCTTTTCCAGCTCATGCACAAATCCCAGAGATTTTATTGTGGCTTCGTTGTTTCCTTTTTTCCCTTTCTCCTGCTTAAAAAGATGCCGAAAACTCCCAAAGAAAAATTCTTTCCATGTGATCCCAGCACTTTCCCTCTTGGCTGGAAAACTCTGGATGTGGTTTTGGGTTCTGTGGTGGAGTTTTTTTCATCCTTTTTTTTTTTTTTTTTTAATCCCAATGATTTTTGCTTCTGANAATTTTTTTCACTTTTTATTTCCATCCCTGGGAGAGGCCCTGCGGAATTCCAGACTGGCAGCGAATCCCGAGGAAACCGGAGCGGGACAAAGGCACAGGAGCCCGGCACAAGTTGGTGCAAGCAAAGAAAACCAGGGAAAAAATTCCTTTTGCCAAGGTTTCCTAAGGATCCAGCCTGATTTTCCGTGTTTCTCTTGGATCCCAGCACGGAAGCTGCAGCCTGCCCAGAGAACTGCAGCAGCAGCAGCTGAGGAACAGCAAGGGAAGGAAAATCCAGGGATTCTGAGGGCTCAGGTGAGTTACAGGGATCGGGATAAAGGGATGGGATCCCCTGTGGGAACAGAGCATTCCCACCGTGCTGAGCAGATTCCTTGGGAAAAGCGGGAATGAGGGGGTTTGGAAGTGCTGGGCTGGCTTTAATTTGTCCCAGTTAAAATTCCCCGTCCCGTTATCCACCCTGCACGCCCCAGGCCGGAGCTTTTCCCAGCGGGATGGGGATGGATCCGCTGTGCCCGCGGGACACGGGGCAGGAAGGAGCCGCTTCCCGGAGTCTCCACGGACAGGGAAACTTTCAGGGAATTGCGCTTCTCCAGCCCTTTGGAATGTGCTGCTCGCTCCGGGATGGGATCGGGATGGGAGCGTCCCGGGCGGGATCCAGGCACCGCATCCTGGGGGGAAAATCCCACCCGGGACCCTCTGCAGGGACAATCCCGAATTGTCGCTGAATTCCCAGCATTGGCAGATCCCGGGAAAGCTGCTTTTCCATCGGGAAGGGTGAAGGGAAGGATCGGTGCCCGCCGCTTCCATCAGGGGGGTTTGTCCTGCGGGAGAAGCTGCCCTGGGAATGACTTTTACTGTAATTCCTGCTGAATCACCGCCTGGGCTGGCTCGGGAGCCGGGAATTCTGCCAGGGAGCCGCCCAGCCTGGAGCAGGGACAATTCCAGGACACTGCAGGAGTCAGAGGTGCGGGCAGGGACAGGGAGAAGGAGAGAGGGAAGAGCTGTTCCTTGGGAATCAGGAACATCCTTCTGCTCCCTGTCCGTGTTCCCTTGGGAATCAGGAACATCCTCCTGCTCCCTGTCACAGTGCAGGGTGGAATCCTGGGATAAAGAGAAGGAAAAAGGGAAAAGCTGTTCCCTTGGGAATCACGAACATCCTCCTGCTAGGGCAGGATGGAACCTTGGGAATTTGCAGGAATCCAGGTGCTCAGGATGTTTCCATCCAGGCACAGCCTCTCCTCCCGCAGCGCCCCCATGGAATTGTGTTAAATCCATGCAATCCCTCACGGGTGCAGGGATATTTCCTTGGGAAGCTCCTCTCTTCCCATTCCTGGTGAATTCCTGGGGAATTCCCAGCAGGTGAGCACCCCAGTGGTTGCTGCTCAGGGCTGGCTCCTCCCAGGATGGAGGAATTCAGGGAATCACCCCCACTGGAAACAGACCCAGGCTCAAAAAAAGCACCAGAAAATTAAAAATAAACCGGATAATTGGAAAAGGAGCTGCGAATTCCCAGACAAATGTTGACCCAGGCACTGCAAATCCAGCTGCAGCTCCACTCCTGGATCTCTCCATGGCTGGATCCTGGATCCATTCCAGCCCCTCTTCTCCATCATCCCAGGGTTGGATAAACACCCCGGACAAGGACCTCGCTCATCCTCCAACCACAACAGGCAGTGGGAATTCCTGACCCGCTTCCTTTTTGGGATGCAAATATTCCTGCCTGGGAGTTCTCAAATCACTTCTGCCACAGCCCAGCTCCCAAAGGATCTCCGGGATATTTTGTCCGACAGGAGCTGCCGGAGCTCGGCACCGGAATCCAGCAGCATTTTCCTTGGAAAACACACTAAATCCTCCAGTGTTTTGGGCTTTTCCACAAGGAGCTACCCATTAAGAAATTTTAGATCCTCCTGGGGGAGAAAATAAAACAAATCCAGGAGAAATCCTTTCCAAGAGGAAGTGCAGTGTTGGACAATCCCAGCCCTGAGGATGCCTCGTTTCCTGCTGCTCCCGATCCAAGGAGCTCCAGAGCCGTGAGGAGCTTCAGGCTGGAGAGAAAATCAAAGGTAAAAAGGCACAACTGGAATATTTTCCATATTTCTGGAATGATGCCGAGCCTCGGGGCTGGCAGAGCCACGAGTTTTCCATCAAGGTTTTGGGTTTAACTGTGGGGTTTTAATCAAGGTTTGTCCCCAGTTAAAAGGGGCAGTGCCTGGTGTTGTCCATGAATTTAAAGCAAGGATATTAATGGATTTCTTTTCCAGGTGAAGCCCTAGGAATAACAGGAAGGAAAATATCAGCAGGAATTCAAAGTGTGGCTCAGGGAATCCCAGAATTCCTGAGGTTGGAAAAGCCCTCCAAGACCATCAAGTCCATCCTGGCCTGGTTTTTAGGATTTTCTGCCCATTTAATCTTCCTGTGTTTCCATTCCCGGTTGGAAACTCAAAGCTGGCTTTGAGTTTTAAATTCCAAAAAAATTTTAATTTTTTAAAATTTAATTTTAATTTCCAAAAATTAATGGAAATTAAAAAGGATTTAGTTACGTGGAATTCAAGCAATGAATGCTGACGGAAAAGGGGGATTGATCCCTCCTTGGAATGAGGTACAATTACAAATCCAAAGGTATTTCCAGTCCTGATGGATTTCAGGAAAGAACATTCCCTGCTCTCAGAGGGGAAGTCATTATTTTCCTGCTAATAGGGATTTCTTGGATTTCCAAGAAGCTGGAAAGGTGTGACTGACACTTCTTTTGCAGCAGGGAAGAATGGGAAGAAAACATTTCCCAGGAATGCTGGTCCAATCCCACTCCTGACAGGTTTTTCCTCCTTTTTTCCCCCCTGGCTCATTTTCTTCCCAGGAAAGCAGGTCTAAGGCTGGAAGTTCTCCCTCTGGGTGTCCATGGAATGAAATCCATGAATTTCCAATGGAATCCAGGCCATCCAGCACCCCCTTCCCAACCTATTCCAGGAATTCCAGCTGGTGGAAGAGGAGCCATTCCCAGGCCAGGGTCAGCCCAAGTCCATCTCACTAATTGGACTTTGGAGAAGATCCATGGAGGCATCGATCCAAGAAATCTGTCCTGGATGAGGCTCCACTGCAATCAGTGGAATGACACTAATTACACATGGAATGGGAATGAGTGGCCAATCTCCAGCTCCAATCCTTTCCTGGGAACAGGAGCCAGAGAAAATTCCTCTTCTTTTCACCTGTTCTTAGGGAGGGATTGGAGCTGATTCTGGGAGAAATCCAGGGAAAAAATGCCTTAGATATGGAAAACAGAGGAATTTTCTCTGGCTCCTCACTGACCTGTTCCTAGGGAAAGATTGAGCTGAATCTGGGAGAAATCCAGGGAAAAATGCCTCAGATGGAGAAAAAAAGAGGAATTTACTCCCTGGTTTTCTCCCAGTATCAGCTCCAATTTTCCTTAGGAACAGGTCAATGAGAGGCCAGAGAAAATTCCTCATTTTTCCCCACGTGAGGCACTTTTTCCCCCTGGATTTCTCCCAGTATCAGCTCCAATCCCTCCCTAAGAACAGGTGAAAAGAAGAGGAATTTTCTCCCTGGATTTCTCCCAGTATCAGCTCCAATTTTCCTTAGGAACAGGTCATTGATGAGCCAGAGAAAATTCCTTTTTTTTTCCCCATCTGAGACATTTTCTCCCTGGATCTCTCCCAGCATCCAGAACCTTTGGAGCTCACCGGGAGCAGATGAAAATATAACAAAGGATCCCCAAACCCCAGGGTTTGTGCTGAACAAATCCCACTTTGGTCCAGTTTGGTGCAGCTCTCTGGGTTTCCATTCTACACATGGGAAAATCAAACTGGAAAATACACACAGGAATTCCAGTTGGAAGAGAATATGGGAATGGATAAACCATGGAAAGAAGTCACCATCAAGAGGCTGCCGGAGAACATTTAATGATAGAAATGCTTTTGATTTCTTTTGGTTTTGTTTTTCTTCTGGGCTTTTCCTCCCAAAAAAAATCAGGGTTTGGCTCTATATTTAAATTAAATTCCATATTTTGCCCTTCATTCTGAATTTTTTGGGATACTGAGGCACCAAACAAACCAACAGAGCATCACTTTTGTCTTTTCGCCAGAAATTTTCCCGTTGTTCATTCCCGTCCGCCGTTCCCGGCGGTCGTTCCAAGATCTTTTCCAGCGGAGCTTCTGCTCCCAGCAGGTTTTGTTTGGCTTGGGATTTTTTTTCTCCTCATCCTTTTGTTGACCTGGTGTCTCTCGGCAGCTGTCACAGGTAATGCCAGCCAGGAATCACCTTTTCCAGCGCTCCGAGGGGCACCATTCCCACCCGGAGTCTCCCGGTGCCACTCCAGGATCCGTTAATGATTAACCCCAAGGAAAGCACTCGCCAGGTGGCCCTGATTGGGATCGCCCCGTTAATGGTTTGTGTTCCCTCCCCTCTCCAGCTGCTCCCGAGGATGAGCGTCGTGATCCTGCTGCTCCTGCTTTCCGCCGGGAACGCCGGATCCCAGCCGGAGAAGGCGCTGCCCAGGCGGCGCCTGGCGTGCGTGAGGTGCTGCGGGCCCTCGGAGCAGCCCGTGTCCATCTTCTCCCAAAGGTCCGCCAGGATGAGCGGCCATCCCGAATATTCTGTGCCCAAAATCCAGCCCACCATCAACATCACCATCCTCAAAGGTGGGTGCGGCTCGCTCGCTCCCGGCCTTCTCCTTGCTGCTCTTCCTTGGTGCTTCCCTACAGCAAAATTCAGCTCAAAATTCAGAACAAGGGCAAGGGGTGCCCAAAAGTGCCCAAAATCAGGTCAAGGGGTGCCCAAAATGTGGTTGTGCCTAAAACGATGTTAAGGGATGCCCAAAATGTGGTTGAGCCCAAAGATGGGCAAAATAAGGTCAAGGGGTGCCCCAATGTGCCCCAAAGTGCCAAAACAAGGTCGAGAGGCGTCCAAAAATGTGCCCAAGCAAAGGCCAAGGGGTGCCCAAAACGTGTTTGTGCCCAAAATAAAATCAAGGGGTCCACAAAATGTGGTCGTGCCCAAAACCAGGTTAAGGGGTGCCCCAAACATGGTTGTGCCCAAAACAGGGTCAAGAGGGACCCAAAACAAGGTCAATATGTGCCCAAATTGTCCCCAAAGGTCAAAGGGTGCCCAAAAAGTTGTCGTGCCCAAAATGTGTCCAAAACAAGGTCAAGGGGTCCCCAAAATGTGGTGGTGCCCAAACATGGCCCAGATTTAATCCTTCTGCGATTGGGCAGCTGCTGATATCTGACCATGGATTAATCCTTCTGGGAATTGGGCAGCTGATGATATCTGATTGATATTCCCAGATTAATCCTTCTGGGAGTTGGGCAGCTGCTGATATCTGATCGATATTCCTGGGTTAATCCTTCAGAGGAATGGAAGGTGCTGATACCTGATCGACACTCCCAGGTTGGGCAAATGCCCCAGCAGCTCCTCTGCTGCTTGTCTCCGGGCCATTCCTGGAACCTGGGCTTCCCATCCTTGCGTTTGACACACGTCTCCCTCACCCTGGCAGGCGAGAAGGGCGAGATGGGCGAGAGGGGATTCCCTGGAGCGGCCGGGAAGGCGGGAGAGCGAGGATCCCGCGGCCTGAGTGGCCGGAAGGGCCAGAAGGGCCAGCCCGGCCCCCAAGGCCACTCCTGCAAGCAGCTCTTCGCCGCCTTCTCCGTGGGCCGCCGGAAGCCCCTGCACAGCTCCGACTACTTCCAGCACGTCACCTTCGACATGGAATTCGTCAACCTCTACCAGCACTTCAACATGTTCTCCGGGAAGTTCTTCTGCTACGTCCCGGGGGTTTACTACTTCAGCCTCAACGTGCACACCTGGAATTTCAAGGAGACCTACGTGCACCTGATGAGGAACGAGCAGGCCGTGGCCATCCTGTACGCCCAGCCCAGCGACAGGAGCATCATGCAGAGCCAGAGCCTGATGCTGGATCTGCAGGAAGGGGATGAGGTTTGGATCCGGATGTTCAAGAGGGAGAGGGAAAACGCCATTTACAGCGAGGAGTCGGATGTTTACATCATCTTCAACGGGCACCTGATCAAACCCGCCCTGGAGTAGGAGCTCCTCAGCTCCAGGGAAAAGCTTTGGGCCATCCAGCTGTGTCTTCCCTCTAGAAGTGCATCTTGAACCGTCTGGAATGGTTGTAGCCCTGGAAGAGTTGTTTTTCCACATCTGTGTGGATCCAAGCTGCGCAAGAATTCCAGAAGGTTCCTAGCTCCCTTTGTGGCCCCTCAGGAGCATCCCTGGAGTTTGTCCATTTGACAGCCAAAATTTCCCTTCTTTCCCTGCATCTCCCGTTCCCTTTGGAATATTTGCAGCCCCTGGAAGGGTGGTTCTTCCACTCATTTATGGATAGAGGGAACTGTTCCAACTGCACAAGAATTCCAGAGGTTTTCCAACTCTCTGCGTAGCCCCTCAGGAACATCCCTGAAGAGTTGCCAAGTTGACAGCAAAAATTTCCCTTTTCTCCCTGCATCTCCCATTCCATTTGGAATATTTGTAGCCCTTGGAAGGGTGGTTTTCCACCCCTGTGTGGACAAAGGTGACTGTTCCACCTGCACAAGAATTCCAGAAGGTTCCCAGATCCCAGTAAAGACCCTCAGGAACATCACTGAAGAGTTTGCTAAGTTGGCAGCAAAAATTCCACCTTGCTCTGAATCTCCTGTCCCATTTGGAATATTTGAAGGGTGGTTTTCCACCCCTTTGTGGATGGAGGGATCTGTTCCACCTGCACAAAAATTCCAGAAGATTCCCTGCTCCCTGTGTAGCCCCTCAGGAACATCCCCAAAATTTGCCAACTTGGCAGAAGAATTTCCCCCCTTTGCTGTGCTTTAGAGAAAGAATTGTAATAATTAGGATATAATTATGATAAAATAATTATCCCAAAGGACCAGAGCAGTTATCCAGGTGCTAATTAAGGAATTTTGTTATTCCTGCAGAAATCTCAGCTAATTAGAGCCACCCCCCTCAGCAGCACCAGGCTGGCTTCTCTCAGGCAGGAATTTTGGCATTAAAATCAATATTTTGCACAGGAATTAATCCCAAATTCCGGTTTGGTTCCATTCTGTGTCATACTCCATGATTCCAGCAGAATGTGGAATTAGAGAAATAACAGCAGATGGATTCAGGAAAGCTTTTCCAGGGAAACAGAGCTCGGTACAGCCACCAGCTCCAGAGAAAAACTTCCCAGAAGAACATCCAACCTGCCTGGGAATGTGCTTCCCAACCGAGCAAAATGGTGGGAATTTGGGATTTGCCAAGCTGGGATTTCAGGCTGTGCTCCCATCTGGACGTTCCCATTTTGGAGCACCATCATTTCTGGAAAATGGAGGAAAAACTGGAAAGAAAAAGGTTTTGGTTTTTTATTTTTAGGGATTTGGGTTTTGTTTCCACAGAAATTACCATCTTGGAGCACCATCATTTCTGGAAAATGGAGGAAAAACTGGAAAGAAAAAGGGTTTGGTTTTTTATTTTTAGGGATTTGGGATTTTTTTCACAAAAACTACCATCTTGGAGCACCATCATTTCTGGAAAATGGAGGGAAAATGGGAAAGAAAAATGAGGCTTTCTTCAAACAGTGATTTTTAGGGATTTGAGGGTGTTTTTCCCAGAAATTACCATCTTATGGCACCATCATTTATGGAAAGTGGAGGAAAAACTGGAAAGAAAAAGGAGCTTTTCTTCAAGCAGTGATTTTTAGGGATTTGGGGTTTTTTTCCTAAAAAATTATGGATAGAACCATGGTGCATGCAGCAAAACCCCATCATTTTATCCCATTCCTTCTTTTCCTTTCTCCCAATCTCTCGTTCGCTTCCCAAACCTTTTGTACAAAAAATCCAGGGAAATTCTTGCCAGGAAAATGCTTCCATGGATTTCACCTTCCCCAGCTTTGGGAAAAGTAGCTGAAATAAAGATTTTGCTTTCAGTACCTGGGGTTGTTTCTCTCTTTTCCATAAGTTTTTCTGCATTCCCTAGCTAAAAGCACCACACTGACCCTGGAAAAGTCTCTGGGGGCAATTTTAGCTCCTTTAATCCAAAGAATTCCCAGAAGGAAGCTGTCACCAACTCCTTTTCCTCTAAATCAATCCCAGATCTTCAAGATCTCCCAATTTTCCTGAAAATAGGGACTTTTAAGTAGAAAATTCCAGATAAAAATGGAACCCAAGCCTTGAAACCTCGAGTGTGCTCCTGCTTCCCTCAAACTGCACCCTGAAAAGGAAACCTGGGAAATTTCCATGATTTTAAAGCCACATTGGAGAGCTCCACATCTTTTTCCCTCCTTTTCCTGCTTCTAAATCCTCCCTGTACCATCCCTAGGTTGGAAAAAGAATTCCCAGGCTGGCAGGAGCTCTGTGGTGGAGCAAAGCATTCCCAGCTGGTCTGGGAATTCCTCATTCCTCACAGATCCAGCAGTTTTCCCACAATTTTGGCTCTTTCCCCATCTCCTGTTTGCTGCACTGACTAAAATTACAATTCAAAATTCCCTGATTCTTGCCAGGGCTGGAAAAAAACCACACCCAGAACGTTTTCAATCCACAGAATTCCAGAGAAGTCCCTTTCTCCTGGGAAGCAGCAAAAATCCATCCTTTTTATCCCTGAATAAACACATCTCCAGGAGAGATATTTGGATTTTGGAGCCCTCATGACTCATCTCAGTGCCAGGAGCAGGGGAATCATTAAATCCACATCGATTCCAGGGGCACAACGACCTTTCCAAGCATCCAAAGGGATCCACAAGGTCCAAATTACCCTAAAAACCACCGGGAATCTCAACCTGCTGAGGTTTTGGGGGGAAAAACTGGAATATGTCAAAGCTGAATGTTTTAAATCACTTTTCCAGGGCTGGAAATCTCCTTTTGGGAAGGAAATTTCCCTAAAATCCAACTTAAACCTCCCCTGCTCTGCTTGTTCAGCTCCCTCTATCCCGAGAATGTCACAATCCTCATTCCCATCTCCTCCCAGCCTGTTTTGGGGATAAAGAGAGAAATCATGAAATCTGCATCAATTCCAGGGGCAAAATCCAGAGGGTGCCCACAGCATCCAGATGGCCTAAAACCCACCAGGAATCTCAGCCTGCTGAGGATTTTTGGGAATTAATTGGAATCTCTAAAAGCTGAATGTCCAAAGGTTTTCTCACTGCCACCTTTTAAAATCCCTTTCCCGGGCTGGAATCCCTAAAATCCGAGTTAAACCTCCTCTGCTCTGCGTTGTTCCACTCCCTCTATCCCGGGAATGCCACAACCCCTCACTCCCACCTCCTCCCAGGCTGTTTTGGGGATAAAGAGCCTGTTTGGGTGTGGTTCCATCCCTCTGGATGGATTTTTCTCGGGAATAACAACAGGCACCGGTGCCTTGGGCAAACTCTTCCCTTCCTCTCCAGGAGGAAACTTTGGATTTACGACAGGAACGAGATAACATCGAGGCCGATAAGGAAACCAGGCAACAAATCAGGCTAATGGATTGCCTCTGGATGAGTGGAATGGGATTTAATGACTCCAGCAAGGATCTATCCCAGCCCAAGGATTGGGAGAAAATGCAGGAGATGGGAGGGGAAAGTGGGAAAACAAACAGAGAGCGCTTCCAAGCCAGGGAGCAATCCTGGCTAAAAGCTCGGGTGGAGACTTTGGCCTTCCACACCCTCCCTGCAGGCTGGGAATGGCAATTCCCAATCCCTGCACAGGCTGGGAATGGCAATTCCTAAACCCAGAACAGGCTGGGAATGGCAATTCCCAAAGCCAGAACAGGCTGAGAATGGCAATTCCCAAAGCCAGGACAGGCTGGGAATGGCAATTCCCAAACCCTGCACAGGCTGGGAATGGCAATTCCCAATCCCTCCCTGCAGGCTGGGAGTGACAATTCCCAAACCCTGCACAGGCTGGGAATGGCAATTCCTAAACCCAGAACAGGCTGGGAATGGCAATTCCCAAAGCCAGAACAGGCTGAGAATGGCAATTCCCAAAGCCAGGACAGGCTGGGAATGGCAATTCCCAAACCCTGCACAGGCTGGGAATGGCAATTCCCAATCCCTCCCTGCAGGCTGGGAGTGACAATTCCCAAACCTTGCACAGGCTGGGAATGGCAATTCCCAAACCCTGCACAGGCTGGGAATGGCAATTCCCAATCCCTCCCTGCAGGCTGGGAGTGACAATTCCCAAACCTTGCACAGGCTGGGAATGGCAATTCCCAAACCCTGCACAGGCTGGGAATGGCAATTCCCAATCCCTCCCTGCAGGCTGGGAGTGACAATTCCCAAACCTTGCACAGGCTGGGAATGGCAATTCCCAAACCCTGCACAGGCTGGGAATGGCAATTCCCAATCCCTCCCTGCAGGCTGGGAGTGACAATTCCCAAACCTTGCACAGGCTGGGAATGGCAATTCCCAAACCCTGCACAGGCTGGGAATGGCAATTCCCAATCCCTCCCTGCAGGCTGGGAGTGACAATTCCCAAACCTTGCACAGGCTGGGAATGGCAATTCCCAAACCCTGCACAGGCTGGGAATGGCAATTCCCAATCCCTCCCTGCAGGCTGGGAGTGACAATTCCCAAACCTTGCACAGGCTGGGAATGGCAATTCCCAAAGCCAGAACAGGCTGGGAATGGCAATTCCCAAAGCCAGGACAGGCTGGGAATGGCAATTCCCAAACCTTGCACAGCCTGGGAATGGCAATTCCCAAACTTTGGACAGCCTGGGAATCTCCATCCTTCCCTTGAATGAGAGGTGGGATTCATTTGGGGGGTTCCCTGTTCTTGCTCCCTGCTCTGTTCCTGTAAATCCTGAGGATTCCTCATTCTCCTCCTGGTTTTCCAGAGTGATTTTATTTTTCCTGGCAAGATCCAGGCAGCAGCACCCAGAAAATCCACGTGTGCTCTCTGCCCTCAGCACCTTTTCCTTGCTTAATTTGGGGAGATTTTCTGTTCTCTCCCAGGTTTTCCAGGGAAAATCCCTGGGATTCTGATGGGGCAGGGCCTTCCTGTGGGAAAAACTCAGGATTTGTGTCCTTGCAGGGCTGGATTTGGCCCCAGCAGAGACGTGGGAAGAGGTTCATCCCCTCAGGAATGGGCAAACAGGGAGGATGAGCTGGATCCCCGGGATGAGCAGGGATTTGCTTCCCTGTTCCCAAACCTGTGGATGTTTCCTCCCCAGCTGCATTTGAATTCCAGCCAAAAGCTGCTGCAGAGATTTGGGCACCCAACAATTCCTGCCAGACATTGGGAATGACAGCCTAATGCTATTTCCAGGGAAAATCACATTAAAATCAGCTCTCCAAGGAATTGCTTCCTCTCTGGATCCTTCTGGAAGCAAATCCCTCCCTGCTGGCTCCAGGCTGGAATGCTGCAATCTCAGCCACCCCAAGGCCATTTCAGGAGGGAAATTCCATGTGCTGGAAACTGAGGAATTGCCACTGGATTTGGGGTTTTGCTGATCCAAAACCCAGCACAGAGCCTGTGAATTCCCAGGGGATCACTTTGGAATTGTCTCCCTTTTTCCATGCAAGGAAGAATCCAAAACAATTCCTCCACCAGATCATTCTTCCTTGTTTTTCTGTGTTTTCATCCATTTTAAGTCAGAATCCTGAATTTTTCCAGGATGGAAAAGACACCTGGACAGGGCTGGGCTCAGTGCTGTCAGAGATCTTTTCCCACCTCAGTGATCCCGTGATTCCAGGGATGCAATTCCCATTTCCTGGCTCTGTCTGTGTGGCCCAGCTCAGCTCCCAGGTTTTTATCAGGTCAGAAATCCACAGATCTGCTTTTCCCTCCCTGAAAACGTGCTGGAAAAATCCAAACACCGTCGAGTGCCATGAATTAATTCCATGGAAATGCCTCTGATTCCTGTCAGGAGCAGGAGCCAGGCACAGACCTGTCAGGAAATAAAAGAATTCCAAATGTGGGACGTGGGACCGTCAGCCCTGTCTGGCACCCGGCATATGGGGCTGGAATCTGTGGAAAAACGGGACAGGGATGCAAACAGGATGCTCTCATTAATTCTAGGAATGCATAATTAATTAATTACCCTGCCCAGGGGAGCTGCTGTCACCACGGCTCCCGGAGCCAGCGCTTCTCCTCCGGTGGAGCAGGAATTGTGTGTGGGATTTGTGCTGCCTGGCTCTTGGGATCAGGAATTGTGCAGGAATTGTGCAGGAATTGTGCATGGGATTTGTCCTGCCTGGCTCTTGGAATCAGGAATTGTGCAGGAATTTGTGCTGCCTGGCTCTGTTGTTCCTCCTGGATGCAGGAATTGTGCCCAGGATTGCTGCCCCATCCCTGGAATTGTCCAAGGCCAGAGCTTGGAGCACTCTGGGATGGTGGAAATTGTTCCTGCTCATGGTAGGGGTTGGAATGGAATGAGTTTGAAGTCCCTCCCAGTCCAAAGCATTCCATGATTCTTTGTTTTGCTGGGAAAAGCCAGGAGTGCATAAATTCACTGAGGCCTTGGAGGGGTTTTTATCCTTTATTTTTTTCCACCAGATTCTCCAGAGAAAGCTGTGGTGGGATTCACCTCTGGAGCAGGGAGGAAAAGCCCCAGATCTCCCTCTGGAATATGAAATAGGGATCCTCTGGAGCAGTGGGGGCTGCAGTCCTGGATCTCCCACCCCAGAGGGATGCACCAGGATTACAAACCCCAAATCCAGCCAGCAGAGGTGATCCATGGAAGGTGAAGGGAAAACTCTTCCCTGACAATTCCCAGTTCACTGCACTTCCAGGCCTGGGCTGTGTTTGCATCCAGGGTCAAATCCCCACAGGAATTCCTGTGTTATCTCCCACCCCCACAGGCCAGGATTGTTCATTCCCAGCTTTTCCCAAGGGCTGCTGCTTCTCCTGCTGGAAAAGCGAGTTCACCCCAGGCTGAGGGAATTGGAGACATCCAATATTTGGGATGACTCCCAGCTCGAGGTCAGGAACAGGATCCAGGGCTTAAAGGCTCAGGAGAAGGGAGCCAGCGGGGACAGTTTCACCTTCTGTGACTCTCCAGGGAATGATGGGCAGATAGGGAGGATTAAGTGTTAAAGGGAGAGGGAACACAGAAACCCCGGAGCTCCATCCCATGGCAACAGCGCCGGATTTCCATGGAGTTCTCCAAACAATGGGCAGGAATGAACGATCCAGGAAAACCCGGAGCGGGGTGAGGTGAGCAGCTGAGGCATTCCAGGTGAGCGAGGGGCTGGAGCTGGATGGAATATCCTGGGAATAAATCTGGGAATGAAATCGGCCGCTCCTGCCTCGGCTGCAGTTCCAAGGAGCAGGGAAAGGCACTGGGAATTGGGATTTGTAGGATTTGAGGATGCTGCTGATGGATCAAAGCTGGGTCAGGACTTTGTGGCACAGGGAATGTTTGGATCATCCCTGGGATAATCCCATCCCTGGAACCTCAGGGAACAGGGAGCTGGGAGTTTAACTGGGAGTTAAAGAGGGAAGGTGCAAAAATTCCATGCGTGCCCTGCTCTTACTCCAACATCAATCCATTGATAAATCCCGGGATAAATTCCACACTTCAGGCACTTTCCTGGGTTTTCCTCCCTTGGGGAGCAGCCAGGAGAGATCCCAAAGCCAGAAGATTCCGTGGTGACCCTGCTGAAACCCAGAAGTGCCCAGTGAAGCCCATTAATCCCAGTTCCTCTGGGATGCCCACCTGGAATCTGCCCTTTGGAATTGCCACTCATCCAAACTGAATCCATGATTCCCCCCCTCAATTAAACCCATTTTTTATGGAATAAAAAGTGAATCCCTAAAGGAAGCTGCTCCTGTATCCCAAAGGCTGCTTGGTGGATTTTTCCACACACCCTTCCTTCACATCCTTTGGTATCAGAATTCCCTTTATTGCATGGATCTCATTGAATATTCATAGCTGGAGCCTGAACCAGAAATTCCAGTTTATTTTTTATTTATTATTTTATTTAATTTTTATTTTATCCAAATGATTTTTCCACCTCCTGAAGGTCAGGTGGGCACCAGGCAAATTTTCCATGATCTTCCTGTGGGTGGGTTTTGTTTTTTTTTTCCAGCAGAGCAGAGCCAACATTTGGAATCCTTGGCTGAATCAAAGGAAAAGCTGAATAAGCTGGAATTTGGAAGGATTGTCTGTCGAGGTATTAAAAATGTCACTCAATCCCTGGGGCTGAGGGATTGGGGTTGAAATGTGTGGAAAAAAAAAAAAAGGGATCTGGGGAGTGTCGATGCTGTCTGGAGCTTCCTGGGAAGGGCTGGCTGGGAGGACAGATTTTCCCAGGAATTTGTCAGTCTTTGTGGAAGGATGACATGTTTTGATGGAATGTGTGCAGGGACGTTGGCAGCTCAGCTGGCTCCTCAAAATTCCACTGCCAAGCTGCCAGGAGAAGCCCAGGAACGGCGTTTGGGATTCAGGGAAAAGCCAGCAGAGCTTCCTAAGGCATAGAGCAGGTCCGAGGAAAGATTTTTTTAGGATGGGGAGGGAATCCCGTGGAGCAAAGGCTGCGTGGCACTGGGAGAGATGATCTGCAGGAGCTGCTCCCAGAAAAAAATTCCTTGGGCCAGGAAAAAAAAAAAACAACTCCTCCAAAGCAGCATTCCCATGGCACCGAATTCCCCAGGGAGCTGCTGGCTGGAAAGGGAATTTTCCTGGGAATTGGGGCATTGAGAGCTTTCCTAAATTTGCTCCTTCAATATGATGGATTGCGGCATTACCAACGGGAATGTTGGATGGGCTGGCTGGAATTTCTGTTTCCTGGGAATTGGGATCCCCATCCTGATCTGGGGGGTGGGAAAAGAGCTGGGATTGGTCCGGGGTGTGTGGAAAACAAGGCCCAGGTTTATCCACCTCTTTTCCAGGGCCTGTTCCCTCTGGATAAAACTTCCCTTGGTTAATTCCAAGGATTTGATCAAACTCCGTGGAAGGAGGAGAGGAATGCTCTTTGCTCTGCCCAAGCCAGGGTTTAGCTCCTTCCCAGAAATCTGAATTTATCAAAATCCTTTTTCTTTCCAAGGCAGATTTTCCTGCCCCAACCTTGAGCTTTCCAGTCATTTCCCACTCTGGAGCTTCCAGGAGGAATCATTTCAGGTGGAAAACTGAGGGAATCACAGCCCAGCTCACACCAAAAAATTTAATTTTATTAATTAATCAGTTAAACCTGGCTGTGCTGGGATTTGGAATGTGCTGTAGGGCAGGTGAGCTCTGCCTGCTACTGGGAGAAACCTGGGAGTAAATTCCTCATGGTCCTGTGCTTGTGTCTCAGTGTGTCCAGTGAGTTCCTGGCTTTGGGAATGTCAGTGTCACATCCAACAGAATAAATGGAATTATGGAATCATTAAAGTTGGGAAAAACCTCCAGGATCAAGGTGCAAACACCCCCTGGCAACTGCAGCAGTCAGGAGGGGATTGAGCTGGGTTTAATTTCTGAAAACCCAGTTTTGAGTCCAGATTTGCACTCAGAGGGGATTGAGCTGGGTTTAATTTCTGGAAATGCAGTTTTGAGTCCAGACTTACACTCAGAACCAAGGAATGGACACAAAATCTCCCCAGGAGCCCACGGCCATCAGCACTGACATCACAATAACGGGGTCACAGCACATTTCATGGGGTGGGAAGGTGGAAATGTCATGGGCACATTGATTCCTTTCCAGAAGGTTTTCCTAATCTTGGCTTTTTATCCTTTCTGGCTGTGTTTGAAGGGTTCCTGTCTGTTCTGGCTCCCTGGGATGGGTTAATGACAGGAAAACAAAGCAAAGGCAGCACTCAGCACATCAGATCCCATTTCCAGAGCAGTGCTGGTGCCTTTTTTGCATGAAACTCTGAAGAAATCTCATTTTCCTTTCAGAAATCCCCTTGAAGAATTCCCAAAGATCCCAGCTGAGCTGTTTGCTGCTCGGAGCTGATCCCAGCAGTGCAAAGCAGCCTTAAATCAAGCTTAACAAGGGAATTAGAGCTGGCTTAGTGTTGGTTTGCATCACTGGAGGGGTACAAAGCCTGGAAATCATTCCCTGGAGGACCCAAAGTGGTCCCAAACATCAGATCCATCAGGACACCACAAGAGCTTGGCACTTCAGCTGGGAAAAGCAGGGAAGAGCCCTCTGTGTACATTTCTTGGAGCTTCTGGGGCTCCACATTTTCCTTTTGCATGAACTGAGCTCTCCTTGAAGTCCCCAAGTCCTCCAGGGGACTCTGCAGTGCCAGGCCATGCTCCACTTGAGGTCCCCAAGTCCTCCAGGGGACTCTGCAGTGCCGGGCCATGCCCTCAGACCTTGCTGGTCTGCATGTGCCCATTGAACTCCACATTCCTCTGGGTCAGCATGGACTCCTGCAGGCGGCTGCTGTTCTCCTGCCTGTGCTCCACGGGGTCTCCATCCTCCGGTCCATCACCCTTCCGGAGGCAGAGAACCTTCTGGAAGCTCTGCTTGAAGTTGTCGGAGAGGAAGCCGTAGAGGATGGGGTTGGCGCAGCTGTTGGCGTAGGACAGCACCACCATGAAGAAGTAGAGCCCCTCCAGGACGGGGTCGGCGGGCAGGATGAGGATCAGGTTGACGATGTTCATGGTGTAGAAGGGCAGCCAGCAGAACACGAAGACCACCACGATGATCACCACCATCCTGGTGACCTTCCGCTCCGACCTGCGGCGCCGCGTGGAGCCCACGCGGATCCCCGAGGACTTGACCTTGACCACGATCAGCAGGTAGCACAGGCAGATGACCAGCAAAGGGCCGAAGAAGCCCAGCACCGAGGTGTAGATGATGAACGCCGCCGACCAGACGTTGACCGGCTCCGGCCAGTTCATGTTGCACGTCTGGAAGTCCTCCTGCACGTCCGAGAAGATGATCACGGGCAGCACCACCAAGAAGGAGAAGGTCCAGACAGTGGCACTGATGAGCTTGGCCACCCTGGGGCGTCTCCACTTGGTGGATTTGATGGGGTGCACCACGGCCAGGTAGCGGTCCATGCTCATCACCGTCAGGCAGAAGATGCTGGTGAACTGGTTGATGCCGTCCACGGTCATCACCAGGCGGCAGAGGAAGGAGCCGAAGGGCCAGTAGGAGATGGCGTTTTGGGTGGCCAGGAAGGGCAGGCCCAGCATGAAGAGCACGTCGGCCACGGCCAGGTTGAGGATGTAGATGTTGGTGACCGTTTTCATCTTGGCGTGGCGCAGCACCACGTAGATGACCAGGGCGTTGCCGCTCAGCCCCACGGCGCACACCAGCAGGTAGCAGATGGGAATGAGCACCTTGTGGATGTACTGGAAGGGCGGCGGCTCCGCGAGCGTCCCGTTCTCCGTCGCGTTGGGCAGCAGAGAGGAGTTCGCCTCGCCGGGAGCGGCCTCCATGCTGAACGTGCTGGAAAAGTACAGAGGATCCATGGGGGGTTTCTTCTCTCTCCGTGGTTTTTTCCTCTTAAGAGAGATTAAACTTCACGGGCATCTTGTTCCTAGAAGGAAAGTTCAAAATTCAAAAATTCATCAATTCAAAAATTCAAAAATTCAAAAAAAATTTGAAAATTCAAAAATTCAAATATTCAAAAATTCAAAAATTCAAAAATTTGAAAATTCAAATATTCAAAAATTCAAACATTCAGAAATTCAAAAATTTGGAAATTCAAAAATTCAAATATTCAAAAATCCAAAAATTCAAAAATTTGAAAATTTAAATATTCAAATATTTAAAAATTCAATAATTCAAATAATCAACAATTCAACAATTCAACAATTCAACAATTCAACAATTCAAGGAAAAGGGAGACAGGAAGAGTGTCTCTCTTCGTGATTTTAACAATCACTTCCATTTTCTCTTCTAGTCAGGATTTGGGGTTGGATTATTCAGCCGGGGAATGGGATCAATTCCAAACAAAGGAACTGCACAATGGGAGGATCCCCGTGCTCATCCCAGAGCTCATCCCAGCAGATCCCAGGTTTCATTTTCACAGCATCCAGGGCTGGGTGTAGCTGTG
>VXBC01004661.1:731169-759459 GCA_013399945.1 Ploceus nigricollis | reverse complement strand
AAATCAGAAAGTTGGGATATTTTAGACTACTAGTAGGCTCGGGATTCTTTCTAAAGGCAAACTGGTTAAAATGAAAGAAAGTTTAAAGTTTTTGCTTTGTGTGTCTAATTTGTACTACCTTGATAAATATGTTAATGGATGCATATATTTTTATATATGTAGAAGTGTATATAAATGAAGCATAGTCTTCTCTGAAGCTTGAAAATTTTCATTTGCCTAAATGTTTTTTTTTTTCCTGGCTTAGTTTAGTAGTGTACTGCCCTATACTTATTGATAGAACTTGATTTTGCTTTTTATCTCACTATAACGAGTGTCCTTGGAAATTTTGCTCATAAATCTGCTTTAATTTACAGCAGTTTGCTTATCTTCAGGTTGATCTCTGTATTTTTACTGAGGGAAGGCTTTCTGAGAGTGCTGGAGCAGTCAAATACACAGCCCAGCCAATGGGCATTTGTGCAGATTTTCTTGAAAGACTGGATTTACGGTGTGGTCATCCTGAAGAGGCTGATGTTCAGTTGTGAGATGGATAATAGGGCAAGGAATGACAGAAAATGAAAATAATTGAACATTAGTTAGGCTAGACACTGAATAGGAAAATGAAGTGGAAATACACACCATTTGGGGAAAATTAGGGTTGGAAGGGACCTGAATTCCTCCTGGGATCCAGGCCTCAAAGCAGGGCTAACATTTCTGTGGCTACTCTGCCTTTTAAGTTAAATCACCAAAGAAAAACAGATATCACTAAAGCATTTTTCATTTCTCTTAGCAGTCATGCTTTACAGTGTCTTTCACATTTCCTTTTTTTATGACTCTGCAAGAATTGTATCTTGAATTAAAAGAAGTATGAGTCAAATTTCAACCTGTAATGCTTGATTGCATAAGGACTGATTTGGCAGCCTGAGGTTGCCATCAGCATTTAATTTCTCTCTCTATGCATAATAGGAACGATACTCTGAGTCAGTGGGGAGTGGAGCTCTTAATTGTTTAGTGCTTTGAAGGTGAGGTTATATAGCTGTAATTGCTGATAATACCCGACCTAAGCCCTTTCCCTTTAGTAGGCAATGCATCATTTTGTGATTTCTTTTATTTGCATTGTATACTTTACATTTGAATAAGAGTTGTTTAAAGTGTTGTCTGACATCAAGAACTCTTGTTCTCTTTAAACAACTGCTCTTTTTGATTGCCCTTGACCAGCAAAATCTGAGCTGTCATTATATTTTCCTAATATAATTTAGGTAAATGCCCTCCTAGCTCCTGTGTTTCTCTGACAAATTTGAAAATGTTTTCAGGTTTATTACTCTACTCTTCAGCCTTTCAGAAGAATTTTCTTCTCCCCTTTTTTTCTGTGATCAGCAGACTGTGTGTAAAGTTGTGCAGTTCAGAGTGTAAAAACAAAAGGGAATAATGACTTCTTTGCATTTCATTAAATGTGGTATTGTAATTTGTCTGGCATTTTGCAGCAATTTGGGAAGCAACATTTGCAAATTTGGGAAACATTTGCATTGTATGCAGTGGTGAAATTTGGCCAAAATTTTCTAACTTGGATGTTTGAAGTTGCTTGTAAAATTTAAGTAACTCCAGAAATACAGAGTATCTGCAGATTTCTTCAGAAAAAACACATGCTTTTTAAATTTTAAAGTGTTTTTTATGGCTTTTTGTCCTATTGTGACATACCATGTACAAGAAGAATATTTCTGGTAGAGGATTGTACTCTGCGTAGAAGTCAGCATTCATATTCTCCCATCAGAATGATGACTCAGTTCCAATATACTGTTGTAACTGTGACAAGCATGTAAATGAAACACAAAATATTCTTTTTTCTTGTGTATTTACAGTGTCATTGTTTTGATATTAGTTTTTCAGCTATCTTTTGCAGCAAGACCCTGGATTTTAGCCTTGAGTATTCAGGCTCACTTGGAAACCTGTCTTGCTGATTCTTGGCCAGTTAATAGTTCCAAGTGGATGCAATTTAATAACCCTTGTGCTGTTTTGATTTGCCTCCCACACCATCTGGTCTATGTCTTTCTCCTACTCTTTTTTTCCTGTCTTAAAGGATAGTATTTTTTCAATAATTCAGACTTTCAAGCATGTCATCTGAAAGTGTAGCTTGCTCTGAAACTTCCCTGTGCAATGTGTATTCTCAGAAAGAAGGCTTTCTGTATATACAGGAAAAAGAACATGAACAGGAACCTGTGGACAGGTTGGAATGGCAGGAATGTAGTGCACACTAAAGATGTCTGTTTCTTCACACTGAAATATTGTTTAAACACATTTCAAGAATTAAATTATTTCACGGCTCCAAGGTCTCCTGGATGGCTCTCTGTATTTCTCTCTAGTGGCCTCCACATTTAATTATTGGAGAGTGGCAAGAGATGTCTTTGAAATACAAAATCACTCAGCCTTTGCTGAGATGAAATTTAAGTGTTGTGATGAAGCTTGTATCTACTAACTGAGCTTATTTGTACTTGATTTAGTAAAGATAACTTAGAGTAGTGCTAATTAAGCTTAGCGCTGTGTGTCGTAATGTTTCAAAAATACTGGGTGAAAAGTTTGTTCATGTTGTGTGAAAGTGTAAGTTCTTGACAACATTTTTCCAAATTTTGAGTGATCATTTGTCTGCATAGCCTGGGTGCTTGTCCTTCAGCCTTTATGTTTTAAAAATCTCCTTTAGCCCTTGTTCAGTTTATTTCTGATTTATGCATGGTTTTTGTAAATTTGATGTCTATTTTGTGTAGACTGGAAAGACTGAAGGGGTGGGTTTTGCTCTGCCGCAAGTTGTGGGTGTTGGCTGGGAGTAGTACTGGAGAAGCACCAGGTGGCCAAACAGTGGCACCAGCTGTCTGTCCTGCAAAGAGAGAAGGGAGAGCTTAAGGTGTCCATCTCAGATTTGGTTGGGTTTGTGTTGCTGTCTTCACAGCAATTCCTCAACACCTTCAGTTCAAATGGAATCCTTCCTCAAAGAAGTGACAGTGGTGTCTGACTCTGTGGTGAGGTGGGGGTTGTCCACAGCCCTGTGCCCAACTCTGTCTGCTTGGTCTGTGCCTGCACAGGTGCCTGATTCCCCTGGCAGAGAAAGCGAGCTAGATGGGTCCAAGTGGCCTGTGAGGCACTGGCTCCTGATACCTCAAGGATTTCACTAACCTGTTGCCCCTTTTGGCACCTCTTTACCTTATCATCAGGTTTGTATTTCAGTACTGTGACACAAACTCTTAACCTTATGCTTTCCAGCCTTGCTTCCCTTCCCTCAGAGGAGGAACTGGCTATTCTGCAGTAAGGTGCCCAGCAACCCCTTGTCATAGATGCTGATATTTGTGAGGTTAATTTTCAAGCATTCCTTAATATTTTCTTCTTTCTTCTTTCCTAATCCTTGGTGCTGTACATATTTCAGAGTTCTATGTGAAGATGTATTTCCTTCTTCCAGAGCTGTCCCTGTGATTATGGATGGGTGATCTTGGGGCAGGAAGCCAATGTATTTACAATCTCCGTTTTGCCTAGCAGAATTGGTCTGATGACATTTTGATGCAGTCCCTTCTACTTTCCCCCACCTTCTTCTTCTCCAGCAGCCTGGTTTTCCTCATTAATAGTCAGTTTTTTGGTTTTCCAGACTACTGTGTCTGTCTCTTCAATCAGCTTGTGCAGGGTAAAGGCTTGGCTTCCACTTCTGCTTCAGTGAAGTTAGTTTATCCCAAAACCAGATCTATAGATGCCAAAAACTGCATCTGAGCATGTACCATTTCTGTAATTTTACTGAGACTTAGTACAAATTATTTTGCCATTAGAATAAATTAAGTATTTTATTTAACCTTTTGTATAGTTCATGAGCATGTTACTGTTATTAAAAAGAATTAATGATGCAAGCTTGCATATATGTCTGTCTTACACTTTTATCAATTCTGTTTTATGTGCAATCTCTAGTAGATACCATGCTTATATCCAAAAGAATAACAAAACCCCCAAACCTACATAAATAATGGAATTTTTGAAAGTCTGTGCTATGTATTATTTCTAAGCATTTTCTGCTGTACTGAGTATTATAATTTCAGCTTGGCTGGGTAAAGAACCCTAGTAAATATTCCCAAAAAGAGGTTTGCTAGTTGATTTGTCTTGATAGATTTCAAGAATTACTCAGTCTTTAGGAAAAAGAGTGTTTGGTTTTCATTTTAGAGAGAGAGTGAGTTAGGATCTTGCTCCTTTTTTTTTTTTCTGGTGACTTTTACACTACTGGTTATCAGAACAATGGTTTGATTGACATTTAGTCCATATATGTGACCTTTGGAAAGAATTTAAGAGATTCTACTTCCCTAGTTCTGTCAGTGTTTCATTTCTCTCAGCTGTGTAGTAAATGTTTAACTTGAAGTATATGGGAACAGTGTGTTCCTGCAAAATAGCATTTCAGGAGAATCTCTGTTCCAGAAAGCTTTATAGTCTCACCTTAATTTTGACATCCTATTTTCCATAAGTAGAAACAGACCACAGCCTGGTTAAGGTTATCTGAATTTTCAGCAGTGCAAATGGTGTTGTTGCCTTTTCCTTTTGCATTGTTGCCTTCAATGGTTGTTTATTTTACATGGCAGCAAACGCATTTCAGGACACCTGTGTTCCTTCTGGTCTCCTGATGTGCCTCTCAGGATGCTTTGATTGAATGTCAGGATCAGACTAGATATTCACTGGTCCTGTGTATTTTGTTTCCTTTTGGAAAGGTTCTTGGGCAGGGAAGAAATGAAGATGTACGTCAAATTCTGTGCTCTGCTGACTCAAGGTGCTCACAGCCACAGAGTGTTCTGCAGAGCGTTCATTCCCCATGATGCATAGAGATCAGACTTCTCTCCTGTGAATCGGGGCTGGGGCATTTACGTTGCAACAGTGGGCCACATAAACATTTCAGGACCTAGCTAAAATAAAGACATACTGGATATCCATGTGTGACTGTGGCACTATGTTTCTCATAATTTGTGTGGATGAAGCTCTTGTAGTAGTGGCCCATCTTCAGAGCTAGGAAGGAAAAGGATGCAAGTGAGCAAAGGAGCCCTTGACACTGGATGCTGATTTTAAAATCAGCTGTTTTTCTTGTTCCACGAACTTCATTAGAGAAAGTGTGACTGACCATTAGCTCCGTTTTCCACCATCTTCCCCATGACAGAGTTACTGTCAGGTTTTTATCGCCATGATAATCAGATTTCTTTTCTCCTAATGAACTTCTAGCTGCAACTTGTAGATTCAGTGGAGTGTATTACATAGCAATAGATCAAGTTGTCCATCACCATAACAGTGAGACAATTTGAAAAGAAGATTAATTTTGTGAATTCTGAAGAACTTGGCTTACTGGGGTGTGCAGTACTCTACAGAAAACAAAACATGTTGCTGTGGTGTTTTTGTGGTGAAGGGCTGATTCTACTCCCCAGAGATGGCCAGGCTCTCCTGTTAGTAGTGCAGGAGATGGAAGAGCGCCCTTCTCTCTTGTTTGACAGGCCATCATTTGAGGCTGGGAGTTTTGCCAGCTAGTGACCTAGTGTATCCAGTTTCTAATTTGGGTGAACTGTTACTGAGAAGGTGGTGGCCTGACAACTCTGGCATTTCCTGGGGTTCTCAGATTACTGTGACACCATGTGATTTGTTTTTCAGACTGAGTCTTATTTGAGTTGAACCATTTTTACTGCTTGTTCTGCTAGGATTTTACCTGTGACCTGCAGATTGGATTACTTTTACCTGTTATTAGTTTTGTTGTTAAATTTTTTGGGAACTCAAGAGTCTTTATGTGTAGATGCCTACTACCTTACGTTCTAAAGAAAGCCTTAGAGGAATACAATTAGCACTTCTTGCATTCTGGGAGCTCAGACTTTTCTTCCACTGTTTTTTAGTTTGAGCTAGATGCTTTTGAAGCATGAGATTCTTCCATCACCTCTTGGAACATTGTTGATGAGTTATATAGGTTCCTGAAGGAATGAAATAGATTAATGTTTCTCTAAGATTAGGTCTAAATTAATCCAGTTGTGTTTTGTTTTGCTTTTCCTGAGGACCACTTGAAAATGGAAAAAGAATGTACATGGCCATGCAAACTTAAAGCAAGGATGTTTCATGGTATTCCTCTGGCATCTTCTCTGGGTCTACCTAAGCCTTCAGATGATGAGCATCACCCTCCCTTCAAAACAGGCTACAAAATAAGGAAAAAGCTTGTTGTCAGAAATCTGGAAGCAAAGTTTTTTTTCAAGAGAGGTGTTTGGAATTGGTGATGATTCATGCTGACTGTCAGTCTGAGGCCAGACTCTCTTCCTGGGATTTAAACATATTACAGGGATGATGATCTTGGGTTCATAACCTGCTTATTGCATTCCTGACTGTAGTACAGAAAATATTTAACAGAACAACAAAACATTTTTTAGCTTAATGTAG
This sequence comes from Ploceus nigricollis, assembly GCA_013399945.1. Taxonomy (NCBI): domain Eukaryota; kingdom Metazoa; phylum Chordata; class Aves; order Passeriformes; family Ploceidae; genus Ploceus; species Ploceus nigricollis. The sequence continues at coordinate 753,069 of VXBC01004661.1, read as the reverse complement.
GTAACTTTTCTCATTTTTTTAATCCATGATCATTACCTATTGTATTGCAAACTCTAGTTTCTTTTATATTTCACATTCTTATGTATTAAAAGTTTTCTTGTTCTGCTTTGAAGGTGTTTTAAACAGAATTCTTAGCAAGTTTCATTTAGTTCAGAGCAGATATAGTGGACCTTTTATTCTTGCCTTTATTGACCTTTGCTTTTATATAAATCCCGTAGCAAAAGTTAACATAAATTGGCTCAAGAAAGTTATACATCTAAGTCGCTTGGCTGGTCCTACTGATTAGGGTCAAACATCAGGCTTGGAATTCTGATGGTTTATCTGAACAAGAGCCATAAGATTTATCTTTAACCTGAGTGAAAAAATGTTATCTTTGACAACAAAGCAAACAAAATATTAAGGATTTTCCTAAATAAAAAGAATTGATGTGTGCCTTGATCTGTTTATGTAATCAAATGAAAATAAATTCATCTCCATTTTCTTATGTTCCTAAGTATTTACAGTTGCTTAACAGTATTAGAGGTAGGTTTGTTTTTATTGACTTGTCAAGGCAAAGAGCAGTTTTCTTATTCTTTTTGTTTTCTTAAGGACAACCCATGATGTGGAAAGGCTGTGATCAAAACAGATTTCCATTCGGCACCAGACTAAAGTTTGGCTTGCCAAATATTGAAGTTACTTAGTCTTGGAAAGCGTTGCAAGTAATGCTGCACATGTAAGGAATGGTGAGCCATGTCTTCTATTCTTTATTTGGATACAAAAACTGTATGAGGCAATGAATGTGTCCCAACCTGACCAGTCTGTATGACATGACTCAACGTTGCTCTATTTGTTCAGCTAGCTGCTCTGTCTAGTGTGCAAATGAGGCACCACCTATACAGTACATGTGTGGCTTGCCATCCAGGAGGAAGAAGACCTTTAGAAAGGACACGTGCAACTCAAAAACAGGAGCTCCTTGTTTCCATCCCTGTTGCCTGGAGGGGGTTTCTGGCTCCCCTGTCAACAGTGTGTAGCGTCTGTTTTATCTGTTGCATTATTCATAAGATGTGCATGCTCCTTCCTGTTGTTGATGCATTTCACCTTTTGTTGCAGAGGCAACATACAGCTCTAAGCATATTAGCCACATGCTTTAAGGACTTCAGGCTCTAGAGCTTTAGAAAAAGGATTTTGTTTTCTCTAATGATTCGCATCTATTTTGTTGGAAAAACACTACTCAAAATACAGTTGTATAAGAGATACTCAATTTATTGATTTGTACAAATTCTTAGGGAATTCTTAAATTTCTTCCTCTGGCCCTGAATCACAGGAGGAAAGTGTTGTATAAGTATTAGCATGACTAGACTCTAAACGAACTTTTTTCTAAGCACAAAACTACTTCATGAGCATTGCTTCTGAGATGGATCAAGAATTTATGAATATTTCAAACCCATATTTTTAAAATTATTGTTATGCAGAAATAGAATTATGGATGAGTTGTTTGTAAAAATCAGAGCCCTGTGTAAATCTCATCTCTAATATGACCATCGAAACATTCTGGTGTAAAGCTAAAAAAGGATTAGTAGCACAATGTGTATTCATGACTGTGAGCATCCATTGCATTTTCAGCATGTGACCCACTGAATGTATGGATTGTTTATGTGCTCCAGACTGGAGCACTTTTGTGGAGTAATGTGAAGGATTATTATAAAGGCAGGATCGCATCATAGTCTGCTCCTATATAAGTTCATAAAGACCTGGTAAGTTAAATTCTCAATTCCATTGTGTTTGGTTTGTTGTGTTTTGGTCTTATAGGTTTGTTTTTTGGGTTTTTTTCAGTTGTTGATTTTTTTTTTCAGCCACCAAGGCAGTTGTTTAAGGCTGTTCTGATACTGACCAAGTATTTTCAAAATTTCTTCCTTAGAGTCTTTCTCTGAGTGTTGTAGCTCTTGTGATGTATTTTTATCTGTATGTCTTGGTCTAGTCTGAGTATGAAACAGCACAATATCGTTACATTAGAACTAGTGGATTCTATCTCATCTGCAATGGAACAGCTTTCCAGAAAGAGAGGAGGAGATGGCAGAAGAGGACATTTCTGTTCCTTTTGAAAACTCTGTGTACAGAACAGATCTATGGTCAGTACTCTCCTCCAGAACCGTGAGCATGTTTGAGTTTCAAATTCAGGGTTTCAGCTGGGAGGATGAAAAACAGAGCCCAAAAATGTCACATAATTTAATATGTTGCTGCGATTAGTGGCACTTCATTTAAAGTCAGAGGAAGAGTAACTCCTTTTAATGGATTTTGGTTAAAACCCATTGATGTAGGAAAGTTATACATAGGTTTAAGTATCCCTATTCGCCGAAATGGGAGTTCTTTATTTTTTGTTTTTCTCTTTTTTTTTTCCTTCAGTGTTAGAAGATTTGCCTTCTGAAAGGATGTGCTTCTGCACAGTGATTCACCATCACATTAGTGATTCAGTGATTCCATGATACATTAGCATTACTAGAAAAATATATTTGAATCTTTTGATTTCCCAGTGGTGTGGTACTGGAAAATTATCTATGTTTTCTACTGGTGGTGTTGAGCTGAGATCTCAGATGGTCACACTTGTAGCAGAAGTAATATTTAGACTTGTATTTTATCTATTTATTTTGTAATATTTTTTGTTAAATACCACATAAGAGTTGATGATCCTGAAAAATGATTGATCCTGGAACATACTCTTAAGTTTAGGTATTTTAAAAAACAACAACGATTTCAGTAACAGGGTATAGCAACTGATTAGGCAGACTAAAGCTTGGTTTTGCAGCTGGTTTGGCCAAAATTCAGATTGAATGAGAGCAATATTTCTGAATGAAACCAGAATTCTGCTTATGCATTAGTTACCCAACCTCTAATTTAAGCCTTATGGAATCCTGAAGGTTTGAAATGAAGTATGTTACCCAAAGGAAAACAGGTTATGGAGAGAAATGATGTGTAGTAGAGCACAGCCGTGTTTGCAGGGGCTGGGCCAAGTAAAAAGTAGATGCATGTCAGGACTGATTAAAGAATTCCATATTGTAAGATGGTATTTTAGGATGATAATGGACGGATGAGAAAATCATGAAAAGAATGCAGTTGGACAGAGCATTGTTTTGTTTTAATTAATTCTAAATCTAAAGAAAATCGGAATTGCAGCAGGATTAAATGTCTTTTTGTAAAAGACATTCTTTCAAGTTAGTATAATTTAAACTCAAACTATTTTAAATTATATGGTGTAAGATTTATTTGCCTCTTACACGAAAATAGCATGTAGTGGAGATGATGGGGATGGATGGGGGAAATCTGGGGACCATCTGAAAGCAAATGCTAATTTTTTTGTAATTATGCGTTCTCTGTAATAATAAAAGACTTTAATATTCCTGTATGTAAAATGAAAGCAGCTGTCAGAAACAAATGTCTCTTTAAAAGAAGCCATGAGTAGTATTATTCAAAACATACTTTTCATAGGAAAATTAGAAAAACTAGACCTGTGATTACAATAGAGGTGTTACCTTTGATTTGACATCTGCATTCAATTCTTTAACCATCCTGGGGGATTTTTTCCCTAGCAAATTACTCCTTTTTAATATTTGTTCCTTCAATACAGGTAAAAGCTAACATAAAGCAAAGCAAAACAACAAAAATAACTAAAACCAAATAATAAAAAAATGGAAGCATTTTTATTTATTACTAAAAAGGCCACATTTAATGCCAGTCATTCCAAGGGGTTGCAACAAAACTTTAGCCTAAGTTCAGAATTAAAAGTTTCTACAGGTTTTTTTTGCTGAATAGGGAAGCATCGTTAACCACCCTGGGAAGAGCATGTATTTCTGTGTAAATTAGAATACTATGGAAAACAGCAAACCAGAAAATAAATCAGTTTCTCTTAAATGTATTTTTTAGTATTTTCTTATTAGCTAAGACAGCCAGCATACTCAATTCTGTCAAGTTTAATGCTTTCAGAATGTCAGCACATATAATTTTTTCTTCTATTTTCATATACTTTGAAGAGTTTGGTCTGTGTCTGTTCCTCTGCAACAGAACAGCTTCTTACATTCACTCATTTGCTGCACTGTTTTTCTTACTATCAATAGTATCTCAGTGAATCCAATATCTAAATGCGACTTTCTGCTCATGATCACTTGGAAAAAAGGTTTTCCAAATACGACCCATTTGTGTTCCTTCTCACTGTAAGTTTGAGAGTTTCAGAAGGAAATTGTATTGGTAATACAAGGACACAGGATTTTACTTTCCTTGCTGTATGAATAGATCCACATATTTTTTCGTTTTATGAGGTAAGGAGACTCCAGCCTGTTGAAGGGTGGCAGTGTCAGTCCTTTTGAGCTGCACCAACGTTGCAATGCTGAGAGAAAGTGCTGTCAGTTTCAGAAGCTGTTGCTGAGGGCTGTGTGTCAGGCACAGGTACTGCTCGCTGCTGATGTGTAGTTGAAAGCTCGCTCTCTTTTCACATAGAATGATTACATTTCCAAGAATACAGCTGCTGCTGGGGGAGAGTGGCTAACACATCTTCCCAGTCAATAGATACCTTCAGATACCTTCTTCAGGTAATTTGCCAAGTGGTGCCACTGAAATACGGTTTTCAGTTGTTCTCTGAGCTGCTGCTTTAAGGCACCACACAAACCAGGCAGACTGATGCACTGTAGTGCTGCTGCTACACGTTGTGAATTACAACACCAGCCAAATACAGCTGTGTCTAAAGTCTGCAGAAAGTGGTGTTTTAAAGGTGGTTTCTTTAAAACTTGTTTCACTCCAGATATTAGAGGGGGCAGAGTGATAGGAAGAAAACAGTGTCGGGAACATTTGTTTTTATTTAATTAACAACCTTTTATGTAAAATCAAAAACAAGTTTGTAGGGGCTGCAATGCTGTTAGCATTATTTCTTAGACCCACTTGAATATCATAGTCCGTGTTTCTTTAATAGAGAATTTCGCATCTCACTTTTAAATTAGCATGACTTCTGTGATTTTGGAAACCATCAGCAAACTTTCCATCATACACTTACATCCTGCATTCTGCTTTGAAATGTTCCTTTGGCAGGATTTGAAATACAACAGGAAATGGAGTTAGAAGGTACATTCCTGGATAACTCTATTATAGTTTGCAAGCTATTTCAGAAAGTTAACTGGGTCTGGGAAAAGGGGTTTATAAAACTCCTGCAGCTTTCAGACAGTTGTCAGTATCAACCGAAAAGTGAACAACTCAGTATTCTTGGGATATAGGAGTTGAAGTATGGTCTGTAAACTTGATAGTATACAATATGTATATATGATAGTATATTTCAAATATATGTACATATGATATCCTTATGTGTATATGATAGTGTACAAACATCTGTGTCTTTGTTTTAAGTGCTATCTGAGTTGGAGGTAAAAACATATTTATGATTCTCCATGTATACAGTAATTTTAAAATATGTTGAAAACTTTTATTGAAACTGAAGTTCCATGGACTTCATTATATATTCATGATAAATCATGCTATATTAAGATATTTTTAAAATGAAGTTATCAACCTGATAGTTTTTGAACCCATTTTGTGAAAACTATGTACATTGTTTTTTCATACAGTGTTCATTTACATAATTTTCTTTTTGGTGGTTTAAAATGAATTAGATATGTTTGGTTTAGGTAGTTGATAAAAATTGTTTCCTTTCATGATGTAACTTTTTGTTCTAAGTAGAAATTCTGTCCTTGTAAAAGCTTCAATAAGATTTTTGCACACAGAGTATTTAGTTTTAGAATTACTAAAATTTTCTTAATTTTGCAGATTCTTTTCAATGTATCAAACTGCTTTCTTCTAAGCATGTCTGCCTATCACATTTTTCCATGTAAGCATAGAAGACCATAAAAATATTTTTACCTCCACATTGTTCATAGTTGAGAAGACATGTCAACATGATACAAGTATTTCATCATATATTTAATGAAATCAATACGTAATAAAACCCCCTCCAACCCCTCTTCTATGTTTTATATGAACATTTCTTTATGAATACCTGTGGACTAAGAACCATAAATATCAAAAGCTTGCTTGTCTGAGTTGATTGCCATAGAGTTGATCGTTCCTTCACCTAGTAAAAATCATACAAATTGTTGCCACTTTGTTTGTGGCGTGTGGTTTGTGGGTATTAGCTTTGGAAAATTTTTTGGTTTTTTTTCCCCCAACCCAGAAGACCAACTTTGTCTTGAAGTGCTAAGAGCTCTAGAGAATTGAAACCTACAGCATATACTTCTAACTCATTTTCTTTATAGTTTGAGAGAAACCTTAAATTGCAGTTGTGAAATGGGTTAAGTTTGATCAAGAATTAACTGTACATGTCTGAAGGTAGAGAAAACATTTTTGGAGGTGGGTTGTGGGGGATGGTGACTTTCTGTTTTCTCAGTCTCATCACTTTATATTCCATGAATGTGGGCACTTCTGTTGGATGATGGTGTCCCAGTAAAATTGTAAACATTACTTTGTTTGCAGGATTTGCAGGAGAAAGAGAGTATCCATGTGGGTGAGCTAGAAGTTGTACAGCCCAACACATGCAGCTGGCACATGTAGGATATTGATAAATTCACACAGATAAAAAATTACTGCCCCCAACCTGTATCTCTTGGGTATTTCTTCTTTGATAGTAACTTGAATTCCCTATTTCACATCTTTGCACAGCTTTTGTAAATGATAGGAAATTGACTTGGTTCACGGCAGCTTTACTGCCATGTAACCACCTGGGGTTGCAGGCAGCAGTTCTGAACTTCCTCAGATTCTAAGTGATAGCTGTGTTATCGCAGCTGTGAATTTGGGGTGCAAGTACTACATTTGTTTTTTGTAATACTGCCTTTGCAACCCTAAGAGTGTGATTTTGCAAGCAGAAGATGAACAGAGAAGGAACAGGTGATACACTTTAAAATGAAAGCACAAAATTTTCAGGAAAAAAGAAATACAATCCCCTCCCCTCCCCCCACAACAAAATACCCCAAACCCACAAAACCTCCCAAGCATATTTTCTGGGCTTAGATAGGATGTTGGTTAGTCTTCATTTTTTAATTGATATAAAGAATTTCTAAAAGATAAGATAATGTGATTTCCTCTTTTCAGAAAGTGGGGCTTGTTTGAGTTTTTTTCCTTTGGTTGCTTTTTTTCTCAACAATGCATTTATGTTTTCCGTTATTGCACTATAAGTGACTTTTTTGGACCAGTCACAGATTTCTAAGTGCACTCCTCATTTCCAACAATCAAGGCTTCTTTCTTCTGCCAAATGAATCATTAAGGCAGCAAAAAAACCCTAACCAACCTTTCTTTGCTTCTAATCCAACAATTTATTAAAAAATAAAGGTAATAACAGATTCAAATGTAATTGTAGTATTTCTTTCCCAGTTGACCAAGGATTTGAAAAGGCAACAGACAGAAATTTATAATAAGAAATAACAAAACTGTTAATACTGGACAGTTCTTTTTTCAAAAACAGTTATGGTAATATGTAAGAAGTAGGATGGGAGAATTTAAAACAATAGGGATGTTCAAGAAGATTTCTGTCCTGATTATTTTTGAGAATAAATCATCAGCAACTTTTGGTTCAGACTTGCCAGTTATAGCCATTGCTCCCTTTTGCTTTTTCATCTGTCTATTGCAAACAGTATTTTTTATCCATCTGGTCTGGTGTGGTGATGTTTCAAGTGCAAACACCCAGTTGAATGTTATTGATACATCAGATCAGGGATAAGTCTCAGCCTTTAAGCAAAACTAAGAGGTAAAGTAAGTTGTTGAAATAGTGGAGATAATGTTCACCCTCAGTTTTTTAGCTCTTATAATTTCTGTAGTGTTTCTGCTAAATGTTTTCTAGAGCATTCCCATAAAAATAAAATTGTATCATATGTATACAAGAGTTTCTACTCATGGGTGAAAGAGGGTGAAATCTGTTTTCCACATCTTTGATGTGTTAATCTGCTAATGCTTTGTTAGCCTAGTGAGTTATCAAAAATTGCTCACTGGCATCTCCTCACTTTTTCTAACTTTACACTTCTGGACATACACTTTTATGCAAGTAGCCAACATATGAAACCTTCTTTACTGACAGACTCTGAAATTAAAGGAGACTAAAGAGCAGAAGCTATAAATTGGTGCTTTGTGTTTTGGACTTAGCATATATCGAACACAGTGTGTTCTGCCACATAATAAATGATGAAAAAGACTCATGGAATTCTGCTCAGCAGCAAAACCTTCATTTGTGATCCTGTATGCAAAATCACTGGACAGAGGAGGAAAAAGCATTCTACTTGTCACTGTGTTATCTAGCCCTGCACCTCCCTCATCTTTAAAAATATCATTTGGTAAAGCATTGTCACTGAAAAAAATGTACCAATATTTCAAGTATCCACTTTTTCTTATTTTAGGCTTCTATAAATCACTGTGGCTGTATATAAATTGATAAAATACATTGAGATGGGTTGGTCTGAAAGGATTTTAATAAATTTAGTAGTGCTTACAAATTTTTGTAAATTAGAACTGAAATTTAAAAGAAATAGTCCTGCTTAGAATTTTCTATTCTCATTATGCAGTGCTAATTTCTGGAACTAAAGATGTGTTTCAGTTAACAGTGTAGATGGTAAAGTTAAAAAAGATTTTCATTCCTGACATTGCATGTTCTGGAAAATTATATTCATTTGGATGATCTCAGAATAGACCTGATGCTGCACCAAGTTTCTCAGAGTAATTATGACTTTCATTTTTGTATTTGTCCCTGGAATCTTCAGTATGTTTTTAGTGGGTTTTTGTGATTGTTTTCACGGCAGAAATGTTATTGGCCCACCTTTTCAAGTGTCCATTGCAATTTTCTTCTGCATCAGCTTGGGTTACCTGTGAATGTAAAATAAATTGCATGTCAGAAAGTAGGAAAAGATGGCTTGTGTACAGCATTTGGCCTAGTCCAGGCAATGTGGTCCCTGGGGAACAAGAAAAAAGTCTCTTTAATGTAATTTTAAGTGGCATCTCTGGTCTTATTACTTTAGGAGACAAAATGAAAGTCAATTTGTCAGAGCTGATTTATAGTCTGAGCTCTTTCAGAAAGCAATTACTCCAAGGAGCATGTGGCTAAAGAGTGCAGTGCTGATGATGTGCTGAGGATGCTTTTTGACGTGGCTTGGGACAGCTGTGCTCTAGTGCATAAATTGTGGTTCTGTCGGCAATTCCACTTTTGCTCTTGTTGAGAAGAAGTACTTTTATTTGATTGAGAAAAAACCCCTGTGCATGTCAATGGAAACTTTGTAGAAGCTGTTCAGAATGCAGAGAGCATTTCCCAAAGAAACTGTTTACAGACTTAGTACCTTATTACCTTAGCAGATTTTAATTATCTCAGGATTAGGAAGGTAACTAAATGCATTTGTGCAACAGACACTTTCTTCAGTAGAGCTCTTTTACAAAGAGAGCTCTTTCAACATGTAGGGGGAAGGACAACATAAATTGTAATTTAGGTCTGGATGTATTTGAAATGGTGGTCATATTTTATTTTACTCCAGGAAAAAAAAAAATAGATGGTGAACTGTACTTGAAATGGTTCAGATTAAGTTGGTATTAAATGAAACTTCCCCAGTGCCTCAAATAATGTAATAGTTAGGGGCAGGAACACACTAATATGAACAGGGAGAAGTTGGGACTGCATAGAAGCGTAGGAATGTATGTTAGTTTATATATTAATCTTTCCGTATAAACAAAGAATGTTGGTATTTTAAAGCATCTGCTTTCCTGATAAGGAAGCATGCTGATTCTGTTCTTGATTCTGTACAATATCACACAACCAAAAAGTCCAGTATTTGGATGTTGAGTTATTGCAAAGCTGGTATGCTTTATCATGAATGCTTAAACTCGAAAAAAGCCCCACTGGAATGCTTGAGTAAGTCTGTATAGGACTTTTAAAAAGAGTAGATTTATACTAAGATATGAAAACCCTAAATACGTGTTCACATTTTTAAAGGTACTAAATGCCTACTAGGGTAAGACTAATTACATATGTGATGTTTGTAAACCTAAATTGTAATTGTAAAAGGCATACTGAAAATACATACTATGAGAGCGACTGTGTAGCAAATTTGATTGCATTGTGTGATATCCTAATTATTTGTTCAATGTGATATTTCTTTTGCTAATTTTTGTTCCTATGTTTCAAAGGTAAGAAACCTGCTTAAATGCAACATGTACCTGTTGGTGTGTTCAAAGATTCCATTGAAAATAATACAAGTTTGGTGGCCACAGATCTGGCTGTTGCTTGGATAAATATTTTTCCCCAGGTGCACCAAATATTATGCAGACCAGCACCAGCTTTCGTTTAAAGTCTACTCTGTAACTATAGCCAGAGGCAGTTCCATGGTGCCTGAAATAATGCGCTCCAGACTGGTCAAGGAAAAAACCCCAAACCAACCAACCAACCCCCAAAACCCAACCAACCAAAAAAACCCTACCACCACACAAAAACCAAACAAATAAAAACCCCAAATAAACAAACAAAAAACCCCCAAAACCCCACCCACACCCAACCAAAGGGTTTATCCAATCTGTAATTTGAATCTGGAATGTTTCATTCAGAAATGTTTTTAACTTAATAACTAAACCTATTTTTTTATCATGAGATTGAAGTCTCAGCAACTGTCTCCCTGCTAGTTAAGCAAAGAAGCTACTAGTTATGAACCAGGCATGACTCGAGAAACTCAAAATGAAATCTCAGTGTGATGATTGTGGACGTTCATTGGTAGCAACAGTTACTGCTACTTACAGGAGGAATGAAGCACTTGTGTGTTTTGCAGGGTCTGCCCAGTGTCCTTGGTGCATAAATCTATGCAATCCACTTATTCTGTCCACCAAGGCCTTTGTGTCTGATCCTCTTATTCCTCCACATTTAGGGAACTCCCTGTGCCCTTAAATTATCTTCGATGATGACTTTTTGTCCCTGTTGTCTTTCCCTAGCATCGACCACCTTTGAACAGCAGCTTGGGCTATGTTCTTATCATAAACTACAGAGGATATGTTTGAATCTTGGACACCAGTCTGCAGTTTACTGGGGAGATTTCTGCCATGGTTCTGGCCTGTGGGTCTAACTGTGGTGCTGCAGTAGCATGATGGGGAGGAAGAATACGTGGCAAGGTGTGTTCCCAGGCTTAGCTTTGATGTGACCAGACTTTTTGGGGGTGAGAAGAGAGGTTGCAGATACATAGACATGACCACTGCTGTTTCATTTGTCCTCAGGGCCAGCAAACTGCCTCTGGCCTTTTCTGCCTAGAAAGATCCAGTCTCTGTTCAGTTAGAATACATTGGGTACATCCTATCCGTGTTTCCAGTGGCTTCCAAATTTCAGCTCTCAAATTTCTTTCCTGTTCTGTCTCCTCGTTATGTATAACAACACCTTGTGCCTTCCTCCCAAAAATGTCCTAACTCCCTAGTTTGTCACACGATCACTCCATGTCTTTCTTATACCTCCTGTTCGCCTGTCCCTACTTCCAGGCTTCTTTGTACACCAAGTCTGTTGGTGTATCCTCTCACTTTGTTCTGCTGAAACTGTGTTCTCTCTTATCCACCATGTTCAGAATCCTAAGAGGTGAGTCATTTGCATTATTGCAATATTCAGTTCCTTGAGAACATGGATGGAGGTGGACTCCTGCTTCAACTGCTTCATTGTAGTGGGTTAAAATACAGGCAGCCTATTCACATCTTGAAAAGTAGCTGTGTCAGTAGAGAACAGTCCTGCTGCAGTTTAGCTATGTTTTGCTTCCAGCAAGGCTGGAACTTTGCTCCCAAGTTAAGGCTGCAGTTTACTGTGCCAGCTCTTGGACTTGATAACAGGTGACAATACTGATTGTACTCTGCGGATGCTGATCCTAGTCTTCACATACATGTGTCAGATGTGTCAGACAAGGAATGAAGGCAGTATCTTTCCCTCCTGGTATCAGTCCCAGCATCTTCATTTGTAACCAACTTATTTGGCATATTGAGGTGCTGGTCTCCAGAGTTTCTGAAATAGCATATTACAATGAAAATGTTTTTCTCTGGGAGCAACTGTGTGTATAGTTATACTATTGGAGTAAAAGTCAAGATAATTTTAAAACTGAATAGCTATATTGTAGGCTATCTTGTTAAACAAAATAAACACGATTGTGGGTTTCTTGAATTAATTTCTCTAGCGATACTAGTGCAAATCTGAGGAAAAAACAAATTTTCACTCGTCAGTGCTTTAGTGTTTTATTATCTACAGTTGTAAATGAGAAGTAACATGTCTAGCTTTTTGCCTCCAAAGTTAACCCCTTTATTTTCATGTGTTTGCTTGAACAGGATTTATGCCTGATTAAGTTACTGTCTTTTATCATAATTAAAGAAAAATGTTTTGGAGGGAGAACTAAAACCTCTGTTCAATAGAAAACAGATTGTTGTGCCTGCAGTGAAACAAAAGGGACCCTGTCACACAAAGTGGCTTTTTTTTCCCCAGTCAGAATAATCAGCAGTCAGAAAGATTTATCTGCTGTGAGAATGATTCAACTGTCCAGACTAAGGGTGTGCGGGGGGAGGAAACATGTTTAAGCTTTTCAGAAAGGAAGCAACATGCTTCAGAGTTTGCTTGAGATCACAAGAATGGCAGCTTTAGCAGCAGTGCTTATAATCTGTATTTGTAAACTATATTGCCTGTTTGCAGTTCATGCCAAAAATGGATTAGTAGATTTTAACAATCTCTCTCTTCAGGACTGTAAGCGAATTAGTGTATACAGTGTGCCCTTGATTTATAAAAGGTTTCTTCTTGTGGTGCCTTAGAGTCTCATTTTAAATAGCATAGCGTGCTTGCAGAATTTTTTATTTTTTAATGTATATTCCTGGCAGAGAAAACTCCACTGTTGCTGTCAGCTTTCACCTATTTGAAGTTACTTTCAGGCAGTAACACACTGGATAAAAAATTTTAAGAGAACATTAAAAAGGGAAGAGAACATGTAAGCCAATAATGGCTGGATTATTCTGTCCTTTTAGCAAAATGGTGTATTCTGACAAACTATAATAGAACTTCTGTGGTTGGTCACATTTTTTTTTGGTAATTCAGAAAAATCTTGTGTTCTGTTGATTTTAAAAGTTTGAAATAAGTTTCTAACTTAAAGGTTGATATAATTTCTATCAAAGAAGAACTGTTTCCAAGTATCAAATCAAGGAAGATCTGAGTAAATAACAGATTCTAAAGTCTTTTTGTGTGCAGATTTGGCTTCATTCTTTGTAGTTACACTATCTGGAACTTTAAATAGAAGTATATACATCTCTTACACATTTTCTCTCTTTATATATATCAACAGTGTTTGGTAGAGATGCAATATGGCCCAGACCATAGAGGATTGTTAGTGTGTATCAGGGCTTTATCAGCTCCTAATGCTGTGAGGACAACTACACAGTATTTCTCAACACATTATGAGCTAATTTACCATTAGAAATTACAGATGAGTCCAAGAGCATATTGCAAACATTACCTTAAAATTCCTCTAAGAAATAATAGCCTCTGTTTCTGCTTGTGAATGTGCAAATCTGGATTGCCATGTGCACATTTTTGAAACTCTGAAGTACGAGTAGTAGTGGTTAATTGTGAGGACCACTGTTGATACTTTTTTAGTGGTTATTCCCCTTTGTACTCTGTCATACGTATTTGGTACATATCTGACAGTAGGATATTCTAGTTCATAATTCATTTACAGATCAGAAAGTTTTTTCTAAAAAAGCATGGGTGAGACAGATTAGATATTGTTTTTTCACTATTTTTGAGGCTTTATCTTTGGCTTCAGAGGAAAGATTTTGGTACCTTCAGTCTTTTCCTGTAGCAAGAGTAGCAAATTATTAGTAGTTTATATTCAATTTGTTCCTGAGAGTTTATATGGCTGAGTCTTTTTTGGAGTCAAGAGGGACTGATCTGGTTGAACACGTAATGATTTAACTCATCTGCAGTCTTACTTCCTGGAACTTTAACATCAGATATGGTTCTTTCTTCCTCAAGCAGTAACACCCTACACATGTAATTCTGTCATTCACCTGAGCTGATTTTATCTTATGGCTCATCTTTCACCTGGCTTCCTGACAAGGCAGCAATTACAATATCTGCTATGCTGATGGTGGTGATAGATTTTCTGTCACTATGGCAGCATTTTGCTCATCTTCATTCTCGATTTTTATACAGGGATGAGGTACTTCAGTTTTATGACTGGGTTCCAATTCAAGTTTACAGAGCAGGAAAGTAAACTGAACAGATTGCTTTGGAAATCATTAAGGCAATAACCCTGGAATGAAGTGATGCCTCTAATAAAGTTGCCCATAACGGAACCATAATTAGTATCAAAATGAGAAGATTTAAACCACCTGTTCTTATGTTCCAGCATTTTAAAATGTTGTTGCTTTTATTTATTGTTTTTCTTGTTAACTTGCTCTTTAAGGATTTACAAATCAGAATTGTCATTAGATTTTTGTAAGAGTCCTATCATTAACCATCACATTAACCATCACATGCACAATTTTAATATCTATACTCAGCTTTCATTAATGGAGAGTGACAGGTGATAAGTCACCATTAGTTCTCAATTTGACTGAAAGACTCAATGATATCAATAGCATTCAATGATACCAATAACATTCTTTTAAAGCTCATCTGTTTCGCATTTACCAGAGAGTGTGTGTACTATTTTTGAGATATTAAAGTGGGAATTGCAGTGGAAATACTTCTGCTTCTCTTCTTATGAATTAATTGAAAAGCAGATCTCCACCAGCATCAAAGGAGCTCTGAGCCATAGAGGGCTACCCTGATCATGCTGGGATATAACTGGTAGTAATTGTTCAGCAATGAAAGATAATATCCTGCTGGTGATGTTTATTATGATGTGTTTGAATTAAGTGTGTTCAGGATTTCTTTTTAACTGTGTTTTCTCAGTCACTGTTATGATCCAATGGAATAAAATAAGTCAGTTATGGGAGAAGAAACCTTTTCTGGCTTATCTTTGGCTCAATGTGTAAACACAGAAATTGCCTAAATAAAAATAAAAAAAATGAAAGAGGGAGCCTGATTTTGTTCTGGGGTGTGTAGGAAGATAACTGGCCTCTTTTCCCTGCAGTTCAGGAGTATTTGACTTAGAAATGAGGTAATTGGAATTTCATTTGGACTTGCCATAATAAGCATGAAAAAATTGGTATCCTATAACCTTTTGCTTGGAGGTGAATGAGTTTCTGGAAGGAGGTGGATAGAAAATTACATCTTATTTCTTCTTTTCCTCCTCCTGTATCTCTTGTTAACTGGTTCCCAGTCCCAAGCAGATTGATTCCCTCATCAGCAAAGGGAATAAGGTTGTCTTCTTCCCCAAGATGTCCTGCTAGTGACTTTGGGGTACGTTTTCTGTCCCATGGACTGTGGGATTCTACAGCTCACTATTAACCTAAGTTTCATCTGGTCATCACCAGAAGTGGAAAACTGCACGATGGCTTACTCAACTGCACAATGTCTTCGCTGGCTCTTTGCTGCAGGGAGGGGAATTGCTTCTGGTGAGACATAATCGGCTTCAGCCCCTGCCCAACTTTGAGGGGTTACAGAAGCCAAGGCCAGACAAGCCTGAGTAGTAGAGGTGAGGCACAACTTTAGCATTGGTGGCCATGCACTGACAGCAACGGTAATGTGGTTGCACACAGTTCTAGAATTGGACAGAATTTGGCTGAAGAATGTGTGGGTTTAAGGTTGGATTTCTTGTGTGTGTTCTTTCACAGGCATCATTCTTTTATGGCATAGCTACTGTAATGGTAGTAGCTTAGTAACCTTCATCTTCACCACATTAGAAGATGAGCTATCTCCATGCGTATGGGCAGTAAATATAGAAATGACTTAAAAAAACCCCAACTTCACTTATTTTTGCAATGCATAGCCAGTCTGCAGAGTTAATTTTTTGATTAAGAAGGGAATTGTGCTTTCAAACTGTCTAGCACAGACTGTGGTTTGGAGATTTGTAGTTTGAACTACATGGTGCTGTCAGATGTAAGCAGACAAAATGATAAGTAATGGATTCATCTTGGGGTGGAAAGAGAGTTTGTCATCATTTCAGGGTTACCCACTCTGCAGAAAGCAGTTATTCTAGTGTTTATTAAGTGCTCGTGACAGTGAGATAATTAGCCACTTTGACAAATTAGATGGGTAGAAAATCTGGGCTAAAAGCCAATAACTTGAAACAAAGCAAAGCATAGTGATTACTTCCATGTAACACCCACACATTTATGGGCACCCCTCCCTTCTGGGTGAATAGTAGAATTTTCCTACTGAAAATTTTCTTAGTGATGAATTAGAAATGTACTGAAAGTCTTCTACTGGCAGTAATTTTAAAGTGGATGAATGTGGGTGGCTCATCATATGAGAATAGTAAGTTTTTTGAGGGGGGAAAAGGTTTCCTGTCCTCAGATTTGTGGAAGATTTGTATTTCAATCTGCATGTCTTAGAAATGGATATGCTTCAGTGAAGTGTTTTCAGATTGAGATCCATGTCCTTTTAAAACATCTCACTGGTTTCCAAAGAAAACTCTTGGAAAACATTGTAAGAGATATGTCAGGAACTGAGAGAAATTAACTGTATAAAAAACAGTGAGTGGTAGGTGTCAGGTCATGTGCTTCCTGTTCTGTCTGTCCTCCAGACTATTGTGGAATGTGCCATCATGTAGCTAGACCACCCATTGATCAATTAGACGTGAAGAAAGTGTGCTTGGGAGTACAAAAAGAATATGAGTTTCTTCATGTTTGGATCACTTAGAAGAAGTTTCCTAAGGTTGAGTAGCAGCATAGCAGAAACACCAATTTATTTTTTTTTTGCATCTGCAGTTGTATTTTTTTGTTAGTATGGAAAATAAAGATGTATTAACTAGATTGTAGAGGAATCTGATGTACAAACCAGGTAGTTTTGATAGACTAGTCCTGTTGAAAGAGAACTTCTGTTAACAGGAAGATAGGACAGAACTTTAACAGACTCAGGTTTAACTTATTTTCTTTGGAGATAATGCCTCTGTAATAATCATAAAATCTTTGCTATGGTAGTGAAAGTTAATTTTTTTGAGGTTTTCAAGGTTTTTGGAGACGCAACCAAAATAACAGTGCAGGTTAAGTGCCTTTAGATATTATTATTTTCCTGTGTAACTGTATAACTCAATGTTGCAAATTTATAACCACTTACATAGAAGACAATCACAGTTATTTAATTTCTGTTGTACTACTGTTGGTTGTATTATCTTGGTGTATAATTTTGTCAGTGGAGAAATTCTGCATTAAAGACACTAAAATTCCACCTTTGCATATTCAGATAAGAGACTTAGTGTGTTTTCACTTCTCTCTAGTCTGTGTAAGCCTGCAGTTTAAGACTGAATGCCTTTTCTGAAAATTGATTTATGTGCTTAAACATTTTTTGCAGTATATTCACCTATCTTCTTCCAGCTTCACCTCTTTTCTGCTGCAAAGATGAACAGAGAAAACTAAGTTCTGGAATTAATATGCTCATTTAGCTCTGCTCTCTTCTCCCAGATTAAATCAGCCTCTGCACTGTGACCAGAATTAACTTTCATCTCCTGCCAGTAAGACTTCAGGCCTAATCTAGGCTCAGTGGGTGTCTACAGGCGACAAATAGATGTTAGTTTTGCTCTGTTAGGTAGGGATAGGGAATGGAAGAGACAACAGATTATTGCTTATTGAAAAGACACCTCTTGACAGCATGTCTTTAACAGCTATTAAAGCTGAATTCAAGCATGATAAATCAAGAAAGTCTATACAAGAAGGTCACTGTCTTCAAACATAAGAAGGAGACATTCCAGGTTGTTGTTTTTGTTTTAAACTGCTTCCTGTCTCTTCAGGAATCACAAAGACCTTTTTACTGATTGCTTTGCTTGTGTCCTTCAAATGAAAGTGATCTATCGGAGTGCTTTTCTCCAGGACCTGGGAAATGGTATCTCAGACCTGTCAGTTCCACAGGTCCCTCAAATTATCTGTAGTTGAGCCCTACTTTTTCTGTTACCTCCCTTTTCCTGCCTTTTCCCTTGCCCATGAGATGGCTACTTTGTGTCCAGCAATTTTTGCCTATATCTTTTCTCTGTCTTCCTTCAATTTCAAGAAAAACGTAAGTAGCTGTTTCATTTCTTTCAAGATTTTACCTGGAAGGCGAGGGTTGAATAAGGGAATAACAATTAGCTAGGATTTTTCTAGGAAGGAACTTCTAAAATATTAGGAACTTATACACCTTATTTTAAAATAAAATTTTAAAAGTATTGTCAGTTCTTCACAGAAATTTCAGTTGTAGGATAAAAACTACAAAGAAGTAATTAAAGGTGTAGGAAAAATGAAAGTTTAAAACAGACAAGAAGCGATGCTGTTCAGGCTTATGTTCTATTCAGTCTTTGTGTACTTCAAAAGCAGGCCCTCACAATCTCCAGTGAAGAACCTGTGTGCTCCTTTGCTCACCTGTCCTCAAAATAGCATATCCTCTCCTGGTTTCTAACCCAAATCCTCTAGGCTGCAAATTGCCTTGATTTCACCTTCTTGTTCATATAGCAGAAATTAAAGTAGATGCTCTCTTGTATTCTTTATAGCAACCTTTTGTACGTTGGACAAATGCTTACCTCTTTTTTATGCTTAAACGTGGTCATGCACTTTTTTTAAGACTCATGTTTCCTGTTTGCTTTTGGAGCTGTCAGGTTATCATAGCTTTTTTTAGTGGTGCCCAAAGCTGGACAAGGACACTTGACACTTGGCACTTAATCAGGGGAGTAATTATTTCCAGTTCTCATAAACATCTAGTAGAACAAAGTAATCCATCCAGATACCCCAGTATGATATCTTAGTAAAATTTATTGGGTTTTTAGGTCTTAAGCATTTACAGCCTACCTTTCTAGTTTCTGCAGCAGCCAGAATTACTCTTTGGGCAGACAGTTTTTCAGTTTGTTGTGAGTCCACCTAACTTATCTTCTTGCTTGTGTTCCCATTGCCTGTTTTGAAGAGAAGGTCAGAAGCCATGCTACTAAAGATATATTGCATGACTGCCATTCAGACATGCCTTCTGTATTCTGACATCCCCATAACCCTGCAAAGAGGCATCTGCTGCTCTTCTCACCTTGTACGCACACACGTGGTCCTGCCTTGTGAGGTAATATCCATTGTAAGAGGTGGTAACCTGGGGACACTGCCCTCATCTGATGGGCCCTTAAGAAAGAATCTGATGGGACAGAGCATGACAGATCAGACACAGATAATGACTTGACGGTAACTTCAATTTGTATAGCATTTGCTTATTCAAGCGTCTGATCATATTCCTTAGTTCGAAACACAGGTCACAATTAGTTTTTAAAAACTGATTAAGAAATCTACTGTTTGAGAAATCAACTTCTGCCTCTTTATTCTTATGTGTGTTTTCTTTCTCACTTAATTAAGGACCTTAATTTTTATATTTTCTTTAAACATACAGTTTATAGAGAACATGGTTTTACTGTCTTTTTGTATCCATGCTAACTCTAAGTCATTTTATGCTTTGGCCTTTCTGATTCTACCCATATGTCTTTCTGTAATTCCTTTATACTATGACTAATCATTCATCACAGGCCCTTATTTCTGAACTTTAAAAAGAATATTCCTTTTATATTTCCTTGTTATAAAGAGGCCTTTACATAGCTGCATTGGTCCCATACTGTGCTTCTTCTTTCTTCCATTTTGGGAAAAATTCTATCTTCTTTTTGTTCGAGATTTTCATCACCAGGCACTTACCAGTATCCTTAGAATGCTGTTCTATGTGTTTCTGAATACAACATTCCTTATTGTATCAGCTTTGGAGGTTGGTTTGGGGTTTGGGTTATTTAATTTTTTTTTAATTTTTAAGGAAAGTTTAATATATATGTCGATCTTGGTTTTTTTTGCCTCCACAGAATAAGGAATTTGTCATTTTATGACCACTAGTTTGACTTCTGTTTCTGAATCATCTCTCTTTTACTCAGATTTAAGTCAACCTCATGTAAGAAACCTCCTCAAATATAATATTGGATTATCTGTATACTCTTTTTTGTCTGTTTTCCTCTTCACCCATGGATTTCTCAGTGAAGACCCCACACTATCATCTCTTTTATTCTGGATGCTGCTTCTAGTTACTTAAGGGATAAGCACAATGCATTCCTGTCTCTGATTAGTGATATATGGCAGATTTTCAAGAACATGTGATTGACCTCACTCTTTTCACACTTTATATTTGCTTAGAGATACTCAGTGATCTGCATCTCAACTCTTTCTGAACTTCAGAGCAAGTTTATGTGTTCTTGATTAACAATATAAGATCTTCTCTGTTTTTCTTCAACCCCATCCCATTTCACCAGCAAGTTCATTTCACCCTTCCACACCAATTCCAGCTTTGTGATTTATCCTCAGTCTTTGTGAGGTGGATTAAGTGGCAATTTCTGTTGATTCCAAAGAGCTTAATGTTCTTCGTGTTTATTTTCCTTATTTCTGATGTTTCTGTATAAACATCTCAAGTGTTTAACATGTTGCCCTGTTACTCTCCCAGCTGTCCCTCCTATGATTCTCAGACAATATTTTGTCTGAAGAATCAAGTTATTTCTGATACTTGGTAGGGGTATTTCATAGGAACCCGTTTTAATGAAGTAGCTTTGTCAAAACTAAGCTTTCCTTAGAATATGTCCCATTGATTATTCAAATGTGGAGTGTGCAGCATCATTAGTTTTGAAATTAACATCTACAAATCTGAAATGAACTCTAGTTAGTTTTTTTAATGTTGGCTTTGTTTTCTGCAAAAGTGTTATAGTTCGGGAATCCAATGGCTTAATTTAGTGTAAGTCAGCACAGAGGCAGAAGCTGGAGCTTTGATAGTAATTTATTTTGGTGATTATTGGCTCTTGAATGTCTGCTGTGGTTCAGAGTGTATGATTTGTGTTCTATGATGAGTTTTCAGTTACCGTATTATGATTAACTGTTTTCTGGAGTATGATTTTAAATGTTCCCATGAAATGCTTACGGTGACTTGCCAGCCAAGGAGGATCAGCTGAGCCAGAGCAGTATAGGTGGAGCTCCAGTGGGTGTAGCTTCCCTTCTGGGTAGAAGATAGAACACTTCCAGGGAATAAACAGTAATATGCCTACTGTTTTCTGCTGACTTAAAGTCCCTTTGTGGCTTGTTTGTTACAGATTATTGGAAAGCAAAGTTGATTGTTCTTTCTTTTTACCACTTTTTTCTCTCGCCTGATGTACTCCTTGCCGGGAGGTTGCTTGGCAATGCAAGTTAAAGGTCCAGTAAGCAAGTAGGGATGAGTGGAAGAATGAAAGCCAACAAAGGGAAGGGTAGAAATCCAAAAGACTTAACTACATGAAAATAATACTTCTGCCAAAGGGCAGTTTTATCCTTTCTGTTCATAATAGCAGACTTTAAGTCTTTCTCATGTGTATGGATCTGTATGGAACCTGGAAGTGATTACTTAAATGGGAACATAAAAGGACTATATTTGTGCTTTTTTTTAAAGAGAAAGAAATGGAAACTTTGCAATATTTATAGTAGCTCCTGCCAAGTGGAGTTGTCATCAGCCTAAGCCTTTTAGCTTTTTTCTTTTCTTCATTTTTTTTTAACCCAAGAAGATTTATGAAAATAGGGATTTAAGGATGAATATTTATATGGATTAACTGTATGAGCACGGTTGTCTCTCTAGCCTATGTATTAATTCCTTTATAATAAATACAAGTTTTACGTTTTTTTTCCTTTTTGATTTTTTTTTTTATTATGGCAGTTATTTTTCAAAATGTTATTTACTAACACCTTACCTCATTTTCCATATGCGTGATTCTGTCTTAGTGTCAGGGTACACAGGGGTACACCTTTGTGGCTGTCAAAGACAACTCAGGATGT
>VXBC01004661.1:699218-716887 GCA_013399945.1 Ploceus nigricollis | reverse complement strand
CCAGGAAAGATCTATCTGGGGAATATCCTACTTGGGTCAGTCCACATCTGCAGGATGAAGTGTGAAGCATATTGCCGGCTTCTTATTTCCTCCGCATTCTGGCATTAATCATTCTGGTTCTTGGTGGTCATACTCTGTACTGTCTCAGGAACTCCTTTTTCACAGCCAATAAGTTGTAACGGGGATCAACTGGAAGGGAAAGAGTAGAAGTCCAAATTCTTTATGAGCTGTTGAACCCAAGGGGAAAAAAACCAAGTTTCCTAGAACCATAAGGAACCTTTTGCATCACTGAGCTATTTTCTGCTGTTGAAGGCACCATGCCATATAGTCCCTTCCTTAAACTTATCAAAGTCAGTATGAAAACCAGCTAGTGTTTTCTTGCCTCTGCTGCTCCTATTGGAAAGGCTGTCCTAGGTCTTGATTGCTTTAACAGGTAGGAACCTTCACTTTTGAGCAGAAGTTTATCCACTCCTCATTTTATCTATTTATTTTTGTGCAAGTAGTTATTTTTCATCCTGTGCTTACTTACCCTGAACTTTCCATGAAGACCAGACATGAGTTCTCTTTGGTTTTGTTTTGCTGTGGGAAACAAGCAAATCTGGTTTTCGTGTATTCAGTAAGTTCTGTCTCTCAATTCCTTTTTCTGCATCATTCTATTTTCTCTTTCATTCTTTATGTATGCGACATGAATTCAAGGATCTATACAGAACTTCTAGTTGTTCTGCAGTGTTGCAGTGTCTCACCTGATATGTTTAAGAATTTTATTTTTCTGTTTCACATCAGTATTACTAGAGTATTTAGACCAGTCCTTAACTAGATTAAATTATGAGCTCCCAATAAACTGTGAAATTTTATGTTATTCCCTAATTCATTATTTTGATACTGATTCATTCAATTCTTCTGATCCAGACCTTAAGGCCATTCTCCTTAGGCATTTTGTGGTTCCATCACTGTGCATTGTGATTGTGATTTCAGCATCAAAGTTATGATATTTCTTCCAGCTTTATCACTAAAAATATTAAGCAAGGTTGGACTAAGCACCAGTCAGTGTTGGATCTCTCTAATGATCTCCTGCCAGTCATCTTATCTGTTACTTATTACTGTCTATTTTTCATCTTGCTCTTGTAGTACCTATCATTCATCTGACATTGAATATAAATTTCCATGTGTCAAATGTTTTACTTAATTAAAGCTAGGATATTGTCTATAAAATATAGTGCTTTTGTTAAAAGGGCTGCCCAGTAAAACAGATAGAATGATTATAGATCCTGTTCTTATTTGTTTTGTTTGCAATTGATTTGCATATTAATTGTTCTTTCCTTAAAAGTCTGTTCTGAAGTCTTGCCTGTTAATGAAACCCAGGCCTGGAAATTCCTTGATCACATTTTGGTTACTTCTGATTGTTTACACCCTAAATCCTAGCTATATAAGACACAGCCCTCTGAATTACTTCTTATGCATACCTGATGGCTTTTCTCATCCATATTAGGACTTGCTTTCTCTTCTCTACTTACTATTTTTTATTTATTATTGCTGTACTCTTTATCTGCCAGATTTACCTTTTATTGTGTAATAGGTGTAGAAATCACAGATATAGCTCAATCTTTTCCCCTTTGCTTGGTGTAAAGCACCTCATGTCAGTCATGCCAGATTGTATCCCCAGGTTGAGCCGAGCCTCTTGTTCTGCTCATGTTTATGTAGGGCCTGGCTTTGCATGGCTGGCTTCCTGTAAACACAAAAGTAACCCAAATTAAAAAAAAAAATGTAACGTCCCTTCCTATAGTATTCAAGCCTCTATAACAGGAGAATTGCAGAGCCTCTCTGCTGTTCATCCTGTTCAAAAAAGAAAGGGTAGGAGTACCAAAATAAATTTGATCAGAGCAAGGGTTTTGTTGTACTGTGGCATTGTCTTCGTTTTGTCTTTTGAAACAGTCCTTTGGAGACTCAGCCTGCTATTTCTTGAATTGCTGTTTTCCTTTCCCCATGTCCTTCAGGAAGGGAAAGAAGGTGCTCTGCTGTTGAAACTGCAGAGCAGATTTTCACTTTCTGTGTTAAGGTAAATATAATAATAGAGGAGGCAGAATTTTGTAGTGCACATGTAAGACGCCACATACAAGAGAATTTCGGGTTTTTTTAAGAATATTGTTAAAACATGGAACAAGGAGCGTAAAGGGAAGTGAAGAAGCTACCTCTGCAGGATCAGCAATGACACCTTTGTAGTATTTTATAAATGCAGATTTGTCAGCAGTATGATATGTTAGATCTTTACTAGATGATTCCTCCTGCGCATCATTAGGTTCATAGTGTTTGCTTTCCACATAATACAGATGAAGGTTTGCAACAAGAACAGGCATATTTTTATGGCATAGTCTACTTTGTACTCAATAATCACAAAGCCTTTTCCATAATATTCTGTCCTCTTTGGGAGGGTGCGGATATGTCATGCCTCTACTACCTGTCAGGTAAGATATTGCTGCATGCTGTGCTTGGATCAAAACTGAAGGTTGTGTCAGCTGGTGCAGAATGGAGTTCTTTAATTCTTGGATATCAGTCTTTCATATATGTTTGATCAAGTTGATAATATTTTTTTTTTGTACAGGCTGTGAGTTCCTGTAGTGCTGTCCTTTATTTTTCAACTTTTTAATCTCTGATTTGGGCATCATTGGATTGGACATCTGGCTAAAGCAAGGCTTTTGATCCCACTGCAAGATTTAAAATCAACATTTGTTCAAATTTACTTATAATTTTATACTTCAAAATTGCTTGAAACTCTCTTCCTTATAAATATATATTTTTTCAAAGATCCTGTCAAGGAAGTTAGATGTTCTTAAATGAGTGTGTAATAAAGTTCCCTTAGTCACAGTAGAACTTTAGTAGTTCTCAACTGCAGAAAGTAAAATGCTTTGTCACAGTAGTGAAATGAATATAAAAACTTATGGTAGCAGAACTAAAAATCAGTCACTACCTTTGGGGGTATGAAGTGGAAAGGTGAAATTGTCCTTGTCTAAGTGAAAGGATGCTCAGCAATAACATTTTGTTACCAATAAAATTGCTAACTTGCATGGTGTGGAGTAAAAAATATTCAGCTTTCTACATAAAGACGATACTTTGTATCTTGGTCATGTTTTCTGGTGGAAAGGGTGAAGGACAGTCAGTAAGTTCAATTACATTGAGAATTTGGGTGGTTGAGTAGGCTCTGAGCATTGACCTTCATTTGGAAATCTGTGGAGGAAGGGCCACAGAAGGAATTCTCATGAGGGCACTGTAGTGAGAGTTTATGAGAATACAGAACAATATGCTGTAAAGAGTGAAAGGAAAGCAGAAAGAAACTAAAAAACTGTGACATAAGTGGAGGATATAGTGTCTAGAGACCTCTGAAAAGAGGAGAGGAATCTGACATAAGGAATGAGAGGCATGGCAGGAAGTGTGAACAGAGTAGCTGCCTTCCTGCCAGATGAGGGCATGAGGTAGAAAGGGCGCTGGCAACTGGCCATGTCCTGAAAGAGAATGTGTGCAGGTGACATTTCCTTCTGACAGTAAATTTATACTTTGTGCAACTTCAGGGTACATTTTTAACCTTAAGGCAATGGCAGAAAAGTGAAGACCTAGGTTCTCAGGTCTTTCTCAGATCAGGTTCTGTTTTATTTTCTAAAATAAATTAATCCAGTGTGAACTACAATAGTTCTGGTGTCTTGTCACTGGAAGGACAATCTCTTCCAAAGTTTTGCTGTATCCAGTACAATCCACAGACACTTGGATCACAAATTACGTATAAATGTATAACTATTTTAATGAATCCGTGGGAAATAGTTTGTTGGGGTTTTTTTTTGTTTTGTTTTGTTTTGTTTTTGTTGTTTTTGTTTTTCCCTCAAGGTTGTTGTTTTGTTTTGAAGGTCACAGTTACTAAAAGATGAAGTTTTAAGTGAACAATGTCTTTTCTCAAAGCTGGGATATTTCTAAGCCATTGTATCAGTGATCCGGCTTGCATGAGCATAGCTAAAGTGACTGGAAAATATTCTGTGGAGAGGAAGGACAGAAATTCTTACACTAACTTTACTGGTGGTGAAAATATACTGCCTTATTCTACTTTTAAAGATATACATTGCTTTATTTGGAATGGAGAATAAAAATAGACCTGATTTCACCAGTATCTCACTTACACCAATGAGTGGTTTTTTGCACTTCACAGCACAGGACTCACTGGGCACGCGATGATGTGCAGCTCCAGGCACTCCCTGGCAAGATATTTTTCGTGGGAAGACTGTATCATTTCATAGCTATATCCTTTTCTGGCAGTGCTATTCTGCACTACAGCCACTGCTTTCCACTGCTTATTCCAATCTCTAGAGATCACATCATCAGAGTGTGCAGCCGTGTAGTGATCTGCACTGGAAGACTGATTTGCATTAAAAATGACTTTTTAATCTTTTGCTGTGTTATTTTTAGCCCAGTTAGTCACTTGACCTAAGTCACAGCGTGGCTGGATAAACCGATAAACTGCTGCCACAGTCCTACTGGGAAAAAGGAGTTAGGATAGGGGAGAAAAAGACTCCCCTGAGAAGGGCTGGGCTGGCAAGCAGACTGCACAGGAGTGTTGTAGGTTGTTGCAGAGGTGAATGTGCCATTAATAGACAGATCTTAATATGAATTGAAAAAAGCTGGAAGAAAAGCAGCAAAAATAATCAGATCTGTGTATTTGTGTACAAATGCATGAAGAGGATTGGTCAGGGGTGAGCAGCTGGAGGAATTGAGGATGGCATAGGAAGGTGCAAGTGCAGAAATACTTAAATGGTGTAAGCATCACTGATGACAAGGGCTATAGTAAAATAATGGAAAATAACAATAAACTTATCTGGGTTTGGGTTTGGTTGGTTTGGTTTTTTTGGGGTTACTTTTGTGTTTTTACTGTCACTGCAATGCATTATAGTGTTGAAGGTTTCTGTTTCTGTCAGGAATAGTTTCTTGAAGGAGGTTCAGTTTCTTGGAACTCATGAAGCTGAGTTGGATAAATACTAGAAAATATGCTGTATGAAGTAATTTTCCATTGGCAGAGAGATGAATGACTGTGATCTGTTACAGGAACTTCTCAGCAACTGTGAATCAGAGGTGGCAACTGCTGTTGAAGACCACAGCTGTATCTCAGATGAGAAATTCAAGATGGAGAGTATGCTGTGCAATCATGTTATTGGCCATACCTACTACCTTTTATCTGCTTGCTTGCTCTTACTCCTTCATATTGCAAGCATTCTTTTGCAACAGTCAACTATGAATGAGATGCTGGGCTGCATTCCAGTGAGGCTTGAATTGACTTCAGAGGTCAGAGTGTTATAGTTAAGCTACACTATCTGTTTATAAAGCAGTCCTCCTTGTGTAGACAGAGTTGCTGGTGATTGGAATATTTTGAGACAGGAATTTTCAACTAGTTTCCTGCACAATGATGAAATGGTTTCTTGCCTTTTATAAAAGAGCGGACACAGAAAAGTTTAATCCTGTACTGAACAAAGAATGCAGATTTTCTCTTCTCTGTGGAGTACTTTCAGTCTTGGTAGTCTAGGACTGTACATGCCTGGTAGGTATTGACCGATCTTTTTGTGCATGAGAGACATACTTTGATTTTCTCTTTTTTTCCTTCATTATGTAAACAAAACATTTTTTAAAAAAATTGCAACAGTAAATACTACTAAAAATACAATTCCACGTAATGTTCTTATATTTCCAGTCAGATCTGTTCCCGTCATGTACTTAATAACATAAATGTTGGATATGAAATTGAAGGGCCAAATGGAATGATACTATACCTATGGTCTGGTCTCTAACAAACCCGTATCCTGATTTTGGTTGTGCCTGGCTTTAATTATGCTGAATTCCTGGAAGCTGCTATCAGACTATTTCATTCCCCAATGGTAAAAATACCTTGAAACCAAAATATCTCATAAAGTTATGTCTGTATTTGAGTTGGTACTGGAAATATTAGATTGTATTTGGTTTCTGGATCAAACTCTTATTTCCTTCCAGGCACTGAAGAGGACTAGATGGTAGGCTTGCTTTTTAGCACTTCTGTATTAAATATATAATATGGAGATATGGTTTAAATGTAATTGGTTATGGTTTATGTGTAGCTATGGAATTTGAGAATCATCTAATGATTTTCCCTTTAAACAGACTTTTTTAATGTACCAGCATGGTATGCTTGAAGATTTCATTGTTTTAGAGTCCTCCCTTTCATCGAGCCTATTTCTCATCCTTCTTGTGTGTTAGCTAGTTCTGACATTTTCTTAATTTGAAACCTAATCCATGGCATAAGTTTTAAGTAGTCATATGAGTAATTCTACTGATTGTAACTCAGTTACAATCAGTAAGATTGTAAAGAGAGATCTTTTCAGAGTCAACTTTTTTGACTCTGTTCTCTCACGATTATCTTCTTTAAAATGGATATGTATCAGTGGTGCTGTACAAGAACAATCTTTTATTCTTCTTGTGATTACTTGTTCCTGCCCTAGCTTGTAAGTATGAGTATGAAAGGAGAAACGTGTTGGACTTGTCCTGACTTTGATAGCTCCACCATCACAGGTTTTCCTAGTCTCATATATTTTAAATTCCTTCTGATTTCTATAAATACTGGAAATTGTGGGGTTTATTACATATTTAAATAGTTCCTGTAACAGATAAAACCACATAAGTTAATTCTGCTACTACTGACTGTGTATCTGACGCTTATTATTGACTCAGTTGCCTTTCTTTGTGTTGCAGTGAAGAGGCAGACTCCAATAATAGGATGATGTGGACAAGAAATAGTGGTTTATATTAGCTGTTAAATTAGGTTTATTCTAATTCTCTTTGGATGCTCTTAGCCATTGCAGGACTGTACTCTCTGACATAAGAGAATCAGTCATATGCTTAGGTTAGATTAAAAAAAATATTTTATTCTATATCTTTAGTTCTTACTGCACTGAATTCATGAGCCACATAGACTGCAAAGGGTGGTTTGGATGGTAAATCAGTAATCCCATAAGACCTTTCTCTTAGACTGTAGCCCTTTACTCTGCAGTTTGTTTATTTTTACCTTTTGTATCCAAGGATTTTAAAGTAAGCACTATGGTTTTAATTTCACTGAGGAATAAAATCAGCCTGCTGAAATGCAAGCATTGTTTACAAAGGCACTTAATCTTGTTATATTTCTTTATTCAGTGCCAGTTCTGAATCCAACATATTCCCTAGTATTGTAGTGGTGTATTAGGAATAGTCCTGAATACTGTATGTGGTTGAGGATATTTTCTATGTATTATTCCAGTGTTGTTCATGAAAGAAACAATTTATGGGACACAGGCTGATAGATAAGTTAACATCTAATGTAGAACAACAATCAGTATTTTGATGTATGTGTGGTATGTCATGCCATGTGTTTCTGAAGGCTGTGTTGATTTACTCCAGGAGGATGTAGGTTGCACTTCTGTCAGGCACAAAAGAATGTTTTTCTGAGATGTAGCTTCGAATGCATCATTAACTGGACAAATACTTACATGTCTTGGAGGGCAATACTTACGTAACTTAATTTCATAATTAAACAGTTAATGCAATGAAATTTCAGATCAGCAGTGGTCGAGTCCTTTCCCCTGTTCAGTGCCCTCTAAACACTATGGCAGCTAAAACCATGTTTCAGAAATCTTTCTGCTATGTGGGGCTTCCGTTCCTTTTCACAGGTTGCTAAAAGCTTCACAATTGCATTCTGCAGTCCTCTGGATCTAAAACACATCCAGTTTTTGCAAGGGAAGGCAGATAAACTCTTCCATTTAAGGGGTTTTTTTTAATATATATGTACAGGAGCTTACTGTTTGCCTGGGTTGTTATTAAACATGCTAAGGTTTAGTTTTAGTTGTACAGACTGGGGAAAAAAGAATCAACCCTCTTCTGGAAAACAGCCTTCAATAACCTTTGCTGCCAGAATAGCCCACTAACTAATTGCAAACACATGGAAATATTTATAAAGAGCAGAGCATGGACTCAAAAATGACTGATCTCCTGCTCTGGTTTAGCATATATGAATGACAGCCTTTAGTAACCCTGCTCTCTGTCAAAGTAGGTCTGCTTTATCACAATGTGACAAAGTACAGCTGCTCTGCAGGCAGTGCGCGCCCCAAAATATTTCAATGAAAATAGCTCATACTAAGAGGAAAAAGATTTTGAAAAGCAGTTGCCTTGCTAAGAATTAAAAAGGACAGTTTGCTTTTGCTTTCTATCAGTGCATTGTCTGTGTTTGAGGAAATTTGAGGAGAATTCAAAAATCTTGTATATTTCTGTTATCTTTTCAGTGTTACTTGACACTTAGCAAGACTAATAGTTATAATACAAATGTTGGCCTATGCACAGCAGGACCCTGACATCACAGCCTTAAAGCACTGAACACATAGTTCATTTTCTCTTGCCCTGTGAGCTGTTCGCCTGCAGAAGGGTCATGTTTGTATAAACAGAACATGGAAAAATAATAATAAAAAAAGAGACTGTCAAGTTTCTAATAATTTTCATGTAAATATCAGTTTATTCACTGTTCAGTGGCTGGGAGGTTTGTTGTTTGTTTCTTTGTGTTTTTTTTTTTTGTTTTTGGATGTGAAATGATGAGCAAAATATAGATGCATAGTTACTATTCCTTTGCCACAAAACTGTTGAAAAGTGAACACAATTTCCATTTTTATTAATTTCCTGATTATGTATTCTGAGGACTATTTTCATTAGATTTTGGAAAAATATAGTTTATTAGCAGTAATTTCTCTTGTAACCAGGTACTCAGAATTTGGGCTGTTGTCATGAGCAGCCATCCAGCCCCATGATGTCTTTTGGTATCTACAGAACCAGTTTTGAAATCTCGGGAGGTTTAGAGATTTTGAAAAAACTCTTAATGGTATTTGGCATTTGTTCAGCTACCTCTCTCGTCACCAGAAAGTCCAAAGTTCCTTACACATGCTTAACAGAAAAATGGGTTTTGAGAGTTTCAAGCTGTCGTTTTAGTGAGGGTCATTTTATTTTATGCTTGATGAAAAATCTTACTATTTGGGCTGAATTTCCTCACAGTTAAAAGGCAAGTGGTATGTCTCGTGTTTTACAGAAGATGTGAGTGTATGCTTTCAATCAGAAATATGAGTGGCCTGTGAATCAGCTTGTGTTTTGGGTATTACTTTCTTCCTTGCTGTTATTTTTCATCATGTGTGATGCATATGAAGAAACAAAGCCCACATTTCATTCAGGTCTGACGTACTGACAGAAAAATGGCATTCAAGAGCTTGGGAAGAAGGGAGTATAACTGTCTCTTATCTGAGTCCCAGAAATTCTGGCTTTGTGCTGCCTGTTTTCCTGAGAGCTGGATGTTAAAGTTTCCCTGTTGTGAGTATGGATGGAGTTCTGTCTGACTTCAGGCTTGGTACTTCCATTATAATAAAATGGCTTCTGTTTTCGAGTATGCTGCTTATGTTTCTAGAAAGTACATAATTTCAATGCAAATCTGACACTGAGGACTTAATTTAATCACTATCTGTCCAATCTATGTCATGTACTTGTTTTTCTTTTGATGTTTGAAGTAGCACTACAGTATCAGTACACTTTGGTGTACTACACTACTGCTAAGCCAGTAGTGATTATTTTAATTTATTTTATTATATTGTTTATTTTAATTACTAATATTATTTATTATACTAAGTATTTTCTTTATACAACCAGGAAGTTCCTCACTGTCTTCAATGCCTTGGTTTCTGATCTGATGCATTAAAAGAAAGCTGGAAGCTGTTGTAGTATAACAGACCTTCAGAGCATTNAGAGTCTGATAATTTTTCTGTTTATTTTGACTTTTGCTATTGGATATACAATATATATAGTTTATATATTGGATATACAGTGACTAAATAAATCAAGCATATAGGCAGAGAAAGAGAAATAAATTCTCTTTACTCTTTGACCTTGTAAAAGAGAGAAAATACTTCATTTGTTGGAGGAGAAGCTTGAGACACAAATCAATTCCCAACACTCAGCAAACTGATTAAAGGCGATGAAAGCATAGCTTCTAGGGAAAGTAACAAACAATAAATTTCGTTCCATTAATGTTTTGGAATTAATTAAAAATAAATCTGTCTGAAAGGGGTTGACCACTGCATTACACAGAGTAGAAGAAGAATTCCTATTTGTTTTCCAGGATGTATACCTTTTCTGTGTTAGAACAAAAGTGATGTGGCAGTTCCTGCTCTATGTGTAGGTGGGATCTGCATTGGGAATCCCCACTTATATGAGGGTCCTCACCAACACTGAATGGGAATTACCTAATGCTATTTTAATTTTGGTTGTTTTGAACATATAACTTCAGAGTATTTAAGTAATTTATCTGTTTTTTCCTACACTGCAGTCCTGTTCACCACCATTAATTTACTACTATTGGTTTACTAAAGGTTGTTTCTATAGTGAACACTTTCAACATACACATAAATGTGGGGCCCTGCCTAGCAAGGTTTTTTCTATCACTTCATTCATAATTTATCAGTGTTGTTTTCATTTACCTCCTGCCTCCCATTATGCCTGTTAAAATGGGCTAATGTTTTTCAGGGTTAATTTTCTTATATGTAAGAGGTATAAGGTTGGAAGTGAGAAAGCAGAACATGGAAAATACCGTCAATGTGTAATGTACATACATCTTTCATATTTACTTTGAATTTTTTCCCTTCTAACTTTTGTGATTCATCTAGTTCAGCAAATGTATAACTATTGCAATAAATAAGAATTTTCTCCCATAACAAGAATCTCTGAGGTATACTGTGACTTGGGAAATAAGAGTATTCTGATTTTTAAACATTTTAAAACATATTTTACATTTTTAAGTTCTGTTTTTTAAAAATATATTATCGCTCTTCAGGAGTGAACGAGATATTTCATTTGGGAGTCCACTTTCCTGAATCATTTATACTTCATTTAGGGACTTAAAGGGACTATAGGGACTATACTTAAAGGAAGAGGAAGGTCTATCGAACATCTGTGTCATCAGAAAACTGGATCAATGTTTGGAAACATAATCAACTTTTAGATATGAAAGTTTTAAGAACCGTAACACTAAGTTACTGTTGTAAGTGTTACACACCTGAATACTTAAGAATTCATTGTTGAGAGAGAGAGATTCATATACATTTTTGGTGGCATTCTTGGAAAAAACTCAGACTTCAAGTATGACTGAGGAAACTATGATTTCTTTTTTTTTTTTAAAAAGGGGCATTCAAAGACTGGATTCATTTAGTTTGGCAGAAGCTACAAAATTAATATGTATTTAAAAAAGCAAAGACTTAAGTGATCACAGCTTTTGGCTCTTACAGAGAAGGAAATGCCTTTAAAAATTCCATATTGCGCCAAAGTTCATTCTCTGCCTTCCCCCCTTTCTAGCCCCTGTTTAATGTTGTGTGGAACATCTGTTTGGGGAAAGTAAGGCTAGCAACAGATTTGTTAACCCTTCAGGTCATAGATGTCCAGGTTTATTGTGAGTGGGTTATTTTCTTACCAGACTACTGTGTTTTGGGTGCTTTTTACTACATTTATTTTTGTCTGCCTCTTTCTCACCACCTTGTTGTTTTTTTGTTACTTGTTTTTGTTTAATATAGGAAACAAATAAGAGCAGAAAAGCAAACATGACACAGCTTTTCACTGCTTGTAAGAAAACAGAAAAGTAGGTGCATTGATGCTATCCTGGACCTTATTGTCTTCATTTGGATATAAAGGTCTAAAGAAACTTTTCTGCGTCTCTGAATGACATTTTTGTGAAGAGGTGCCTCATGCCTGCATTACAAGCATGCTCTGGATTTCAGTGAACATGTAAGGGCAGAGACACTTAGCAGCGAACTGAGGCTGTGACTTTGTTTACAGATTCATTTTAGGAGCAGATCGTATTCAGTGGATAAGCATAAAGCAGCTCTTAAATCTTCTAGGTTGTTTCACAAATTAAAGGGGTGATTTGGATCTGCAGTCTCAATCTGTTTTTCTAAGCCAAGTGTCTTCACAGCCCTTGCACATTTTCAGTTACACAATTGTGCTTAACCCTGGTTCTTTTGTAGAGGAGCTGGCTCCAGTATTTCTTGTTTCTAATGCCTGGGACTTGGCTATCTTTTGCTGGGTGTCCATACTATGTCTTTTGCTGCTGCGCAGGAGATAAGCCTGAGCTGGCCAGGACCTCACCTGCCTCAGACACAGGGTTTTCTTTTTGATCCCTACAGATGTTAACAACTGAATGCTGCTATTCTCTCCACTCCAGGAACTGAGGTCCTCTCATTCAATACCCCCAGCTGAATTCAGGAGAGCAGAGGTGTCTCTGAGGTACCTGAGTCACCAAAGACGTCGCTTTCCCAGAAGGTTTTTCTTAAAGCACCTTCTCTTTATTCACCCGAAACAGCTGAAATCCTCACCTTCTCGCTGTGTAGTGCTCCAAGTTTTGTTTGTTTCAGGTGATTCTGCTGACAGAGTTGTGGAACAGAAGAGAGAGTCTTCAATATGAAGATAGATGCTTTAAGTTTTCTTTAGCTCAAAGTCACTTTTCCACCCAAGTTCATAGCTACTGTTGATTGACATTGAAGATTTAATTAAGTTAATTTTTCTGAGACATCACTAATGACATAAGGAGAAAGAGATGGATAAATGACATGAAGACTCTCTCTTTCCTCATATTAGTCTAGGGTCCTGCCTTTGGCTTGTGAAGAACATTTCTAATATACATTTGGGATAGGCTCTTTGAAAATGTCTGCCTAGTAGCATGAGAGTTAGCTGGTTTGTTTTTTTCATTTCACAGAGGTAGTGCAGCACAAGATTCATAAT
Source organism: Ploceus nigricollis (assembly GCA_013399945.1). NCBI lineage: Eukaryota > Metazoa > Chordata > Aves > Passeriformes > Ploceidae > Ploceus > Ploceus nigricollis. The sequence continues at coordinate 704,062 of VXBC01004661.1, read as the reverse complement.
GTTTTGTTAGGTCTTTAGAAAATATATGAGCAAAAATATGCTTAAAATTCTCATTAAAAATACAAAGTAATAGAATCAATATTTAATAATGATGTTCCTTATTAGCCTGGTCAATACTTTTAAGAATCTATTTATCTAATAAATTATGAGATCTTTTAAGAAATATCTCTAATAAATTTTCTAAAATTGTTGAGTATCAGTTCAAACACATTTCAACCACCAAAACACTGTTTCTCTCTATTGAGATTTCTTGAGGTGGTAGAGTGTTAGAGATTACAAAGCTTGTAACTACCACATCTCCGTGCTAAAGACAGCATTCAAGAATTTTGAAGAAGCTTTGCTCAGAATATAGAAACATAAATCAAAGGTATAAATGAGAGCAAAACCAGGGGCATTGTTGAGTACAAAATCTCCAAGAAACTTGGTTTAGCATCAGTTTGAGCCAATAAATCCATATTACACAGCATCATTAGATCCTCCAGCTTTTATTTCTGAATACAGATGCAGATGCAGTGCATAATTTTACCAATGGAAATAAAAGCCCTGTGGTGAGATTGCCATATTCTTAATGCTCAGCAGCTGTGAAAATGGAGTTTAGGGGGGCTGACTTATTTTTAAAGTCCAGCCTTTAGATTCTGCAGTGTTTACCAAGGGTCAAGTTTTCATATATGTGTTATAAAACATTATTTTTAAATAGAGAAAGAGAAAATAATCTGCTTAACCAGGTACTCTGAAATCCGTATTAAATACAGTGAACCGAGTGTATTTTAAGTGAGTTCTAGTCAGGTCTTCTGGATTGCTATGGCATGTTCTGCTTGAATGACAGAAGATAGGTACTGTGTGTTGTACTTAAGTTGTTGGATCCTGCATTTGCCATTTTGTTACATAATGGTGGTTCTTTGCCATTTATTTTCTTCCCCAGAACTGCCCCTGCTTGGTTAGTGCAATTATAATTACATTGTTGCTGCTGCTGCATAATTACAGTGCTGCAGGGTTTGTATGCTCAGAACCTACATGCTTGGCAAAACACTGAAAATTGAAGTGTGATGGTTCACTGACTGTTAGACCAGTGTGACATCGGTTGTGGACCCTGTCCATATGTTAAGTCACGGGCAGTGGTCACTGCAAGAGAGTACCACATTTAAAAAAATATATGAATAAAGACATTAGTTGGTAGAATGTGTCACAGACATTCCTATTTCAGCTCAAGCATGACGTGATTTTTTTTTATGTGAAGGTGGAGGAATGCGTACTGCCTCAAATGCAGGCCATGTAACCACAATAGCCTGGTTTTAGTTGTATGTATCTGAGCTACATAGGGTGTGGGATTAAGCAAATACTGCTATCACTTCTGATTTGCATTTAACAAACATAGCTATATTTCTGAACTGAGTGTGTAGGGTTTATTTCATTTGTACCCATCTGGAGGTGACTTTAACCTTCCCATCCCAAACAGCTTTCGGCTCTTGCAGGATCCATGTTCCCAGATACTTCTGCTCCTTGTCTCATTTTTTCAGTCCAACAGACAACCATTTATGTTGTTATTGTTCTACGCTGGATGCTGGAGGAAAAGGATGTGTCTCTGGGTACCAGAAAAGAGGGCTGTTCTCCCTTGCACCCGGCTCCAACCTGTTGTAGCTGTGTTCAGTCCTACAGTTTTAGGTCAGGTGTTGTGTCACCACTTCTCAGTGCTGTGACTGAGGTGGTGACACGGTTTTCCCAGGAAAAACTGGGCAAACCTCTTCCCTAGCAAGGTGAGTAGGTGCCCAACTCACTGCAATATGTTCCTGTCAGCCTTTGGAACGCCAAGGTGCAGGTAGCCACCTTGCATGATACTGAAGGTGAATGGGAGAGTGAGGCTCCTACGTTGCTTAAGTTATTGCTGCATGAACTTCAGTTAACCAGAGTTTCCTGACTTAGATGTTTCATCTGCTCAGCCTTGAGTCTGAGGAAGGCCAATGCATAGGTCTCTGTAAAGGAGGATGAAGGGAAAGATGATTATGAGTGGAAAGCAAGCTCGGGGGAGGGGAGAAGGTGAACAGGTGGAGGTCACAGAGAGCATCACTCAGGGCTTTGCTAAGCTCTTCTGTTCCTGCATCCTATGGCCCAAAATGCCAGTTCTAATGGTGAACCATCTCCTGCCCTAGTGGAGTTTAATGCCTGGTATTGTGCAGTGTCTGCAAAATGCCTGTTGCTGGGAGCAGCCAGACTCCTTTAAGATCAGCTCAATTCATTAGAGCGTGGTGCTAACAATACCAAGGTCACAGACTCAGTCTGTGTATGAGTCATTGACTTAAGAGCTGGACTCAGTGATCCTTGTGGGTCCCTTCCAACTTGGACTATTCTGTGGTTATTGCTCTTCAGTGATTTTAGTATGTACTTGGATCTCATGGTGGTGCAGAGAGGAAAAGCTTAGAAAGCCAAAAAAAAGAACTTTTACTGCTGTCATACTGCATTTATCTTTGGTACAGTTTCATGTGTCCTCAGTTTCCTCTTTTGCTGATCCTGTGAGCAAATAGCTGGAAGACAGGGGTGGCCACCAGAATATCTACAGGGCCACTGGTATCTGAGGAGGTTGGGGCTATAAATGTCTTTATAAGGTACACTCTTATCCATTTTGCAACATTTTTACTACCTAATATGGTATCAGAGCTCAGGCAACTGAAGCTAATTATATCAGCATAGCCAAACAGGATCAGCTTCATACCTTTCAGGTAGCTTATTTTGGTTTGTGAGCAAGTTAGGCTTTGTAAGTTGTTTGTTTCTCCCTGATAACTTAGAATTGTTAAAATTTATTCATATATGATTGTAATAAGCAATTATATATTATATATACCTATATTTATGGCTCAACAACATATCTAGAGAGTATATCTGCAGTAAAAACTTTGATGTTTTTTATTCTGCCTTGCCAGGTGGCTGTCTGTATGGACTTTCATCATTTGAATAGAAATAACTTTATCTTAAGAAGATACTGAAAATTTTCAGTGGAACTGTAAATAAACTGTATGATAGATATCACATGCTATCACAGATCAAAACTGTGAGGAAAACCTCTTGTTAAATAAGTGCCAATAAACAGTACAACAGAATAATACGTTCAAATTTTATACCAATCAGTATTGACACAGAAGTGAATCTTGGCGGCAGAAAGCTTGATTGAATTGGCAAAGTAGCTGGGAAAAACCTAGTACCTTTGTCTTCATACTGTGGTTTTGGTCAAGAACACCTGCATTGTATTACAATATGCTATTTGCATTCTTAAGCAACGTACATTTTGCTTAAGTGATGTAACTGCCTGGTTAAAATATAGACCTTCAGACTGGGATCAAGTGTGCATCAAATTAACTGAGCCAGTGATATGGGTTTTTAGATAATTACAAAGTGGCTGAACTAGTTCTGCTTCTGCAGATAAACACAGCTGTAGCAGTTTGTTAGATGTTTATACAGGAAAAAAAAAGGAAAACATTAGTTCCTGCCATTATTTTACATTAAATGGTTCTCCTAACAAGTTTTCTAACATTAATTAATATCAAACTCTTTGAATCCAAGTGCCAGCTAGACACCTGGCCCATACCTTCAATTTGCAGTGTTCTGACTTCACCTGGACAACTCAACTGCTGCAGAAAACATCTCCTTGTAGCCTAAACAGGCCCTTTCAACTCTCTCCTCATTTCTCCTAGGGAAAGAGAAGATGAATTCCTAACAGTAAATGACTTAATTGAAAGCAACTTGATGAAGTCTTTTCACTATACAATCTGCGTAGTTATGGAGGTGTTGTTTTATATCAAATCATTTATTATGCTCCTACCCCAGGACTTTAAAGCAAGTGAATTCTTTGGCCTTAGATGGAGTAGGTAGGCTGGTGCCTCTCTTGTCACTTTTACTGTTGTGTTTCAGTTTTGGGGAAACTCCCTCTATTGTCCCACCTGTACACCATGCCTTACTGTTGAAAGATGAAGTGAAAATACTTCTCCTATGCCATGAGAAAGGAAACAAATTTGTCTTAAACCAGAAATTAGTCTCTTTTTATTTTTTTTTCAAGTTGCGATAATGGGGAGGGTGGTGCCAACTTGCAAATTGCACTGTCAGCTCCATGCTGCCATATTTTATTGAAAGAAAAAAAATGAAATCTTGTGCCCTTCAGTTTCCCTTTTCCTCCAGGTTCTAGGTAATGTAAAACAGGGTGGGAAAAATTTAATATAAGTCCTTCTGACTATAATTGAAACTGGAAGATTGGAAAACTGTTACTTTCAATCTTCTTTTAATTTTGTTTTGGTTTGTTTTTGTTAGGATAATGTTTGTTGTCTTTGGTAATTAAAACAGTTTAAAGGTTTATGAGTATGTTACTACTATCCCTTTTTTCTGATGGGGCAAGGCACTTCATCAGTAGTGTGGTTTAATATAAATTTATTATGTTTTCTCATTTCCCAACATTTAAACAACATTAGTATAAGCATTTATTATCCATGGTTGTGCTACTTGTGTATAAAACAAGGGTTGGAAAAAAACACAGTAAAGTAAGATCTCTTTAACATTCATATGGAAGAGAAAATTACTTTCCTAAAATATGTTTTTAATTTGAAACATATTGACTTAGTAAATACATTTTTATCTGTAGTAGTGAATTGAACTGATTGTTTCTCGTTACCATGGATGTTGAGATTTTAAATCTGGATCTCAGCCACTCACCTCATTTTTATTCATGGACTGTAAGAGAAAAATAAGGTTTCCTGGCTTTTAAAATCCCAGTTGGTTTTTCAGCTTTGAATGAAGTAGCTGAAATTTGGAATGAAGCAAAAATGCACAATGCACCTGTGGAATAGTCTGTTTCTGTCAAAAGC
>VXBC01004661.1:578804-699198 GCA_013399945.1 Ploceus nigricollis | reverse complement strand
TGGTTTAGCATTGCAGCTTATTCTAGCTCCAGTTCCTCTGTCTTTGGCTTCTGTTTCTTCAGAGATCTGTTTTTTCTTGAACTCTTAAATGCGACTGAATATTTTTGTAGCTTAAATTAATTGTTTTTACTAGGTTACTGCTTTGAACAGAATAAAATATTTTAATATTTAAATAGAAATAGGGTGTTCGAAAACAAAATGTTTTTAAATAAAGATCTGAAAAGCAGCTGTTTAAAAAAAATATCTACCCTGCCCAGACCCCTCAGAGATCTGAGAAAGTGTCATTTTGTAGGAAATAAATTTAATAGATAGATTAGAATGGTAGGGTAGATAGAATGATAGATTTTTTTATGCTTCAGTAAACATAGTTCTGCTCATCACTTTGAAAGTAGACAGATGCGGGGCAGAATGTAGTTTTAGTCTGTCAAAGTGCCATTTATACAAGTAAATTGTTTTGTATGAAAGATAAAATAGATATTCTAGTTGAGATTATTTTGTGACTGACTCCTGCCATGGCAAACTTTCACTTCAAAGCACGGAGCACTAAATACACCATGTTTTTGCTCCAGATACATGTTTAAAATAGACATGTTTCATCAAAGAGTATGTGATCTTGGTCTTGTATACAAATAAACAAGGTTTGCCATATGCTGCAGGTGGTACTGTTTCCCTGCCAAACATTTAGGGAGCTTACCATTGCAAGGCAGGTCTTATTGCAAATACCATGCAGAACTCTCACCTCTTATGGGTGAGGCACCGGTTCTAGTGTTAGGCATCTGTACAGCCTGTTAGAGCAGGACGACAGGCATCATTTTCTTCTGCAAAATAATTCCAGCTTCATATAATCTTTCTTCCTTCCTTCACAGTATATTTATGAAAGTATTTTTCTCCTTTGATCCAGAGTATAGAAAACGCTTTCAAGATCTACATTGGTAGGTAGGGTCTTTGTATCTTTATGACTTCTATCACGTAATTTTTCTTTTAAACTCTGTACTTACACAGAGGCAAGCTGGAAAATTGAGTGTTTCTAGAAGACTGCCTGACAATCAAAGCAATGTCATATTTTCCAGCAAGAATACCAGATCTATGTCATGAGTGATTTAACCAGCAGTTTCTGCGTGAAGAACAGTGTTCACTTTGTTTATCGGAAGATTACTGAAAATCCTATAATTTATCACTAGTCCATCAGAAACAAGCTTTGGCTGATTTAGTACCTCATTTGGAATTGAAATGTACATATTTTTTTTTAAATGATGGTTGTTCTGTTTCGAGTCCTACATTCTAGCTTTGTGTAGAACACAAATAGCTTTAGTATATGTTTTTGTAAAATGACAAACTGTATTAATGAAAGAAGATGCTTTGAGGCATGCTGCTATGGGTTTAAAATATACTGTTTACTTATTATAAAGTTATTTTTCGAAAGAAAATAACTGGAGTGCAAGGTTATTATAATGGATGATCAAGGTTTGTAGTCCTTTTTCACACAAAAACTAGCATGTGTAGCTTTAAAAATCTGGGCTGGTTGATTTAAAAAGAGTAAATGCCTATTTCCTACATCAGTCACAACTCTTTCCTCAAAGTTAAGTGGTGAGTATAGGCTGCTAAGGATTAAAGCCATTTAAAGTTTCTGCTTCCTTAAAATCCTTTTGTCTTCCTTGCTCTCTGCTTGCACTTTGGTTACATGGTATAAGCAAGACAATTAACAATTGTGTCTACCTGGCTGTTTTATCCAAAACAATGTTTTCAGTCTTTGTAACAGCAGAAGCTCCATTATTCTGATTCTGAACCAACTGTCTTGTGTAGGTCTCATGAACTTGTAGATTACAGCTAAAACCCTGCTCAAAACTGAGGCAGATACATAAACAAGCATTTTGACTAGAGTGTAATTTCTTCTATGTGCAGATTACATTTCCTTATGACAAAAGCTGAGAGATCAGATAAAAGCCATATGCGGTTTCCCCCGTCCCTGATTCTGGTTCTGTTACTGCCAGTCTGTTCTCAGAAAGAGTGGCTGGGAAAGCTTTGGGTTGGCTTATGTTTCCTCCCATGTGCTACCAGGAGGTTGAATGACTTTATAGAATTAGCAAGCTGTTCTTTCAGAAACAGGAGTTAATGACATGACTCAGTCTGGCACTTAATAGCACTTTACAGCTGCAACAAATGAGTTTCAGTTAGTAGCTTTTCACAGATATTAAGAAATTGAAAAGCTCCAGGAAGAGGATTAGCCATTCAATCTTTAATTGTTTTTGTAGTTGAAAGGTGATTTACCTGAACATCTCTCATTCTCATCTGTAAATTATTCTGTGTATTCTTCCAGAAACCCTCTCAATGTTAGTGTTCCTGCAGATTCAATCTTTTCAGCCTGTGCTTAAAAAGAAAACAACACACACTTCAAATTATTAATGTCTTTGTGCAAAGAAGTTGTGCACTTGATGTTCTATGTCTTATCCGTGAAGAGCTTTCTATTTGTGACTCCAGATTATATTTCAAATGCCACAGTTTATTTTTCCCCTTAACCCTTGGTTTCATATATTTTCTAAAATGCTTTCCAAGACTTGGGTTACTTTTAGCTTTCACGTCTCTGATACGTGAGAAATGGAGGCTCGGGTGGTATGGTTAAAGGAGCTTATGTTATACTAAGCATGTGAATAGGTGTTCTGCTTAGAAGTCTGTTTATCAGCTGGCTTCCTGTTTTTTCCTAATGGAACTTTTTTTTCCCTCTTCCCATATATTGCTACATCTAACCTGTTCTTCTTGAGTCTTGCAGTCCCTCCATCCTGCCTGTCTTTTAATCCATCTCCATATGGACTTCCTCCCCTTTGCTCTGTTTGGTTTGCCAGAGTGAAGTTGCAGTACATGCTGCTGGACAAGGAGTGTGGCTGCTCTGCCAGATGTGGACTGTACCGCTGGCATATGTGTTCTTCCTCACTCAGCAACCAAGCTCCACTATCCCATCAGATTTACCTGCTTTGTGATCCTTCGGCTAAACACCACATTCTGCCTCTCAGTGGGGAAAGGCAGAGTTTTAACTTTGCCCAGCCTTTGTTGTAGGTTTGATATGTGTCTGTTCACTTAATGAAGAAGCAAGTGAACAAACAAGATGCCTTTAAATACTACAGATGATTTCTGGTATAGTTGGAATCTGGTTTTACTGTCTTTGCCAGTATTAAATGTTTGGACAGGGAAGCTGAAGCAGCGTGCATCTGCCATCCCACCAAACTCAAAACCCAAACAGCTCTGAAAAATACACTGTGCTTTGTGCCTTTAAGAGCCATTGTTCCAGAGAGAGCAAGTTGGAAAAGGGTATTTTGCAGCAATCAGAGCTATTGACAGTGTCAGCCTCTGCAGCAAAAATGCATGCAGTCCTACCCAGGGCTGGGGAACAGGGGTGCCGCCATCAACTCCCAATGCAAAACTTCACAGTTGTACTTTCTTCCTCTTCTTTCTGGCCCAAAGATCAGCTAAGCCACAGATGCCACCTCTGTCTTGGTTTGGTTACGCAGCTCCCTGTCCCCATCTCCCCTCCTCCCCCCTTCTCCACACTTACTTTCCTATGCTTCCGCAGAAACAGATGTATTGTCCCAGGGGCAGGTTCTGTGTTTGTGTGAGTTAAGAGTGCGAGTCTGATGTCTTGGCTCATTAAAGGAAGTGGAAATCCCATCTCACCAAGGTCATAAACACTCACCTTTGTGCGAGGTACATGGTCACTACCAGTGTTTTATCATGAAACCCTTAACTTCTTATTAAGTGCATGTAAGGTCTGAAATGTGGAATCAAGAATGCTGTGTTATTGATTTTTGAGCTAGTTTTCAGAAAATTACTCGAATTTCTACATTGTTGAGTATCTCTTTAAATGTGCATTCTTAAAATGTGCTGGAGGAGTGGGACTGCAGAGAAAAAAACCTCTGAATTAATATTTACTGTGTACATATTTATGCACATGCAGGTTATTCCTACCTATGTTAATGCTCTCTTTGCAAAGTAATACTGACTATCTTTCATTCACACATTGTTCAGGTTTCCAATTGCCTACAAATAATGATAAATTCTCTTGATGCTGTCAATTTTGAAAGGAAATATGCACTGAAAATATTGGAGATAAGAGATGTAAGAGTTTCTCCTTCTGTGGACTCTTGAATCATCAAGATCAAAAGACTCGCTATTTGAAAAGGTTCACCCATTTCTATTTTTGAAGGTCTGCAGAGCACCAGTCTCGGTTTTAAGTTCAGTTAGAAGATGGTTTAGTGTGTAGGTAATAACTCTTCCATAACACATCTCCAGAGCTGTTTCTACATGAGCAAAGTTACACATTTCTAAAATTGAAAGGAAACTTGAGAATGTAGCAGTGTCTGTTTATAGATTTAAAAATGTTAAATCCTAGCAGTCAAAAAACATGACTAGTAGATGTGAGAAGTACATTCTTTGCTTGCAAAAACTATTGCAAAAGATTTTATGGAAAAATATTTTACTCTTACAATTGCACAATTTTAGTTCTACTTTCTGTGTCGAGGAATCTTGATTTCCTTCAGACACATAAAATGCACAGCCCATCTCTGCACAAATGCACAATTCCTAAAACAGCCCAGTTACTGTTTAAACAGCTAGTATAAATAATGAACCACTCCATTACCAAGAATATAAATAAATGTAGACAAGTAAAGGTTCTCTAGAGCTGAAAGTTTAGGTTATGCAAAAACTTCGACAGCTGTAATTTGTAGGTCCTTGTAGACTGAAGGGTGTGAGTGATGTAAACTCTAGAAAGCTGACATTTAATGTATGTCTATTTTGTCATTTTGCCAAAAGGCAGGACTTGACTGTTATGTTTCTTTTTCTGTGTACAAATTTTGAATAGGGCAACATCTGGCAAAAGAAATTCCACAAAATGCCTTAAGCTTTGCAGTAGTGTAAACAGAGCCCAGTGTTCTACTGCTTGATGAGTAACAAGTCAACATTTTAGAGAAGTCTGGTCATAAACATCTTTTCCTTGGATAAAATAAGGGAGGAAAAATATTATTTGAAATTTATTTCTTAACATGTTAATATTTAAAATTAATTCTAAAAATTAGTTGAGTCAGACCTATGTATCTAATTAAATCATAATATAACAGGTTTGTTGTTTCTTATGCTTTGAAAATTGAGGGATATAAGACCTTTGGATCCGAGTCTTTAAGACCCTGTATCTAAGGAGACAAAAGGAGGCAGGTCAGTTCTATCCTCTACCCTAAAATAATCACATACATACCTGTTGCCCAAGGGAAGCACAGTGGAAAATAGCTTAACCACACCCTAGAATTTTGTTGATTATAGTGAGAATAAAACTTTCTATGTCAGTAAATAGAAATATTTTTTGAAATGGTTAATGCACCTCCTTTGGCTTAAATTGGTGAAGTGAAAACATGAGGAAAATCAAGAGCTTTCCTTGGTTGGAAGGAAAAAGGGAGAAAGAGGGGGAGGAAAAGTGGGAAAGATGGACAGAAAGAGAGAGAGGGCTGACTGACCATGAGCCTACCAAGGTGAAATGTATCCTTACCCCTGAGAAATTTTGTAAATACACAGAGAATGGTCCATTTTTATGGCTCTTGTCCAGAATATTTACAGAAACACAGATGTCTATAGAAAGAATTATAGAATCATTAAACTTGGAAAAGACCTTCAAAATCAAGTCTAACCCATGACTGAACACCACCTTGTCAAGTACACCATGGCACTGAGTGCCATGTCCAGTCATTTCTTGAATACCTCCAGGGATATTAGACTCAACCACCTCCCTGAACAACACATTCCAATAGTTTGACAATCCCCAGAAAGTGAAGAATTTCTTCCTGATGTCCAACCTCAAGCTCCCCTCATGCAGCTTGAGGCTATGTTGTCTTGTTCTGTTGTACCTTGCCTTGGAGAAGAGGCTGACCCTCACCTGGCTACAGCCTTTACTGTTGGTTAATCTGAAAATGGCCACACAAGCAATCGTAAACTACCAAGGTGCTGTGCTATGTTACTGACAGAAGGTACAGAATTAAAGCAGGCTGGTGACAGGTGGTCACAAAGCTGATTTTCTCTTACATTTTCTCTTACAGTGGGAGGGACTTCTGGTTCCCCAGTACTTGTCTTGTGTACTGTGGTCTCAAGACTTGTGGGAAGAAAGGTTGCCAGTAAAAACTGAGGCAAAAAATTTGTTTAGTTACTTAGCCTTCTCTTCCTCCATTGTTACCAGTTTGTCAGCCTTGCTTATCAGGGTGGGGAAGGGGCAGGGATAATATGCTTTCTCTGACCTTCCTTTTCTGGCTCACAGGCTTGTAGAGATCCCTCTTTTTATCCTTTGCATACCTTGCCAAGTTCAGCTCCAGCTTTGCCTTGATCATCCTGACTCCATCTTTATGCAACTGAACTGCATCCCTATACTCTTCCCCAGATACCTGCCCATGCTTCCATTGCCTGTGCATTTACTTCCTGCCCTTTAGTTTGACCAGCTCCCCTACTCAGCCATGCTGGTCTCTTGCCTTCCTGACTTGATTTCCTACATCTGGGAATTGAGAGGTCTTGCACTCTATGGCAGACATTCTTAAAGATCTGTCAGCTCTCTTCTGCTCCCTTGTTCCTAAGGGCAGTTCCCCAGGGGTCCTATTGACTATCTCCTTGAAAAGATGGAAGTTTGCTTTCTTTAAGTTCAGAGTCCTATCTTTATTTTTTGTCCGACCATTGCCATATCTCTCAGGTCTGCAAACTCCATCACTGCATGATCACTGCTGCCCAGGCTGTCTTCAGTCTTGATGTCCCCAGTTAGCTTGCTTATGCTGGTGACTAATGGGTCCAGTATGTCACCGCCTGTGGGAGGGTTTTCTATTACCTGGCTCCAGAAGTTATCCAGGAGGCTCCTGGATTGCCTAAAGCTTGCTTTGCTACTTTCCCAGTGAACATCAGAGTGGTTAAGTCTCCTTGCAGGACAAGAGTTTTGAGCATAATGCTTCCTGTAACCTGAACAAGAAGGCTTCATCCACAAAATGCCCTGGATCAGACAGCCTGTAGTAGATGCTATCCACAAGATTCCTTTTGTTGCCTCAGACTCTGATGCTTATCTTCAGGCTTCCAGCCTGCTCATGGCTGTTCTTCTGAGATGGCTCTTCACATTCAATCCACCTCCTGACATTGAGAGCAAGCCCTCCAGCCCTCCTTCCTCAGCTGTCCCTTCTGAACAGCCCATAGCCATTGATAGCTGTACTCAGGAGCCACACATGGCATTCGTCCCACCAAGCTGCAGTGATGGGAAATAGATGATAGCTTTTGATTACCACAGTGGCTTCTAACTCATCCTGTTTGCTGCTCATGCTTCATGCATTGGTGTAGAGACACTTCAGCAGGGCAGTTGGCCGTGTCAGCTTTGTAAAGAAACACCCCTTTAATTTTTTGGAGGTATTCCACTGATGTCAAAAGCTGCAACATTTTGGCGGTGACACCAGTCATAGAGTCTCTTCATTGTTGTTTGTTTCTCCCAGTGCTGGAACACAAAGGCTTCACCGTACTTCATTATTCTGTGTTAAGCCTTGCTGCACCTAAGGATTTACTTTTGAAAGTTTAGTCACTGGAATGTGGGAAAGCTAAAGGTATTTTAGTCATACTTGAATTCTGTAATAAACAATTTTGCTGAATATACCTCATTAGATGCACTTGCAGTGAACTGACATAACTGGACCATATGATGATCTGACTGATACAATGATTGTAGCTGATATACTAGCACTTTGATGTTAGTGTTGAGTGCTGTATTTATTATTTGGAAAGAAAAGTGTGTATGAAAATGTTTGGTTATTGGTTTGCTTGTTGTTATTCAACTGAAGTTCTATTAATAACAGTCTTAAAAATCTCTTTTAAAAATAAATTAAAAGTCATTAGAATGCAATAAATCAGAATGTGCTATAGCCTTTTTTACTAACTAAAACAGGGAGGGGCTGTTGCTCATGTCAAATTTCTCCATGAATTTTAAGTCCACTAAGGATTACCGTTTTATGACTTGGGCCAATAAGGTCACTTAAAATCTGCTTAAAGGCCTTGTTACGGTAACATAATACTGTATGTATCCTACTTCTTTTGTATATGAAGTAATTTCACAAACGCCTGCCAAGCCAAATGCTTGAAAGTTTGTGGTAGGCTTTGTCTCATGGTAAGTGGTGGGTGGGAAAGTGGATTATGGTAAATTAATTCAGTCCTTCTGTGACTACTAAAAGTTGAGTGGCAGTGCTGTGGCCAGGATATGTATTCTTCAAAGCTGAATTTTACAGTCTGTGAATGTCCTTCTTCATAATTGTAACTTAATCTTTTGCCATTTTGTAGACCTTTTCCGGGAAACCCAGAAAAGTCTTTCATGCCAATTAAGGACTTCATCTGTTATTGTTCTTTTCTCAAACTCCTGTTAGCAGTGTAAGCATGCAGGAATTGTAGTGCCAGATACTCAGTTCTGACTTATTTTCCGATTTCTGTACAAGGTGTGAAATTTAGATTCCTTCACCGGTTTTTCAGGGAAGGCCTGGGTTTTGTTGTGTACTTCTTTTCATGACAAACAAGAGATTAACTGGAGGAAGAAACACATATGTGTAATGCAGTCTATTTTGTTTCTTCTATATGCAAGATTTTTTTTTCACTCATTATATTTAGGTTACCATGTTACGTTTACGTGTTCAAGTTTACCACTGTGTTAGAGAGGCAAATATAAGGAGAAATAGAGTTCATTTACCTTGTGTTATAAATAAGATTTCCTTCAGTTTGACTAGCATTTAGTATTATTCAAGATAGTTGTGTTTATAAACATATAGAAAACTTTTTTATGAATAACTTAATTCACTGTACATTTTCCCAATAATAANAGAATGAGTTTTAGGTATTGCTTTCATTATCTTGCAAGGAATCTTAATAGGCTTTTCTAATAATATTTTTCTTCTGAATACTGACACTAACAAAATGTCTCTGCTGTATTGCATAGTCAGGAGATACCTACAGACAGCCAGGTAACTGAGCAGAACACTTAATAATCAATTACCTCTACAGTGCTTACTTTATCAAACGAGAGAGGTTAGATATTTCAGATTAATATATACAAAGCAGAATACAGAGACCAAGCAGAGCAAAACAGACTAGCCAAGAATGACAAGGTCGAGGGTAATATATCAATCGTTTGGCTTTCTGGGTCACAGTAGTTCTAAATATTTGAGAATCCATTCCAAGAGTAATACAGAGTTCTTTGTTTTGTTTTAGATCTTTGACCAGATCTTATCTACATTCATAGAGCTGGACTGTAAATCACCCAGTCTCTTTCAAGTTGGCTGCTTTGTAGAAAGTCTAAGAGGCAGTAGGTACTGGACATAGTAAGGATCTGCAGGAGCTTTTTGCACTGTATTCCTAATTTCATATCTACCAACAGAAAGGGCAGCACATGCAAATAACTACTCCAGACTTTCAAAGGTGCTTTTCTTCAGTGCCGCAGTAGACAGTTAATGGATAGATTGTGGTTAGCATCTCACTTCCTGCTTTGAACAAAAGTTCCTAAATGTCTTCCCAAAGCATGAGAACATGCATATATACCAGGTAAAACAACTTTCCATACAATTAGTTAACATAGTAACTGCTACCTAATGCAGGTACACCACCAAGATTTAAAATTTTATCTGTAGTTGAACCTTTTCTAGGAAGATGTATATGCTGACAAATCACAGAGTGAGGAAGAGAAAGTAGATGTTCACAAAAAAAAAATGCTGTAAATAACAAAACATTTTTAAGAGGTAAATGCTGAGAAATTAATGCCTGATAATACTAGAGAAGAAAAAGCTTTGTTTTCATTAAACTGATGCACATGAAATAAAACTTCCTTGTCTTAGGTAACATGACAGATCACTCTCACCACTTAAATAATGGCATCTCTCTGTCTGCTAGCAAAGATAGCTAGTGGTTGCTAATTTTTATGGTAGCCTTTTGTCAAGTAAAGGTTATTTACCACAAATGAAGCAGAGCCCCCCAGGCAACAATTAGATAACTATTTCCATTGCTGTGACCCTTTGCCAGGTTAAACTCAGATGACTGGTCTTATTTCATATCAGGCAGTCTTATACTTTTGATAGGAAACAACTGTTCACCTTGTATTTTGGCTTTTGTGGGCAGCAAAATGGTCAGATGAATGAGAAGAAATGCACTGTGCCTTCAAGTCATCTTGCCAGCCAGCTGTCTTGTATTGTTGTGAGTTTCTCTCTTCCATCCTGCTTGACTGAACATGCCACTGTCACTCCCTCAGCTTGGCTCCTTCCAGTCTTGACTGAGCCCCTCAGTTGTCTGTGGTGAGCTTGAAATGCTGTCCTCTCCATCTGTGGCAATTCCCTCTCTGAATCTGCTGCTGTGCCAAATACCACAGATCACAGCCTGCACAGGAGTGCAGAACAAGCTGGTAATTATCTGACGGGCTCTGTACCAGCCAGACTTGGGAAATTTACAGAGCACAGAAAAAGTGGTTTTTCCTGCATGTGCTAGGAACGATGGAAATATTTGATTCTACTTTTTTTTTTTTTTTAAACCAGAGAAAACCCACTTAGTATTTTACAAAATATCCAGTATTGAGAAGAAAGAAGTACATTTGCCATTAAGAAGTTGCCTGTTAAGCTTAGCAGTTTTCTGTCTTTACATTGTACAGTAAGTGCCAGATGTGCAAATATTACTTCCATTTACATCACAAAAAATGGAACACTTTCACTGAAGCTTCATTATCAACAAATTCTCAGATTCCTACAAGTACCTAAAATCATGTAATTTCTTAATGTACTCTCCGTTATAATTGCTGCTTTGATTGTTGTGCAATCAGATATGTTCCGCTTCTAGCAGTCTTCTTACTGGAATTAGCATTATGGCTCAGAAGTGTTAGGAATTAAGACCATCATATTTGGCAGTTGCATGCAGTTGCTGTTGTCTTCTGTGTGCTTTGCACTTCAGGGGTGGATCCAACCAATTTTCCAGTGGTAGCTGCTGCTGCTTCCACACAGCTTGTTCCACTCTCATCTATGATCATGTCTGCATGATCAGACATGTTAGCTTTTTGTTGCATTTATTCAAAGTAAGAGGCTATCATTTCAAGTGAGTGCGTTTCTGAAAGCATATCTGATGAAATCTCAGATGTGGTTGTATGTGACTTTCTGACAAGTTCTGTTCAATATGTAGGTCTGAATTCGAGGTCACGGCATTGGGCCATGAGTTAACCTCAATGTAAAGTTGCTTCTCATTTGCATGTAATGAAAACACGTGTTTTACAACCACAGTATTTTTGATGACATAGAAGCAATGCTGACCATGTGATGAACAAAATCATGTCAGGCCTGCTGCTAGAGTAACAAAAAGGTGGCAAAATAAGAGTTTATAGATGTAAGATTCAGAGCTCTTTGAGGGAGAAGATAAAACTTTGCAAGTGCACTGCACTTGTACCCAAGTTTCATTTCAGAACATTAAAATGGCAGCATGGCAGCCTTGAATGTTGCAGCTGAAACAAAATACTAATACAATGGTTCAATCTGATCTTGTGACCAGTTACAGTTATTAAACTGGGTAATGAACATGATAGTGGGAGCTCAGGAAATTCCTTCCTGGTATAGGGAAGTAGGTGAGTTGGGTGGAAACTGCTATGTGCTTTGAGCTTCCTTGCTACAGGGTGCATGCCTGGGCTGTCTGCACTGCAGGGTTAATGAGGCTGTTCCTTGCTTTGCTTTCAGGCATGCACAGCAGAATGGCGTTCTTGTGCATTCTTATGACCATGTTGGCTATTGTCAGTTGCACTCTGACCAAGTTTTCATTGAGTTCTTTCACTGTCCACTCACTGACAACAGTGTATATCCACATCTGGAAGCATTCTGAACACACTGTTTTTCACCTCAGGGTGAAAAACTTTTTCTTTGTTATTTTCCTTGGGAAGAACATAAGCAAATAATATGCCATCTCTTTTCATCCAGAAGACTGTTGCTTAGCTCTGTTAATTAAATAACAAAGAGGAACCATATCAAAGTCCACCTAGCATCTGAGCTTTTTTCACTCCTCTGTAGAAGAAAAGGTAGTTTAAACAAAAGCAGGAAGAGAAATGGGAGTTTCTTTCAGAGCAGACAACTATTATGACTTCACTGTCTGCATTCAGTTGTAATCCAAGAAGTCAAACAGATGCAGTAGGAAGAAGATATTTCCAATGTGCACTGGACAAAACCAGAAATAATCTGTGGTTTAGATATCTACTCTCAAATGAAGAGATATAAGTATTACTTAAACTTTTCTAGTAGTGTTATGTAAATAAATAACCCCATACTGGGAAATGTAGAAAAACCTACTAAACACATGAATAACAGATTTTAAAACTTCCAATTAGGATAACTGTTTTGCATTTTTCAATGTCTAAAGTATAGATCAGGTGTTAGTTTCTTTTACAGCCTGGCACACTTTCTTATCTTTTTCCTCCCTTTTCTAGTCACAGAGGCAAATGCACATGCATTATTGTGTGCACACATGCACATGCATATGTGCACACAGTAATGTTTAGCCACAGCAGTATTTGATCTGGTCAGAAGTGCTGGGAGTGCTCACTTGTGACCTGCCTGGCCACACCAACTGCACATCACCTTTCTCTCTCCATACTTGTTCCATGGCCATCAGAGCTGCCCTGTTTACTGGGGGAGACGAGTTAATATTTTCTGTGTGTACAGACCATAGCTAATTACTCATTATGAAGAGAACTTCCAGTGGAAAATAGTGAATTTTAAACTCTTGATCCTAAAACAAAAGTACTTTCTGAGAAAGAGAAGTTTGTCCTCTCTAATAATTGAATCTTGGTATAATTAACTTTTTTTTTACTGGTCATGATCCAAACCAATAGTAAGAAGTAAACTTTACTTGTGATCAGCTCCTTCTTTTTGAACACAATATTTGATGTTAATTCTAGCAGTGTAATTTTGTAAAAGTCCATTTGGCTCTGACTTAGGGCAGACAAATTCCAAGTAATTAGGTAAAGCTTCAGATAGCCAGTATAGTATTCTGTCTATTTGGGTTTTCAAAAAATAATTGATGCTTTGTGATAGGAAAGACCATGGACATCTGTTTGTGATAGTTGTTGGTAGAAGAGAGCATGACCATCTATTTCATGATTTTATTGAAGGATGAATAATGCCCTATCATTGAGTCACTTACCAGCCTTGGTTTCTTAAAGTATTGATAACCCAGATGTCATACTTAGGTGCCCAGGTTCCTCAAATTAGTAGTGTCAGCTCCTAGTGTTTGAGAATTAATTATTCTTTGATTTTCACGGTATCCTTTTGGTCAGGGAGATGTTTCTAATACTTACCATAAATAATACAAAAAGTTCTCTGATTAATATGGACAGGCTATTTACTCTCACTATTTTCCAGAGAGGAGAGTGGCTAGCTGTAACCTCCCTACCATCAAAGACTGATGCTGCAATTCCTGCTTTTGAAGTACAATTACAGAATGGAAACTAAACAACCTGTAGGAAGGTTTTTTTGTACTTAAGACAGTTCCTCTGCTGTTATTAACCCAGTCAGAATAATTATTAGAATAGGTGGTAAGTTCTACTATATTCTGTTACACTCGGTTGTGATCTGTGCTATTTTTATTTTGCCTCTTAGGCTGAGGGAAATTATTATTGTTGTTTTGTTTCAAATCTAGGAAAGAATTTAAGAGGGTGCTTAGAAGTAAGCCCATTTTCAAGTGTTTTTCTGACTTGGGGTGTTTTCCTGAACTAAAGTGTTAAATATTTCAGCCTAAGGCTGCAGACAGGACTGGCATTTTTGGATTCTACTCCTTTTTTTTTTCTTTCAGAAAAAAAGAGCACTGTGAAAATCGTTGTTTATCCCAGTTGATGGAGTGTTATACTCATAAATCATGATTATTTTCAACCTTTTGGTTGAGATTATTTTGTTTTCACAGCCAGAAGCAGTAAAATAATCAATCATGTAACAATGCCATGGATAATTATCATGTTGCTTGGTGTTCTTTGAGCTACTGCAGGTGTGTTCAGAGCCTCTACTGGTTGTGTTTAAACTGTGACTTTACAACTGAGGTGGTGAAGAGCACTTTGGAATGTACCCACAATTGCTTTACTTTTTTTTTTTCCCCCCAAAGCATAATGCACTAGCAACAAATCCCACTCGTAAGGAAATCCATAATTACTTTTAGGGGTTTTTTTCTATGATTCAAAGCTTTTATATGCTCCCTGGTACATTGTCCCTGAGTGTTTAGCATACAATTGTACAGAAAAGCTATGTGTGTGATAGCTAGTAGACTTAGTTACATTTCTGCTAAATTAGAAATTACATTGAAATCCATTTGTGGCTTAAAAAAACTCAGGTGTTTTTCACTGTAAATAACATGGAGTTAATTCTTAGTTATTAAGCTTCAGAACAGTTTTATTATTTTAATTTGTTTCCAAATAGTGCTTTATGTTTTGCTTTTCTTGCAAAACTAGGGTTCTGGAGACTGTGGAGTTTCTCTGCCACAGATTTGTTTGAAATTCTGTGGTCAGTTGTAGGGATATAAATCACAACAGTCTTCCAAAAAACTCTCTTCCTTCTTTTCTGTGTCTTAGTTTCTTGCTTCGGTGCTTCTCCCTTCTTTGTGCTGACCGAAACACTCATGCAGCTGCACTGGGAGCCACATCAGGGAGCTAACCTTTTCCCCTCTCAGCCTCTGGGCAACCGAGGTACAAAAAATTAAGGGATATTTACTGCAGACATGAGATTCAGGTGCCCACATGCTTTTGAAAAACCTGGTAGACATCTGTCTGCATCTTTTGGCATCAAATTCTTTTCTAATCTGGCCTAAGGTGACTTGGCCAGGACTTTGCAGGAAGCGCTAAGAATTGAAAACAGGATTTGGATATTCCTTCATCATGTAGGCTGTATTCTGTTAAAGGTTCTCCACTTTACGTTGTAAAATAAGAGGACCTGGACTTTACTGTAACTTTATCAGAGTGTTTTGGCTGTGAATTAATAGAGTAATTTGTAATCCAAAGTTTAACATCTTCAAAATTTAGCTGCACACTGAAAATGTTGGCTTGAAATGAGTATCTTCTTTTCCATGGGTTCTGTCTGTTCACTGTAATGTTTTGACAGCTGTTAATGAAGCTTCTTCTGTGACTGAAATCAGAACAAATCTTTATCTCTGGTTTGTCTCACTAGCATTTCTGAACTCTCATTTTAAGTCGCAACTAGGAGCTGTAGGAGGAAGAACCTGAGTTATTTAATAGCTAAGCTCTATGAAGTTGTGCAATGAAAGGATAAAGATTGACAGTACAGTTGAAAATGCAGCTGTGTGGTTAATGTAAAATATGCTTTAACAGTATGAGGTGTTGAAATAAATCAAGGTATTCATTGAAATCTGTGTTTGAATCCCTGTTAATAATATTTTAAATGACTTACCTGATTTCTTTCTTCTCACACTGACTTCATCATACTTGCTAAGGCGCCTGGCTGATGATTAAGAAGATAAACTGCATTTTCAGAATAATTTTTTCTGTTTTGAGGGTTCATTGCAGCTTTGTACGAAAATCAAGAATCAGTTCTTCTCTATAGTTCTATGCTGATGACCAGCTGATCTTTTTTACTGTGTTTTAAAGTGGTTTGATGGTAGGCTAATAAGGATTACTTAATTAAATGAAGAAGTTCCTGCAGGAACATTGTGAAATTTATAAAGTGGTTTTTTCATCATGCACTTAACAAGTGTTCTGAAACAGACTACTAGTCTGTCTTGGATCAATCTGTGAACAAACATTCACAGCAACAGAGATGAATGCAATCTGCAGATTCCTTCTTTATACATTTAAGTGACAAAATGCAAAAATTTGAATCTCTCTTAACATGTGTTTGAGAAATAAGTCTTCAGTGTGCAGAATGAAAGTGATTTAATGTCTATGGGTTTTTAAAATTTTATTTAAAATGGATGTATTTTCCATCCAAATAGTGATAGTCTTTTTATTGCTACAGATCATAAACCTTGTATCTGCCTTTGTTCTGTAGTGTAGTTCCCACACTTTGCAATAGAATGTTTTTCCTCATACTTACTGAAATGAAAACGTTTCAATATAGCTATTAGGTAAAATAGAAAAAAACTTACAGAGGGGAAAATCCATGCTAATGAAACAAGATGTTTTCTTTAACAAGGAATGCTTATTAATTGTAGGAATTTATTCTGTGTAAGTCAACCCTGGCTTTTTTAAAAGGGTTCTTGTCTGTGTTATATACCAGCTTTCTGAAGGTTCTGTGACTTTTAGTCTGCTACTGCTTTTATTTTAAATATACTTTTTTAATGTTATTTTGATATTATAACAGAGCAGGCTTAGAAGAACTTACTCCCTTTCTAATGGTCTCATGGTGAGAACTTTTTATTACTATGAATTTAGCTGAAAGTAATTTGGAAGTTTTGGATGACCAAAGCACACATTTAATTAGTTAACATGCTAACCTATGAACAGTATGCTTTGCGAGCTGATAACCAGCTAAGAAGTGACTGTTTTGCAGACCATTGTCTCAGTAGAGCAACTGCAAGAGAAAGTGAAGCTTATTTTCCCCACCTTCAGCTATTTTTATGTGAAGCTGCAGCAGTTAAGAAACGTGTGCTGTGAAGGTTCTAATCTGCCATCACTATGAAAGGGGTGCACTGATTTCATGCTACAAACTGCATCTTTTGTAGCCTATTCACCACCCTTTACAGGTCTGCCAAGCCCACTCTGCAATTGGTTGCCAGGGGCTGCAGATGTTGGAAAAGAGAAATTTCAATGAAAGACCCTGATTCAGCAGCCCAAGCAGCCTGCCTCCCCCAGCCAAAGTAATCAGATTGGCAGCTGAATCAAAGGGTACAGTGGGCCCTTTGTTTGGGAGCTCCAGAGGCTAGTAATTGACAGAAGGTCAACAAAGTTTTATGAAGAAAAGAACAGAATATTAGAGAGTATTAGGCTGGAGAGAGTTTGGGAGTTTTGTGTTACTGGAAGAAAGTTAGAACTCAAGTAAAAGGTTACAGCTGTAGGAAGCGAAGGTTGCATATTGATGTTTAAATCTGAAAATAGTTTTAGCTACAGAAACAGGATTATTGATGAGTGGAAGAAATGTCAGAACAAAAATCTGCAGTTTCGCTAATTGTAGGGCTGTGCACTTTTTAGTGTTGAAGGACTAATTTGTAAGCTTTGGGATTTAAAATACAATGGTAGAGGGAAGATTAATTCATAGAATCATAAGATTGGAAAAGATCTTAAGAAGTCCTCTTTCATCTGGGAGAAGAAGCATCTGTTACCTGTGTAGTATCATAGGAATTAGACAGTTGCCAAATCTGCCACACTGGAAAATTCCATCTACTGAGACCTCTGTATTTGAAGAATACTTGTTCTCAGTCCATAGCTAATCTTCTGACCAAGCAGGCTTAGTAATCGTTATGTTTTTGATTTTCTTAGTCATGTTTTGTAGACTGTCTTCATGGTGCTAGTCATTGTTTTTTACATTTACTCTCATCTATCTTGAAATGGAACACAGAAAATTGGAGAAAGTAATCTAGGGCCTTACTAGCTTTGAGTAAATGGGGAAGATTAGTGTGAAGTCTGCCTTATTTGCGGTACCTTGTGATTGTTGACTTACATCTGATTCTAATCAGTGTCAGCCAAGTCAACGTTGGCTTCTATTTTAGTTATTACTCATCTCCCTGCTTTATCGGAAATGCTTAAAAATAACTTATTTGTTCCATTATTTTCTCAGGAATTAAAGTTAGGCTGATAGCTCTATAATTCTCTGGCACACCTTTTTTTACCCTTGTTAATAAATAATAGGAAATGTTTGTGTGATTTCTCATATTTTAAGATCTCATCTATGTGCTGCAAATAATAAAAGACAGTTAATAACATTGCATGGTATTGCATCAGCCAACCCTTAACTGCTCTAAATCAATCAGGCCTACTCTGTTTGAAAATACCTGAGTACTGTTTTTCTGTGTGAGGCTGAGGCCTTGTTTTGTTCCTGGTATCAATTATGGTAACCCTCTCCCTGTGACCAGCTTTTTGATGAAGATTAATGTGTTGTTTTGATGTCTGCTTATGGCCATGAGCATTTTAGAATCTGTTTATTGCACTTACCTCTCAAGTAATGAATGATCTATGAAGTCATAACCATTTCAGAGGAAAAAAATCAGTTATTTTATGATGAGTGGTGTGTGCCCTGTGAGTTGATACTGTGATCAGCTGGGCAACTTAGTTTTCAAAAGTGTAAAAGAGCCTTCCTGCCCCAATAATACTGGATATATGCTTCTGTATATTGTTGGTCATTGGTGCATAAAATAGAGCAGTGGGCCTACCTATGTTGAATCTTGTCAGCAAGAAAGTCCTCATATTTTCAGGAGACGCTAAATTAAGAAATAAGTGATAATTATTTATATACAAGTAGGAGAAGAATTTTCTGTATCACCTGTTTCCTTGCTACAGTTCACTATGTGTAAGTCAAAGAAACTGAATGCATTTTTTACATAAAAAAATANGAGTGGGATTTTCCATAAGCTGAAATGGCTTGCTTTACTGCCTTGAAAAATTAAGAAATAATTTTTGTGTGGGAGAGCAGTTTAAAAGAGTTACTGATTACAGCATCTGCATTTTACTTGATTTTGTGTTCCCTGAAAAGAGGATTAATAAGGTATTCCTTAGTATCTGGCAAGTGGCACATCTGGCCATTGGCATTCAGGCTGAGTTCTGGTTCTGTTGAAGTCTTGTCTGGTCATGCAATGTGGAAGAAGAACAGGGCACTCATGATCTCTTCTACCTCCCACTCCCACTGCAAACATAAATTAAAGAAGTACGTCTTCAGAAATAAACTGTGATATACTTAATGTCTGTGGAGAGAACATACGTTAGTGAGAAGTGTGAGAATAACCATACAGGAGCAGATGAGAGATCTGTGCAGTGCTGTGTCTTGGCTCTGATGGCAGCAAAAAAAAAAATGCTGAAGTAAAAGTGTAAGAAGAGATCTAAGTACATAGTACTACTCTGTGCTGGGTATTTACCCAGCCTCCAGCCATTTTTAACTCAGGGACTTCCATATGCCCACACAGGATTTCTGTGAGAGAAGTCTCACTGAACTTGTCCAGTCTCACCTGTAGGTCATCTGAACTCTGCACTCAGTCTAATTACATCTCCTCTGAGAAAACTTTACCTTGTTTTATATTTGTTTTGAATTTGACTGTTGCTATTTTTTTTAGCACTGCCATTTTTACCAAGAGAGTCCATCCATTTTGTAGACTCTCATGACTCCGTAGAGCTTTACAGTCATTGAACTCAGCCATCTTCTCAGAGCAACAAATCCTAGCAGCAGTACAAAAACTGGTTTATGAGTAAATATTCTCACTTCTCTGAAACTCTTCCAACTCTTATGTACCATTTTTGAAGTAAGAGAGCCTCAAAGGCACACAATGAAATCATACTTACTGCCAGAGTGAGTTGGTAAGATCACGTGTAAGGTTCAATTATTGAGCATGTATTTTCTTACCAGTTTTTAATAACAGCTGTATAGAGGATTGCTGCTGTTCTTTCAGTTTTGTGTTTTGCAAGTCTACCTCTTTTCTTAATGTTGTATGACAGTGCTGCATTTGTTATAAAAAACAATGTGACTGGTATCTTTGTGACATCTAAAACCAGTTTAACGAGCAATTATGTTTTTCTTAGTACTAGTTTTTTACTGATGAAAACTGACAATGAAAATTGGGCACCTTAAATTAATAATTTAAATAGTTGTGTAGGCATCTTCAAACAAGAATAAGACTGCAGAGAGTTGGTGATGGGATACAATCAGGGTCCATGTGTTCTATAGTGAGGAAAATCGGAAAAAAAAAAGACAAAAATTGCTAGCTCTTGAGGTAAACACCATGGATTCACTCCTGGCAGGAAAAACATACTGTGTTATTAGTGCAAAATCAGAAAGCACTGAAAATAATAAAAAGAAAATAATATTCAAGAGGAGTGCACAGCTCTNCTTGCTGGTTGTCTTTATAGTGTTAAAAACTTAATTTTTTAAATTGATAATAAATTCTTTGTGTTTTAAGTTGTGGTAGAGAAACTTTAGGATTAAAGCTTGGAATTCGTCATAAATGTGGTTGAAGTGGAATTTTGCAGTTTACAGAAAATATACATGTTTCTTTCATAAAAGCAAGTTTAAGTAACAGATCTGGTTTGTATTTATGATTTGCAAAGAATGCAAAGGATTTTAACTTTGACTTTGCTTAGTTCTGGAGATTTTGATGATGGGTGGCGTCTATGGTTTGTAATTGTTCTCTGGTCAAGCACATATGAAGATTAATGTTTTTTCCAGACAGAAGCATATCGAGTACAAGAGTGAATCACACAAAACTATTATTGGAATTTTTTTCAAAGCAGCAAATGCTTTTGTTTCTTTCCACCTTTGTTCTGAAAAACTTAAAAAGATTAGGAGATATGGGCCTGGGAAGGAGAGATGAGAGAGGAAAACATTTCTATGCTCATTTATCTGAACTTCTAATGTCTTTTTCTGTTGTGAGTTCCATAAGATTACTGAAGAAATGGAAACAACTATTTTAAAGTTAAAGATGTGGTATTAAACCAAAAGTGCCACTCAGATCTCAGGCAACCTGGAGTTTGGATAGCTGAGTGTTAAGCAATCAAATAACCTTAAGAACAGTTTTGTAATAATGTTCCACCCTGTGAATGCTGGTGGATAATGATCACCAGAATAAGATATGAGCAGGTACTTGTGGACTAAAAAACTGGTTGGTTTTCCTACTCTTCTTTCTACTCTGGCTGTCTCATCTTGGATTTGTCTTCCTTGTGGTCATTAAATGCTGCTACCCCTTCTAAACCCTCATGTGACACAGAGAAGCTCAAGCAAGAGCAAGGGATAGAGGTGAACTTGTCTTGCTGCCCCTTGGTAAGAACCAGATGTGATGTATCTCTGCTGAAATTTGACAGAATATGCCTGTCATGCATTCACCACTTCACCCTGAATCAAAAAGTTCAGCAAAGGTTCTGTACAGCTAAAAGTCAGGTGCTAAGTCTGTACCATGCCTGCAGGGGTTGAAGACACACCATGTTGGGATTTGCAATGGCAAGGTTGGCAATAGCCAGCTTGGCCATCCATCTCCATTTCTCCCGCCAGTCTTCAGGTAAATATTCTCTATGATTTCCACTGGCCAGTGCTGGGAGTGGCAGAAGATGGAGGATATCTGCCCAAGCCTTAGCTGTTCCAAATTGAAAGAGTGTATTACCAAGGGTACAACACTATCTTCACCATCACTCTAATTGTGCTGTCTGAGAATAAGCACACAAATCAAGTGGAATCTGTGCTATTACCAGGCAAAGAATCTCGAGCAATGGGAGATAAAGGGAGAGATGAAGTAGTGGCAAATGACTGTGATGAAAGAAATACTTTCAGATCCAGCCTTCTGTAGAGAATGTCTCTGATTTCTGTGTTTTACCTGATAAAGTTAAAGGCAAGTTAGCTGAATCTCTTCTCAAATAATGGGTGAAAGAATAAACAAACAAAAAAAGTGTCTCAATTATTTTCTTCTTTCATAATATGGTGTAAGATAGGGATAAAGTTACTTGTACTTTATTTGCATTCAGAGTGGTATTGTAGTTTGAAGAAAGGGTAATGGGGACAAAAGGAAGAGTCTTTTCTCTAGCTTCACTTCACCTAAAACAATACCATGAAAACCCCTAACAGATCGACAATGAATCCTAGATCTTTCACTTCAGATCTTGATGACCTTAGATGTACATATCTTTGTGATATGCTAAGGATGTAAGGAATTTGGATGACTGAATATAAATTAGAAAATACAAAAAAAATAGGGGGTGTAATTTTAGAAGTTGTTTTAGTTAAAGCACATCTATACCGTTATCTGAGTTAGAACTTCAGTTTTGTTCCTTACCTAATATTTTTAAAAGGGAGAGCAAACAGGTGATATATAATGGTTGGAGTTTTGCAAGACCTGCAAATGCAAAGGGACTTCAAAGCACTGTCTGCAGTGGGCTAGCTTGTACTGATATATTAGAGGGAAAAAAAGGAGCGTATACAGAAGATGTCTGTCCATTTCCTCACACTTTGAAATCCTTGGAAAACAGTTATTATAGTTTCATTTCTAAAGATCTCTTTTAGGGATGAGGCTGAGAGTAGGATAAGAAAGTTAGTAGCAATGATGAGTCTGACCTCTGGAGATGGAATCTGAATTACCATAGTGTAAGTTTAAAAGCAAGTTTATGCCATTTTGTAACTGAGGCTATCAGTAAAGCTCAGGTACTGCTTAATTTTCTAAGCCACCATTGCTTCCAGGAATGTTTGCATTCTTTGTAAAAATGTGTAGACTTTATTCTACTAAGAACTGGAATGTAGTTTTTAATGCTTTCTGTTTTGCCAAACACCAAGTAATCCACAAAGTAGTTGTTGTAGTGTTTTCTAATCCACAATGGATAAATCCTGACCTTGTTGTTACGTGTTTCTTGTGTGCTGTGTTTCCCATGTGCAACTCTGGAGGCAGAATTTGGACTGAGAGAATGTGCTGAACTCAGTGTTATAATGCTGTTTAACAGAAAGATTAGCTCACCACCTCAATTCAACAAAATCTTCTTTTCTTTGTAGGTGAAATGGAAATTCCAGATTCAAATGACCCCTTAGGTCATGTGGATGGACTTGAGGGACCAATTCCAACACCTAAAGGTAAAATGAATTGTAATTTCATCACCCTGCTTAAATATAAACATTCTTCAGATAGGACCAGCAAAATCATGTTATGGTATGTTCCCTATATTTGTCAATTAATATAAGTCTGTAAGGAAGGCAACCTTCCTTTTGTGAATTAGCACTTCTGATTCCAAGAAGGTTAAAGGAGTTATAAAGCAAGGTTAAAGGAGTCTATAAAAATTAATTTTGAAGCATGTTGAGTTCCCCCACATGGAGGGGTTAGATGTTTGATCCAAACACAGTGTGCTATTATTACCTTCCTAGCATAGTTTATTTCACATTATTGCCATGAAATTGATTTAATTTTGTACAGTGCTACACTTAGCATCTCCAGGTAAATGTTAAGTATTGGTATCTCTACTTTGAGGTAATTAAATCTAGCCCATTACAACATAAGAATACGTACTTTTTAAGTAGCTCTGAGCATTAATGCTTTGGGTTTTTAAACTGTCTGTAGTGTCAGGATTTCTAGTTATTTATTTGTTAACATCAATTTTGTGACACTTTACCACTTAAAACCATAGATGCAAATGCTATTCTTGGATCTGAAGATGCACATATTTACTGCAAATTGTACTTCCAATTGCAATTTGGTGCAACTTTCTAAAGCAGGACATTTTCAGTATTCTACCTGACGAACCATATTTTTTTCAATTGTGTTCTGAATTGATCTTTTTATGGATGCATTGCTGTAGTAATGTCAACTCTTATGCTAAAGGAAAGTGTCAGATAATAATGTCAGCTTCATTAATGAGCACACGTTGAAGTCTACAGAGCTGTGGTGTTGACCAGATGTTCTTGCAGTTTGTCTTTCAGAGGAACATGAATTTTGGGGGTACTTTGGAATAGTTTCTTTTCTCATAGATATCCAAGGTTATCTAATCCTTATTGTCCCCCTGAATATTAGTTAGATTTCTTACCCTAACTGTGCATATTAGGAGTTTTTTATAGAATCTTCCTTTAAATTTTGTCCATAAGTCAGTAAAAAAAAGATGTGTTTCTGTTTGCATATATAACCACCTTGCTACTGATTATCAGCATCGGACTAAATCCCTCCTATTTGGAAAAAAGACCTGGTATACTCCATTTCTCAACTCTTCGCTACTTTCTGAAACTGCTGAAATATTTTAGAAGTTTAGAATTTGACATCTATTCTGGGAATAAATTTTAGTAGTAGTAATTCCTATCAGTAGCACTGTATTACTACCAGTTGTTTTATTCACACTGAAGTACACACTACTTTTGATAAAAAGAGCCATGTTTAATTTTTAACTGCATCTGATAGGCTTGTTTGCCTGGCAAGTTGGTCCCACTTCTCTCTTTTGTTATGTTTGAGCTTTTAAGGCTACAGACATAAAAGAGGGAGTTATTTTGGGGTTTTTTTATGTGACAGTGCTTGGTTAATTTCTTGCTGAAAAAGGAGTTCCAGTTACTTCCTTCCTTTGCAGAGCCAAAGGCAATATCTGTCTGAGGAAGTTATTAATCACATCTCAGGCATTTCTACACCACAAGAACTGTATATTTCCTTCAGAAAAAAAAATAAAGACGTAAAAAAAGAGCCCCATGTTCTTAGGTTATTCACTATATAGAATCAGTTGGTAGTTTCCAGCATGCCTGGTTTGGAAATGGCCTAATTTGCTCCCATTTTTTTTTTTTCAATGTGGACACAGAATTCTCCATAGAAGCACAACTAGTTGGAATGTTAGCTCGGGTGTTTCTGTGTCATAGTAAGGTATTAGGTTTTGTTACAAAAAACTACTGGACAGTTCTAATTCAAAGTTTGGGCATACTGTTGAGACCATTAGAAACAGTTCTTAAGCCCTTCCATCACATCAACCTTCTTCGTTCCTTCAGAAGTCTTTAGTTATCTTGATTTGCCTGTAACCTCCTATTTTTAAAATTTTTTGAATTTTGGAATAGACCCAAAACAGGCATGGAGATAACCAGCTTTAATAATACCCAAATTAAAAGCCCCTTTAAAAGTACCAAGTGTATTAGTCATACTCTTCTCTAGAATCTTCCAGAAGTCCTGAGAAATTATTCTGTCTCCAATAGCAAAACCAGTTTAAGCGAGGTATTATTAATAATGCTCATTTACAAAAATGTTGCAAGTCTCTTCCTACAAGTGAAGCTAGCCTTCTGATAGTTGATGAGAAGGAACAATAGCTTGCCTAGGCCTTTGAGGAGAATTTATTTTCCCTTGTTTCCTTTAAATGCGCACCTGAATGATTAAAAAGCACTGTCTCTGAGCAATGTTCCACTGAATACCAGTGCAGAGCAGTGAGCGTTTGCTGTAGAACAACTTAGGTCTGCTTTGGAATAAAAATAAAACATTCAAGCACAAGTCAAGTCTCTCAGTCCAGTTAGTCTTATAAAGTTGATAGTTTCCCGAGTCTTACTTTCAAGTAAGCCTTGCTTGGTGTCTTTCTCTTTTGCACAAACGATCTAACATACTCTCACTGGGTCCTAAAAACCCACTGATTTCAGAGGAGAGGACAATGTGCACATTGTGACAGTGTTTCAAAGCTATTTCTGCTTCATTCCTGGATTGGCAGTTCTTCATTCCTTGTTCCTAAGGACCTTTCAAGAGAATGTGAACCAAATCAATTTATTTTACATGTTTCTGGATGGATTTTTGTACATTGAGATAAAAAAATAGGATGAAGGATGAGATGCAAATTGGATTAAATTAGGCTATAAAGGTATCATTTAATCTGGAAATATTATGTGGCAGTATATAATTGTGTAGTTTCCTTAGCTACTCATGTGTGTTTTGGGAGATCTGCCAACATCCCTTCCATTTTCTAAAGTGACTCAAATAAACTGTAAATCACTCATCTTTGTATCAGGATTAAATAAAACAGAGGATGAAGAACTGGGGAGACTGTTTTTTATTTAGGAAAATGTTCCGTGCAAGAAATCATGAATCTTAGGCTTCAGTTTACCCTCTTAATAGGATGATGTTTCTCAGTTTATTTGGAATTCTGATTTACTTGTGGAAGGAGTCACACCTGCCAAGATGTTGCGGTGTCATTGATGTCCCCTAAGCTCAATGTTGTTATACACACCTCTAGAAAGACATAATTTGCATTTCAGCAACTTTCACATACATTTTCTCTTATTACAGTCTTCACCTTTTTTATAAGCCTAGGAAACTCCGTATCTCTTGGATATTCTTTATAGATTACCTGTCAATTTTGTGAACACTTTATGCTTAGTACCATGTTCATAACACAATAAATTTTGGAACAATGGTGTCTTCCTCAGCATTCCATAAGCCAAAGTATGCATCCTAGGTGAAAAATTATGTCTTATTGTGGGAAAATACGACTTTGCTTATAGTGGAAATATAATTTGTTTAATTACTCAAAATATTGTCCCTAAACCGTTTTGTATATAGTAGTAGTCTTAAAATGACAGAGCCAAAATTTGCCATTTGAAAGAGTTGTGGTGAGAAAGATCATGCTCTTTTATTTGTACCTAAGAAGAAAAAGATTCTTTGAAGACAAAAATGAAAAAAGCTGAGAAGGCATTAAAAAAAGAAAAAGTAAGATAGCTTAGGGAAAAAACATCCCACATTGCTTTTTACACAAATCATAATACACATATTTTCATAGGGGTTTTGAGCACTGAAAATTTTTTCTTCCATGAATCTGAAATTGGTCTAAATATATGCAGTTATGCAGAAAAAAAGATATTTCCCCTTTTTTTTTAAACAGCTGAGTATCTCAAGCTGAGACTCTTGTAAACTGTGATGTGTTCTGTAATACCAAACGGATGGCTTTATGGGCTTTTTTGGCTGTTGCATAAAGTCAGTTAAATAAATATATATATATCTTATGGAGAAATAAGTATTCTAAAAAGTAATAAAGCATGTATACAATTATTATTACTTGGTCTGAAAAGACTGTTGTATCTTCAGATATCTAGCAATTTATGAATCAAATTTTCCTATCTTTTTCTCAAAAGCTGGATATTCAGTGTCTGTGTTCCTTGTGCAGTGCAGAAAGAAAGGTGAATCCACTTGGATAGGAGCCAAAGTGGATGATTATCTCAAAGCATCATTATCTCAGGAATACAGAAAGATGTGAATCTCAGTGTAGTATCATCAATACTGACACTTAGTCTGTGTGTAAATTGCCAAATCACTTAAGACTCCTCTTGCTCTCCTTTCTGCTTTTGGGAAATAAGCGTGGTGGTATCATCCCATCTCATGAAACTTCAGTATTCATAAATGTTTTGGAAGTTCTAAGATACAAAGGGTTAAAAAATTGTTACTAAGTACTATTCATGGTTGCCATATTGAAGCTTATTTTAAAATTATGAATGCACAATTATTTTAAAAATCACATAGAAAAAAAAGAGTAAAAGCAATAAAAAGTTAACAGGAACTAAAACTTGAATTGAAAACAATTAAGCCAGAATTTACATGATCTAAAGTAACGAAAGAGCCTTAAAATATTTTTTTAGAATGAACTTCAAAATCACAACTAAGATCTTAAAATAACAAAAGCAGAACAATCATTTTATATTGTGTTTATGCCAAGAATAACACATATGGTTTGAGCGAATAACTTGGACATGTAAGTGCCAGAATAATGTAAATAAAACTAAGAAATATAATATGCATGTGAGGTCTTAGTGATAGTTGCACCCTTTAGGTTTTTAGTTTAGTATCTATTCTTGTGCATATCTTGACAATGATTTGACGCACTCTGGAAAAGCTTATTTTTATATTCTTGCCAAAACATGAATAATAGACCTGTCATCTTAATATTGATTTGCTTTGGGATTCTGTTTGATATACTTATATCAAATTTATTCGATTTAAAAATATGAAGTACTGGCAACCTAACAAAGGTTTTCCAAATATGAAAGAGTTTTGCTGGAATTCATGTCAACCATTTCCCTAAGCTATGTTATTCACAGAGTACACAGAATACAATAGCAAAACATAATATATAGATTAAGTTGCATTGTCCTCTCATAGCTTCTTGACAGAACAGTTTTTTATCTGTTCAAGCAAAATAAATACTAGTACTGGTTATAGACTTATGTTGGAAACCATAATGAAAGAGAAATTTAATTTACAGCATTGTTGCCTACAGCAAATGCAGAAATATCTACCAGATAGATTTTTCTTTTGACGTAGTTGAACCATGCCAAAGATCACTGAAGGCAAAGGAAGCATTTTCCTTCGTTTCAATGACCCTTGGAAGTATAAGCCGGAGTATAAAAACCATTATATAACAATATTAATTTCACAACACAGGAAATTTCTGGACATTTTACTTGTATTTTTTAAAGAAATTTTATTTGTTATCCATCTCCCAAATAAAATACAAATCTTTATAATATGACATTTACAATAGGACATTCAGAAGTTTGGCAATATGTAACAGGAACAAAATATTTTATATAGAGTATATATTCTTTGTTTCAAAATTATGTTAGCATTAAAACAGATTAAGAATTCTGTTCCAGTTTTAAAAAATTCTACTTGACTAATGCTTAACACAAAATACAGGACACAAATTAAATACAAATTCTAGCATTTTCACATTTCATTTTCCTTCATACCTGTCCAAATTAAGATTTACTAAGACAGAAGGAGAACTACATTGGGAAAAAATTGCTTTGCACATTGTTGAGGTCCTAATTTATCCTGGGAAAATTTGGTTTTTTCCCCAAAGCATTCCATCAAACTGGCATCTACACTGTGTTTGTGGTGTGACGTACATTACCAAAAAAGTAACTGCTGATTATCACCACAGAAATTAAATAAAGAAAACATTCTTTAGAACATGGTTGGTTAAATTTTCCACTTTGTTTGAAAGAAATGCAATTATGGGTTATCTAAAGTGGACACCAAATAACAGAGCGGCTCAACAAATGGCTGCCCGCTCTGTCATACAAATACTTCAGAATCAGTGAGTACATAAACATCGCTTCTCAAAGAGGAAATGAAACCAGCAAACAGAAAGTGTGCAGTTCAGGGTGGACAGAGGCAGGGAATAAGCCCTGAGCTGCCCTACTGCTCTTAGGCTGCTCTGGAGAACTTTGGAAAACACAAATGCTTCAAAGTTCATTAGGTTAAAATATTTATTACTTGGTTTGTAATAACAAGGTAATATAAAACACTGCAGAAAATACCTGTAAAATTGGCAAGAGTAATGATGAACTAAAGCCGAATTCTGACCTGCAGGATGCAGTGACGCCGACTTCAGGCAAAGTCTGTCTAATTGCACTGGGTCTGAATTAACTCATAAATCTTTGGCATTGCTTTTCATGGTAATAGTTTTGTTCTAGTTATTATTAGGATCAGATTCACAGATTCGTATGAAATATTTTGGATGGCTTAAAAGATATGGATGTAAGTACTTGCTGCAGTAGCTCTGTTTTAATTAGTGAAACAGGAAGTTCTAACATGGATTTAATCCTGAGTTAATAAGTCCTAATGAGTAAATTTACTATCTGTTTTCATCCAAATGTATTTTAATATCCATGACTATCCCAAAAAGAGCACTCCATCCAGCTGATTTTAAATCAGAAAAAGTGAAATAGTGATAAGGGTTTGAGCAAGGTACAAGCTGACCAATGGCACAAGAACAATGTAGCCCTCTCATGTACTTGCATGTGAAGAGCAAAAAATATATTAGAGAGCCAGACAAACCACAATCCCTGTCTGTCATCTTACAGGACTTGAATTGACCTCACCTTTTAGACAGATCTTCTCTGCTTCTGTCATTTCTTGGGTATCAGAAGCATCTCTGAGCCAGACGAACGTACCTCTGTGCTGGCTACATGCTGGAAGAGGCCCAGCTTCTTTGCAAAAAAGGTCTTTGAACAGTCTATTTTGCCTCCCTTGTATGAGCACATTCAGCCTCTGTCCCCATGGTTGCTGAACCAGAGACCCACAGAACTACAGAACATTCCAGCCTGGGAGGCACCTCAAAAGATCATCCAATCCAACATTTCTTGGGAAAGAAGGCTTAGACAAGATGATCTAGTACTCTGTCCAATCACATCTTGAAAACCTCTGGTGATGAGGACCCTACCACATCTCTAGGCAATTCATTTTCCAGTGGATGATTGTTCTCACTAAAAAAATGTCTTTATTCTATTGAAATAAAACATTTCCTGGCTACTTTCACTTATTGCCCTTTGTCTTCTCCATGTAGCTCCTTGTGACAAGTGTCTCCATTCTTTTTGTAGGTGCCTTTTAGGTACTGAAAAACTGTGATGATGCTCCCCTGGCTGTTCTCTACTCCAGGGAGAAGAGACGTAACTACTTCAAGTCTTTCCTCATAGGACATGTTGTCTAGCCTTTTGATGATATTGGTAGCCCTCTTTTGAACCCTCTACTGTCTTTCTGTGTTATTTTTGAATTTTGGGGATCAGAACTGGAGATAATACTCCAGGTATGGCCTGATAGGCACTGAGTAGATTGGGATATTCCTGTCACTGCTAGGTAACACCCCTATGGATGCAGCCCTGTATCTCAGTGGTGCTCATGAGGAGAAGCTACATACAGACTATGAAAAAGTGGTGAAATAAGTCTCTAAATAACAAACTGTGAGTGAAATAGCCGTAGAAAATCCTTTTCTAACTTGTGGTAGGACTGATCATGCTTTCTTTCATGCTGCTGGAAATGCTTATGTACATAAAATGTTGGCTTAAAGAGAAGTTTTAATCAATGGCTTCAGTTGACTATATCAGGAAGTATGTTTACTGGTTTTGTTTTCCCTGCCAGAATGTCATCATAGTATTTCTGTATTTGCAGCTATGAAATGTAACTGGAAAACATAACAAATTACATTGTTGTTGTGTGACATTGCTGAAAGCGTTAGTATACTTTTCCTCCCTTTTATACAAGTTATTTGAAAACAGATATTGTTTGTATTCTGTCAGAATCTTTTGAAGTCTGCTAAAGATTTTAAATTAAAAATAGGGAAAACTAATATAAAATTACATAAACAATAATTTATTATTTTATGACAAAAAATAGATAAAATAATTTTCCTGTAAATTTTCAATATTTTGTGGAGATTTTATATACTTGGATTTATTTAATTTTCTATCTAGACTTATTCTATTAATTTTCTATTTAGTGACAAACTAAATTTGCACTTGCCTGCATTGTATATTCATATTATTCGTTATAAAGGAATTCTTTTGAAAGGCCAGTGGTAGAGAACAATGTAATACACAGGGAAACCCAGTTTTCCACCAATATCTGGCTTGTACATTTATTACATTCTGATGTTTCTAGTGCTCCCTTCTCCAATGCTATACTTAGCTATTATAGAGGAACTGATTTTCATGGTCCTGTCAAATATAAATCAAAGCAGAGCATCAATTTTCTTAAGGTATTTCAGCAATTAGGCTGTCAATGTAGACCATTTCTTTACTGGTATTGGATTTGTGTACAATAATATGCTATTACTTGATTAAACAGATGCAAAATAATCTGAGTAATAGGAAAGGTCTACATGTGGGCATCCATCAAAATTATTTGATATTTGTATCCAGCTGCCATAAAAATATAATGTAATTTGAATTCCTGATGCTTTATGTCTAGAAGGTCTAAATTCACTGGAACACATGAGCATGACAGCTAGATACTTTTCTTACCTGTTTTGTAAGGTAATATACCAACATTATTGTTTCAGTGGAATTACATATTGTCAAGCTTTCAGTTTGTGATGTGTATCAGTTGTAGGACTCCTAACATCAAATTAAATTTATAAATAATAACCTACAAAAGATTTGATGATCAGGTTTTGACAGTGTTCTTCATCAATTCTTTCTTTTTTCTGGCATCCCTAGAGATCACCAATACAGCCTTGACAAGCCCTTTGCTTTTAACAAACCACTGATTAGGGCTTGTAGTTTTCACTTACAAAATAACTACAAAGTGTTATTACACAATATCCATACAGATGTTTCCTTGGCCATATATTTTGACTTGATGTAAAAAATGACAGTCTGTAATCAGCTTATGGATCCCCTCTGTATCACAGGTTACTTCTGCAATTGAGACATTATTTCTTTAAATTGAATGTGAGACATATATTCTTGAAAACTTATTATAATATAAGCCTGTGCAAATCAGCTTAATTTTAAAATTTTGTTGAGTAACTAACAAGTCAAATTAATATCTAAAAGTAACTTTTCCAGTTGTAGTTCTTTTTGAGACGAATCTGTGATCATGTAAGAAGATTATGTAGTAAAATCACAATGATATTCCAATATGGTTACAACTGGGATTATGCTTTTATGGAGCAAGGGAGTATTTTGCTTTTGGAACAGAACAGCACTAGATGTTAGTGAGGTGATGTTAGTTAGATGATGTTAGATGTTAGGATGTTAGTATTTTAGCATGTCAGATGTAGAAAAAGGCACTACTGCTTCAAAATAGGCATTCAAATAGGCAGTTAGGAGTGTAATAGTATCAATTCATGATTGACCTTCAAATCTGCATACCTACCTGCACACAAGCATGAAGTCAGCAGTGAAACATAAATTGGAGTGTGATGCTATGGTGTTCTTAGGAAAGCAAATTGCATTTTTTTGATCTTGAAACAAAACTGAAATTGTTTCCAAGGTTCTCTCTTAGAAAAGTACCTTTGAGCAGACTTTTACGTCAACCCAAGTAAAGTTTGATCTTTTATGACCTTTTATCCTCTTAGGTTATTTTCTGACCTTCTTGGAACCAGTAAACAATATCACTGTAGTCCAGGGGCAAACAGCAATCCTCCACTGCAAGGTAGCAGGAAATCCATCTCCGAATGTCAGATGGCTAAAAAATGATGCTCCAGTGGTTCAGGAGCCAAGACGGATCATCATCAGAAAAACAGATTATGGTTCACGTCTAAGAATCCAGGATCTGGATACCACAGACACAGGATACTACCAGTGCGTGGCTTCAAATGGGATGAAGACAATAACTGCAACAGGAGTTTTGTTTGTCAGGCTTGGTGAGTTCCTGGCTTTTATGACTACTCAGACTGCTTTATAGACTAGGTATTAGTTTTAACCATAGCATAATGAGAAATGAATTTAACGTTTTAAGAAAAATTCTCAACACAAAAGAAAATAAAGTCAGCGCCTGGGGCCTCTCTTCCAGCACAGAACTTCTCAGCTGAACTTGATACCCCTTTAGTGGTAATAAAAGAAAGTAAATACAGATGTAGAGGTCTGTAAATATACAGAAGAAAAAAAATTAAAGAAGTGCCAGTAAAAAGTACAAAAAGGTAACATTTTATTGCCTGGAGTTTTCACTCTACTGCTGAACTCATTCTGTGAAAAAAACAAAAACTGATGAGAAGAATAAGAAGCGGTTTTCTGTGTGATGTTCATAGTTCTGGGCCCATCTTTGTGAATATCAGTTCTGTGCTGCTATGTGAATCATGGCCTCAAATTCTGTCTTTTGACGTGTGAAGGTACACCACACCTTTGAACAAGTGCTTATATTGCATTTTGGAGACTTAATAGTCCAATGTGGAAGCCAACCTTTTATTTAGGTTGTCTTTGGAGCAATGGGAGAAAAAATTCTAGATGCATTGTTCTAAAACTTTTTTCTAATTTTGTAATGTAAATAATGGATTCCACAGTTTAGTTTGTAGTGACTGGGTATTGAAGTGCTGAGTATTGACCCTTGCTTCTGCTGTAACAAAAGCTGATCATCCCCTTGCTGCATGCTAAATTCTGATAGTAAGGCACAGTTGGGTCTTATTAAAAGGTTAGTGATGTCTTAAAATAACACCTTGTCTAACTACCTATTTCTTTATGGGAAAATATTTTATGAAAAAAACTAAGTCCATTCAAGTTGCTGCTGGAGCAGACAGTAGATTCATGTGATTTTTATTTGTGGTTTGAAAATAACAATATATAATTATGTTCAGGAATGCAGAGGGTTTTGTTTGGATCTGAGATAAACCTTCCTTAAAGAGACAATTTCCTTTAGATTGCTATTGACTTTTTTATTATGTCGTCCTTGAGCTAAACTTGCAGCAATACTTGTTTGTTTTATGTTTGCAGGTCCAACAAACAGCCCAAATCACAATCTTCAGTAAGTACTCTTTGGAAAATTACTTAATGTGTTCTGACTACTTTTGTTCTGTCAGAATTTAGTTCATAAACTCAGTAAACGCTGGCTGTAAACACAATGTTCTTGCTAAAAGTATCTAATTTGACCAAAAACTCTCAGAATAGATGCAACTTTTTTAGACAGAGGTTACAATGGGTTTTGGTTTGATTGACTATTCTTGAACAACTTCTGCTTGCTTATTTCATGTTTCGAACAAGCAAATTACCACAAAGTTATGTTGGAACAGTAATTGTTTACAGGGCAAGTATGGGCTAAAAGAGTGGTTAAAAATGAATGGGTAAAATGCTTAGCTTGCTGTGGTTGCAAATTTACCCATGTTATATTATTATAACTTGAAGAGCCAGGTAAAACAAGACTAGAATTCTGTTGTTGAGTAGCTAGGAAAAATCTCTGTTTGTTAGTGTGATTTTGACTTGAGTGGTGGTTTGGTGATTTCCGCAAGACACCTGGGTTCACTTGCCAATTCAGTTATAAGGATGAAAAGAGAATCATAGAATGGTCTGGATTGGAAGGGATCTTAAAATCACCCAGTTCCAACCCTTCTGCCTTCCACTTTATCTGGTTGTTCCAAGTCCCATCCAGGCTAGCCTTGAACACTTCTAGGGTGGAAGTATCCGCAGCTTCTCGGAGCAACCTGTTCCAGCTCTTCACCACCCTCTGAGTAAAGAATTTCTTTTTAACATCTAATCTAAACCTGCCCTTTTCCAGTTTAAAGCCATTGCCCCTAGTCCAGCACTATCTCCCAGTATAAAAATCCCCCTCCTTCCTTGTATGAGAACATTTTAAGGCTGCAGTGAGATTGCCCCAAAGTCTTCTCTTTCTCCAGGCTTAACAACACCAGCTCTCTCAGCCTGTCTTCACAGAGCTCCAGCCCTCTGATCATCTTCATGGCCTCCTCGGGACCCACTCTAGGAGGTCCACATCTTTCTTATGTTGAGGACCACAGCGCTGGACCTAGGTTTCCAGATGGGCATCTCATGAGGGCCATACAGAGTGGTAGAATCCCCTTCCTCACCCTGCTGGACACGCTGCTTTGGATGCAGCCCAGGATACAATTGTCCTTCTGGGCTGAGAGCTCACATTCTTGGGTCACGTCCAGCTTTTTATCCACAAGAACCCCCAAGTTCTTCTTCAAAGGGCTGTTCTCAGTGACTTGATCTCCCAGTCTGTGTTCATGTCTGGGATTTCCCCAACCTTGGTGCAGCATTTGGCACTTGATCTTGTAGTACTTGATGAGGTAGGTACAATTTTCCTTAGTAAAGCTGTGCTGCTGCCTTGGGTCAGTTTGTTGTCTTTTATATGCCATGGGATAACTTCTAGGAAGACCTACTTCATGATTTTTCCAGGCACACAGGTGAGGCTCACCGGTCTGTGGTTCCTCACATCTTCCTTCCTCCTCTTTTTAAAAATGGAAGTGATGTTTCCTTTTTTTCAGTCACCAGGGAGTTTGCCTGACTGCCTTGACTTTTCAAATAGGATGAGATTGTTTTGGCCACAACATCAGCTAGTTCCCTCAGGACTCTGTAATGTATTTCATCAGGTCCCATAGACTTGGGGCTGCTCAGCTTCATCAAGTGATCCCAAACCTGCTCTGCACTTAGTGGGAGGGACTTCACTCCCCCATACCCACGCAGAGGATCAAGGACTTTAGTGGAAAGGGTATCTGCCAGTGAAGACTGAGGCAAAGAAGTCATTGAATAACTCATCTTTCTCCCTATCAGTCACCACCAGTTTGTCCTTCTTGCTTATCATGGGGTACATTCTCCTTGGCCTTTCTTTTCTGGCCTCTGTCATACCAATAAGCCTGGGAACCAGGTTTTACATTGATTCACTTCTGTTATAGAAAAAGTAATTAATTTTATTTCTTTTGGCTTCCCTAGTATTTTCCAAGTGCTTCTCTTGTACTGAGAATGAACTTGTTAATGTTTCACAAATACCAATGTAAATAGAACATTTCAAATGATACAGTGAAAAAAAGAATTACTTCATGACTTCCTCAAGTGGAAATAAACTAGGGTTCCCAAGACATCCTTTATCCTGGATTTTCCTAGGTTTTTAACACTTTGCTATGCAACCTTTGCTAGTTTGGAGCACTAAGTTAAAATAAAGAAATAACTAGGAAAAGAAAAATTAAAAATCCTTTCATTTGGCTTATGACACTTCACAATGTGTCTTGTACCATTGGTATTGGAAGCAGTAGTATGCTGTCATTGTTCTGGACCTGCCATTAAAAGGTGAAGTGAAGAGTACACTGCTGGTAGATTATTTTCTTTTTAATATCCACTAGATTATGGAGAAAGCTGAAACTTTAGAAAAACAAGGTCAGGTCAAAGGTCTAGTGAGAAGTCATGAGGATCTTATCATATGAGGCCCAGGAGCTTTCAGGGGTTAGAGATCTTTGCCTCATTGCATGCTTACTTCTGTTTCAATTTTTAAAAAAATCCGTCCTTCAAATAAAATGCCATGTTTTGGTGGTAGAGTTATTTTATTTTCAGAAACTGACCATGATTTTTTAAAAATCGAGTATTTTGCATAAAATCATGTGGGTCATTTTGTAATCCAGAAAAGAGAAAGGGTGGAAAAAGGCAAAGGAGTACCTAACTGCTTGGAAGGAGGTCTCGTGGAACAAAGTACTCTTTCCATTCACTGTCTGCACAGTGCAGCCTCACACTGAGCCACACGAGAGCCATTGCTGCTGGTATTAGTGCTTCAAAAAAGACATGCTTCAGTGGAAACATGAAACATAAAACCATTGTAACTTGGTTTAAGATTATACCTATTTAATATTAAGGGATAAGAAACATTACCTATGTAGATACCATCTAGCAAGGTATTTTTGTGCAGTTCATACTGTGGATTCTTGGAATTAATTGGCAATTAAAGATTGCCAGAGAGAAAATATGTATTATGCAGTCAGACTTGCCAGTGCAAAAAAGCATCTTGATCTTCAGGTAATGAAGTTGAGGCATTTTCGTAGAAATCTAGGTGTAAAAACTTTCAACCAAATACATAGTCTTAAATTGCTGCTGATTATTTGGAAACATCTGTATTTTCCATCAAGATCCGCATGTCTAAAAATTTCTTGGCATTTTTCTATAGAAATGGAGAATTACAATCTATCCTATTTATCAAAGGTATGAAAATTATCAAAAATAGTAATAGATAATCCAGATTAATTTACAAAGGAAAAAAAATCAAAACATGGTTAAAAAAATAGTTTCTGATTAGCCTTTGCTGTCCAGAGGACTGTGCTACTAAAGGGTTATTTTACTAGAGTACAACCCTTTAGCAATCCTTTCTCTCACTGCAGTGAGAAGTGCGGTGAGATGCTTTCACTTTTTGCATCATTAGTATTTTTAGTTTTGCCTCTCAAAAGAGAGACATCCTATCTGTTCAGAAAGATACAAGTGTGTGAATATAAAATAAATGTTTAACAAATACCAGAGAATGTTTTTTTTACCATAATTTAAAACAAAGCAATGAGCATTAATATCTTGGAGTCTAAGAGCAGAAGGGCAGAAACAGTTGTCTTTCCTTCTAGAGGTGTTGTTCTTAGAAGATGATATTATTTTAAAAGACTGCATGTTCCCTAGTCTAATATGTTATTCTTTTGAATTGAATGGTTA
Source organism: Ploceus nigricollis (assembly GCA_013399945.1). Taxonomy (NCBI): domain Eukaryota; kingdom Metazoa; phylum Chordata; class Aves; order Passeriformes; family Ploceidae; genus Ploceus; species Ploceus nigricollis. Next base: position 661,708 of record VXBC01004661.1, on the reverse strand, counting down.
GATTAAATTTTACCCATTGGGCAAATTCCTGTTTTGAAGCAGTTTAACTATAGTAGTGCCATCTTGAAAGGAGCTTGGGATGGAAGATACCTAATTTTTGAATATTCAGTTTGTTGGCTCTTGAGGGCTTCTGGGAAATCTGATGAGGCCTCTGCAAAGTGAGGAAGGCACACAGAATGCAGGCATAAAGAAATGTGCCTAAGCNAGCCCTTGCCAAGTGTATGGGAAACATCTCTGTTGTCACTGCTGCACTTTTCTGTATGTGACCTTTCTGAAATCTGCCTAGGATGCCAGGCGCTGAGCCCTGTGCAGAAGAATTGGGTTTTTCAAGAAACTTTGTGAAGTCCCTGTTTTATTGAACTCTGACTAAGATCAGTTATGGGTTTGCAACCTTTGATGCCTGTATGCTGAATGCTTAGGAGAAATAGGTGAGAAGAAACACTGCCACCAAATAGAAACAATCATTACTTTGTGGAGGAATTTTTGAGGTATTAATTATTCAGATAAATTTGCATGTTCTTATGCCTGATTTTCAAGTAGTCTGGGAAAACAGTAATTTTTAAAGATTCAGCCCATTGAAGAAAATTGATGAAGCAATTGTAGTTAAGAAAAAACCAGTTCTTTCAAACAGTGAAAAACAGAATGTCTAAAACCAGTAACATGGCTGTGTTAAAACTCCAGTGAGGAGGTTGGGTTCCTGAGCAATTTTCTCCATGGTCTACATATCTCAAAGCACACCTTTTCTGTGATCTCAAAGGGAAATTTCTGCATTACATGAGGGGCACTCATATATCTTTATGATGGGAGCAAACTCATTTTCATCATGTGATGAATCCTCATATAATTACAAGATGGAAAAGAGAATATAAAGTCTTTGGAAAGAAGGTAGAAAGCAGTGGGTCATCCAAGCACTTCACCCTCAGGCCATTTCCCTGCCCCTGATCTCTTTGGCAAACCAAAGGTATCTAACATCACACTAAGAAAAAATGCTTCCCTTACAGTCAAATAGCAGCACCATTTGTATCATCTTCCTTTCCTTAGGTGGTGTGGCAAATTTCTTTAGTCTCAGTGTAGTTTAGCCACAGATAACACTGTTAATCTTGGAAATTATACAAGATTATCTTAAAATTCACATAAACAGATTTTTTTTAAAACAATACAAGATTGTTTCAACTCAGAAGTTACAGTGTTTATTCAGGCCCGTAAGGACCAGGTGTTTGATTATGTGCTTCCTCCAAAATGACATGCATGATTTTTGTTTCATCAAAATATTAATGTGGCTGAGACAACCATATTTGAACTATGTATGTTTTTTTAAGATGCTTGTGGTAATATGTTGAAGCTACAGAATAAGCTCGTACTTGTGTTTTCATTTCCTGTTTTAATCAAGGAAAAAAAATTTGTGATTAAAACACGGGACTGTAATTTCAGAGGTCTGGATTTAATTTCTGACTGTAGTCCTGTCTCTGTGTGTGATTGCAGCAAGTTGTTTAACCTTTGTCTCTCCATGTTTTGTACATCAAGTGGACATGGTGGATCTTGGGAATTTTTTGCCTTCCTCTGCTATAGGATCAGATTATTTCAAAGTGTTTCGGGTACGTTCTTCTCCCCATAAAGCATGGAATGTTATCCTGTTTTATGAGTGAGGAACTGAGGCACAGATTATCTTGGGCTGGTCTACATTAAACAGCGTGTGTTTGTCTTGGCAGATTTCCTGACTCCCTGACAATCCAATTTGGGGATCTGGCTGAAACATGCTGCAATTCCCTCCTAGACCCTGTGTGTCAGTTTCCTTTTTTTCTTTCAAGGCTGAAGGGGAGGCCGTATTTCACCCTCCTGTGGGTTTGGGGCTCCTTTCAGGGGATTTTGATCCACAATCTCAGATCTGCTTTTGACTTCATAATTTTAAATGTCCTTGACAGTCCTTCAGGCCAAGACAGGAAATTTGGAGGAAGACAGAACTAAAACCAAGGTTACACTAAATTTTTTTCTCTCTTATCTATTTAAGAGTGCAATTTTTCTGTTTTTCCTCTAGTTTTGTTGGATACAGCCTGGAAAGGTTCAGAAGTTTATGACATCACAAATTAATATGTTACTAAAATTTATACTCTGTTCTGCCTGGAGATGTAGGATGTACTCAGAGGAAGCTGACAGTCTATCTTGCAATAAAACCCGAATTTTTTATCTTAATGTTACTCAATACATTTCAAAAAATACTTCCCCCCCCCTCTTTTTAAATCCCAGAACATTTGTAATTCAAGGCAGAGTTAAAGAGCAGTGGAAATACTGTTTTGGGTTGCTTTGCACCACACCAAATCACAGCTTCTTCCCACATGACATTGTTTCTTCAGCTTGAATCTTCCTCTTAAATGCTTTCTAATCACAAGTAAATAAATGATGAACAATCTAATGCATTTTATATTATTTAGTGATTAGAAGTAGAAATTCAATGTGCTTACAAAGTTGATGAATTTTAAAAGCCAGATGTGTATTTAAACTAATATACATACCATCTTTGTATAGACACAAGTGTCTGTGTTCCTGCGACTTGTTGTCTGGAGAAACTGTTACAAGTAGTAGGGTTCTTTCCTTTCTGTTAGAGGAAGGTAAGAACTGAAAAAAAACGTTTACAGAGAATATGTAGGCAGAAAAAATGATAATAGTTTGCTTCAATCTGTTATGCTCACTAACCCATGTTGTTCAGAAGCCCCCAAAAACACGGGAAGCTAAGCATATGCACAGGTGATTAAAAATAAATCTTCATGAACGTTTTACCTTTTTTTGTTATTGTATAAATCAAATGCCCTTGTGTGAATTAAAGTGTAATGCAGATGCACTGCTTTACTGGGAAAGACTGGTGTCGAAGACAAAAAAGCAACCCTACAGGACTTGACCTGTATTTGGGAAAGGTTTCTAATACCTTAGGAAGAAGTAATATTTACTTACATGACTTAACATTTAAGCTAACTTCAGGTTAAATGTCAGAAGCACTTACCCACTTGTTACTAGCAGTACTGTCAAGATACTTATAAATGGGTTGGCTCAAGCATTGTACTGAATGTAATTCATTATATGTAGGGCTACAAGCATGCAGTACACCCAACAACACAAACACTTTCTTTCCTAAGGGTTCTTTTTTTCAAAATTTAGACCTTAAGCTTGTATATTAATATTTAAGGGAGTTGATGTTTTCTGTGGGTGAGAATTCTGTGTATTTGGAGATCCTGCTTCCTACTCTGCAGAGTAGTGGCTAGGTTTTTGATAGCCAAAAAAGCCTAGGCTGTCATATCAGGCGAGCTATACTGTGTGGCTCATAAGCTGTGCAATACATGGCAAAGAGCCAGTTTACAGCTCTTTGTAAATGTGTGTCCCCAACACACCCTCTTCCAGCAATTCCAGATCAGCAGCAAGTGCTTAGGTTTCAGCAGCTCAGAGAAACAGTTTGTATTAAACTACCAAAGAAGTTGCAAGCAAAGTTAGACACTTGTTATTCCCTTTAAGGATATATGTAAATTGATATTCAAAGTAGTAATGGCCCTTGGGCTTTTGGGAAGTAGCTACTGCAGCTGTTGGACATCCCTGATATAACCAGCAATCTTTAGTGTGTTTAGATTTTACTTCTTGCCTCTATACCTCCCCTACTCTCATTTGTTCAGTATCTTAAATGGCTTTCAAAGTATTTATTGTATGTCTTACAAAAGGACAGTTATATGTCCCTGAGACTTCCTGTAGGCATTTGATGCCACATTGAGTTTAATTAGAGTTCCTTAGGATGCTGAATAGCCTCTAAGTGCATACAAGGAAAGGGTGAATGTTGTAGTTAGGCGCAAAGATAAAGGAACACTATTCTAATGAAAAGTAGGTAATTTAACAAAATGAGATAATGCTGGAACACCACACCATAAATCATCCTTTCAATTTTTATGGCTTTATGGTTAGATTTTTCCTACTTTTGTATTATTATGGTCTCTATTTCAGTTTGAAAGAGCCAAAAAAACTAGATGCAGCTAATCTAGTGTACTTGAAAAATAGTCAAACAGATGGTACGAACCAATGATATCTGAACAATTCTATTCGAAACTGAATAGCATTAACAGTGATGGATGGAAATATTTTTTGAGAAGACAAAAGAGAATTCAGTAAGGAAATATGTTCTTTTGAATTTGTATTGCTTTGTTAAATCTAAAGTCTGAAGTATTTGAGGTATTACTATTCTAAAACTAGGGCTGCAAGAAAAAAAAAAGCTTAATCTTAACTATTAGAGGAGTAAACACACAGAATAGAAAATAATAGAATAAAATACAATACAATAAAATATAATACAGTGCAGTACAGCGCAATAAAATACAGTAGCTCTAGTTGGCAGGGACCTACAATGATCATTTATTCCAGCTTCCTGATCACTCCATTCACAAAAGTTAAAGCCCATTATTAAGACTATTGTTCAAATGCCTCGTTTTAAGGCACTGACAGGCACAGGGCATTGACCACCTCTTTAGGGAGCCTGTTTAAGTTTGACCACCCTCTTGGTAAGGAAATGTTTCCTAATATCCATTCAGAACCTCCCCTAATGCAGCTTTGAACCATTCTCACGTACTGTAGCTGAAACCCAGGGAGAAGAGACCAGCACGTCCCCCTCCTCCCATTCTCAGGAAGCCATAGAGAGCAGTGAGGTCACCCGTCAGCCTCCTTCTCTCCAAAAGCAGCCAAATCCAGAATCTTCGGCCACTCTTCATGGTGCATTGCTTCCAGCCCTTCCACCAGCTCTGTTGTCCTTCTCTGGACCATTTCAGGACCTTCCTAGGGCCCAGCACTGCACACAGGACTCAGGGTGAGGCTGCACCGAGGGCTGAATCCAGCAGGATGATCCCAATCACAGCTGGTGGTGCTGTGTCTGATGCACCCCGGGATGGGGTTTGCCCTCCTGGCTGCCCGGGCACACACTGCTGGCTCACCCTGAGCTGCTGCCGACCAGCACCCCCAGATCAGGGGGGTTTTGCAGGGCTGCTTCCCAGCNGGGCTGCAAGAAAAAAAAAAGCTTAATCTTAACTATTAGAGGAGTAAACACACAGAATAGAAAATAATAGAATAAAATACAATACAATAAAATATAATACAGTGCAGTACAGCGCAATAAAATACAGTAGCTCTAGTTGGCAGGGACCTACAATGATCATTTATTCCAGCTTCCTGATCACTCCATTCACAAAAGTTAAAGCCCATTATTAAGACTATTGTTCAAATGCCTCGTTTTAAGGCACTGACAGGCACAGGGCATTGACCACCTCTTTAGGGAGCCTGTTTAAGTTTGACCACCCTCTTGGTAAGGAAATGTTTCCTAATATCCATTCAGAACCTCCCCTAATGCAGCTTTGAACCATTCTCACGTACTGTAGCTGAAACCCAGGGAGAAGAGACCAGCACGTCCCCCTCCTCCCATTCTCAGGAAGCCATAGAGAGCAGTGAGGTCACCCGTCAGCCTCCTTCTCTCCAAAAGCAGCCAAATCCAGAATCTTCGGCCACTCTTCATGGTGCATTGCTTCCAGCCCTTCCACCAGCTCTGTTGTCCTTCTCTGGACCATTTCAGGACCTTCCTAGGGCCCAGCACTGCACACAGGACTCAGGGTGAGGCTGCACCGAGGGCTGAATCCAGCAGGATGATCCCAATCACAGCTGGTGGTGCTGTGTCTGATGCACCCCGGGATGGGGTTTGCCCTCCTGGCTGCCCGGGCACACACTGCTGGCTCACCCTGAGCTGCTGCCGACCAGCACCCCCAGATCAGGGGGGTTTTGCAGGGCTGCTTCCCAGCCATAGAATCATTTTAGTTGGAAAAGACCCTTAAGTTCATTGAGTCCCACCATAAAATGCTACGTTACATAAAGACATGCTCTCAGCTCAAATATCTGCTAAATTATGCAGGAATTTGAATCTTAGAGCTAAGGCATGCTTGTAACACTACAAGCTGTAACAGAGCTGAAGCTGTGGTCACTTTTCAGGTTGGAGCTGCTGTGGTGATACTCATTTGTAGATAGCTGCAAAGTAGCGTTTTCACACTGCACTTGGTAATTAATGTACAAAAGACAACCTCACTGTGTAATGAAGTTTAGCTGCATATTTTTTTACAGGGTTGAGGAATAGAGAGAAAAGTGAAAATGTAACATGAAATCAGTAGTTTCAGGATTCAGATACTCCATCAAGAATGTGCTGTGAGTGTTCATTGTACCTTTATATACTCTGTGGTTTAGACTGACAGGTATATCAGTATAGACAGGATCTCAGTTTTTAAGCATTAAGAACTAAATGCTGAAATACTAAACTTGGGGAAGCATTTCTTCTCCTAATTGAGTTTGCCACATGTTTTGATTTGGTAACAGTTTATTAATGTTAAACCTGATTACGTTAATTTACAGAGCTGTGGTGTTGGCACAATTGCTACTCACAGAGTATCAAGCTAATGATGTTTGCATAGCATCATGTGTGTGGCATCTGAAAATAAATTAATTCTGACTTTGGAATATGAGCAATTTTGCCTGTGGAACAATGCAGCCAGCATCCACTATTATAATACAGAAAAATTTAAATAGAAAAATGTGACAGTCAGGATTAATTGTTTATACACAGAAAAAAAAAAAGAAAAAGAGGAGAGGAGTCTTTGAAATACAGTCTGATGAACATTCAGTAAGTAATTTTAAGTCCAAAGGAAGAAATGTAAGGGGGAAGTTACCTTTGGGATTACATCAAGGCTAGATGAGCATTCCAGCCTCCCAGCATTTTGGGTGATTCAGGGTACTCTTACCCCAGCTCCAGAAAAGGCAAGCCAGAGAGCCAATGTTTGTTTATTTCCACCCTCTTCCAGTGGCTGAAGCAGACATGTGTCTGTTTATTTTTAATTTTTGAGAACTCCAGAGTCCTTGCTTTAAACTGTCATAGAATTTCCTGTGGAGAAAAAGCTAATTTTCCTAATTTGGAAAAAACCACCAAACCTATTATGTGAAATTATGACGACACACCAAAATTATTTGTTGAATTTGGGACTCCTTAGCCACGCTAGCCAGACCTCGGCCGCTGGAGCCAGATGACAAGCGGATAACGCTAATAATAGACTGCTGTCTCCAGTACAGACCAGCCCAGAAGAGGAGACACATCCTTACTCATCCACTGACAGACAGAAATGGTGAGACACAAAAATTGTTAGGTTTTGCTCCAGATTTGAGGGAGACTGTGCTCCCCTGGTGGTAGCCATGGTATGCATCCCTGCCCTGACTCTTCATCCCGCTTCCACAGTCTGTCCTCCTGGGCCCAACGCACACTCCTCACGGCAGCGCCTCAGTTAACCTTAGGAGATAACCGTGGGTGCCAAGCAGTTTTCTTTTGTCATGCATGGATGCAAAGCCTGCTGTAGACACAGTGTTTGGAGAATATCAGGTGCACTCATAGACTGGGCTGATGAGCGCATTAAGGTGGAAATTACATGAAGGCTAGACAAATTCGGGCAGTGTTTCATGGGAAGAGACAAAGGTCTGTTCCAAGTCTCATGTGTCTGCTCAATAGCAAGACAATGTGACAGCATCACAACCAAGTGGCTGCTCCTTCTACTAGTAGTGGTTTTTTTTGGGGTTTTATTTTTTTTCTAAAGAGAAATGAAATATTGAAAAATTCCCTGGCCTTATTTTTTGAAACATCTAGCAATTTCCCTAAAAATAACCAAAAATAAAAAGGCAAAAATTATCTTTGGACTGTGGAAAAATTAATCTCAAATAAACCCTATCAAAGAGAAGTTATGATAATTGTTTGTAATATTGGGAAGTATTCACAAACTCTAACTTTGTGCAACATTGCCTAGAATTATTTCATATTGCATCAATAAAAAGTAGCAGAGAAACTAACAAATATTTCATATTGGCACTTAGATGTTTTTAAAGACATAATTTAAAATATGTCAACTTTTTCAAGGAGATAGAATATGCTAATTTTTCCTTAAGACTGGAAAACTGACACTTCAGTATTATATGTTCTTAAATACTTGGTGTTTCTGTAGTTTGAATGAAAGTGTTCTGCAAAAGACTTTGAAGATGCACACTTCTACATATAATTATATAGCAAATTTATAGCTGATGCTGTTATCATTTCTAACTGTTTTACAAAGCCCTCTGCTATCAGATGTATAATCTTTTTGGTAAGTGAGATAGAACTTTTTTTTTTAAAAACAGAAGAAAGAAGAAAAAAAATTATGACAGTACAGTTATTTTCACTTTTTCATTTGCTCATATTCTTCCAGAAATGATCACATTTTTAATGGCATGGACACTTAAAACATTCTTAATTCTGAAAAAAAAAACTTACTTTTGACTTTTTTTACAAAAATGTTTTAACTTTTTAACCTCTTATAAAAAGGCAGGAAGCACTTTGTAGAAAGCTTATATTCCCCATCATTCGGGAAAAAAAAAAAAAGAAAAAAAAGAAAAAAACCAATTCAAATGAAAAGCTTTAAGACATAGGATTTAATTTTTTTGTTTTAAATTATTCCTTGTCCTTTTTTTAACCTTCCCTCCTCTTTGGATTTTTATAACTTGCAATTTTCAGCCATGCTTGCACAGTCTTTTTTCTCAAGACTTTCTACTTCCTACCTGTCTTCCTGGCATATATATAGTTCTGTCAGTGGATTTAAATCAACTGAACTATAGTAAAAAATTCCTACTTGTGCATAAAATCTGCTTCTATAGGTAAATCACAATGAATTAAGGTCTACCTGAAAATGTAAAGGATTTTGTAAAAGAAAAAAATTACCATATTGAGCTTATCTCTGGCGGCGTTTAGAGAGTGGGGTGAAGTTCACACCAGACAACGTCAGAGTAGCCTGGTGGGAGGTGGGCTGCCCTTCTCTCACACTCTTTGAGGAGTTCACAGCATGAGAAGGGACTCCAACTCCCAGGCCAGTCCCCTTGGTGAGGTCAGATATCCCTTCCCCCACTCTCTCAGCACCACAGCCACCAAAGTCCTTTTCTCCTTCTCCTGCATGGCTTTCCCATCTTCCCTAGTAGCTGACATGATCTCTTAGCTCTGCCTCCCCAGTCACATCCCTCCTTTGCTAAAGCCCAGCCACCCAGGTGGAGCTGCCTGGTCCCCTGCACTGACCCCAAGGCACGAGCAACCCTATTGCTGGAGCCCTCTCTGAGCTGCCCAGGATGGCCCTGCTGGCTTTTCTTGCTGCCTGATACAGCAGCAGTTAGGACATTTCAAGCTGGTGGACTCTTCTAAGACCTTTTTGGAGCTTACCTATGTGTACTTGCTCACTCAGGGTGGCATGGCAGGATGAGGATGGATAACAGCTAAGAATTTTGCTTTCCTCTGTCAGCAGAGGGAAGAGAGAGCTGCTTGTTAGAGGTGCTTCAGAGAGGGTCTGTTGGCCCTGCTCACTTTCCTTGGAGATATCAGAGAAAGACAATTTATTAGACAGTCATAACACATTGAGGGGGATAACATGCCTTGAAAAAAAGGAATGGGGAGGAAGGCTTATAATGGCTTCTTTGGTGAGTGAGAAGGAGGATTGTTGCATGGCCACCTTTGTGTTCCCATGTGTTGAAATTAGTTTTCTGAAGGTTTTTCTTTTCAAATTTTCACTAACCATGGTTATAACAGAAATGTTTCTGTTAAAAGTACCTGACACTCAGTAAAACAGATCTGCAGCCTTCCCTGGATTGCCAGCTGACTCATGTGATTTCAAGATTTCATCCCAACGTACTAACACCTATGAAAGCAGAGGGAGAATTTACAAAAATGTCCTTTGAGTAAACTGAAAGAGAGAGTTTGTAGGCAGAAGTTAAAACGTTGTTGGCAGAATATTAGATCATCTGTTTGAAGTTACATGTGTTAATCAAAAGGATTGTGGCTGGTTATACAGCTAGGGACAATTCTCTACTTCTTACAGAAATTCAGAACATTGATGTCCTTGTTTAGTTTTTCTTCCTTGACTGTTTTACCCAGATTATTATAGTAAAAACAACCCTGCCACCTATGTCTATACTTCTGTATGTGCTGTACTTGGGAACCACAACATTTTTTGGTACACTGAAAACTTTTCTAAAGATGCGAAGCAATGATAAATACCTACAGATACGATAACAAAAAACCATAGCAGCATGCAGAGTTATCTAATGAGCAACCTGCCACCATTTCATGTGTTTCTTTCTCTTGTATTTGTTTGCCTGTGAGGGCTGTTTTTCATGTTATAGGAAAAATAGTGGATGAGTGTGTGAAAGAAAGGAAGGCAACACCATTTTCCTTTGGTTTTATCCACTTCAATAATTGACCATAGTATCTTTTATCAAGGACATCTCAGCTAGGAGTGCTGACACCCACTTAAGGCAGTGCTTACTGAGGAGACCAGTTTGGGTCATGAGTCAGTGAAGGTCTGTGATTAAACGGTATTGACATTCTCTCCCTTTATTGTCTTTAAATTATTTTTAAATATTTAGCAGCAAAAGACTCCTCCTTCCACAGTAACATTAGAGTATATGTTTAAAACATTATTTGGGCTATGTTTTAGAGTCAGACTTTGGAACCTGAGTTTTGAATTTAAAAATACTGGTTTCATAATCCATTTTGGCAATATTTTCAGTAGCCTACGTATTGGGTTGTTTTAAAGTTTACAAGCTGCTCTTTGACAAACGTCTTCTTTTTAGTTTATCACAAACAATAGTTTCATTTGTAGCTGTGCTTTTACTGATGATACTTCAATTAGTAGCTTTATCTATAAGCTAGCTTAAAATGCTCTCTCAGGTTCTGTGATTAATATGAACAAATCCATAATCTAATAGAACCAATAGAATAAAGATCAACTGTTATTTTTTTTTCTGATCTTAGGCATTGAATATGGAGCTTCAGTTCACATTGTATTTTTTAGTAACTAGTAAATAAATATCCAAATCAAATGCAACACAATTGTTCTGTTCAGTAATTGGAACTTTCAGTAAATTCTTTAAGGGATTCTGTGATGTACTGCTTTTCAGATAAAAAGCAGAAAATATTTGTCCATATTGTGTGCTAAATGTAAATGGAATCTTTCTTTTTGGGTTCTGTTGTTACACTCAATAAGCATCTGGTAGCAGAAGTCACGGGCCATATCCATTGTGAGTGTAAATTGTCATAGGCCCATTAACTTCAACTGAGCTATGACTATTTATACAAATTCCCCTGCCTGTTAGTTTTTTGTTTTTGACACTAGGCTCCCCTTCTTTTCTGATAGTATTTCTTACATTCCTTTAGTGCAAAGAAGTCTTACTGTATGCTAAGTATTTAGTATTCTAAGTCTCTCTTTGAGGAGTCAAGTACGTCAGCATGGATTTCCTGATATCCCAGGAGCGCTGATCTTTAGATGCAGGTGAAGATGTGCAAACAATGATTTTAAGTGCCGGAAAGGTGGGTTATTTGCAGAAACCTTTGGTCAGAGGATGAAACTGTTTGTTCAGAGAATGGATACAGGTAGGGCAGGAAGCCTGTGCCCTTCTCCCATGATGTGGGTGCAGGGTAGCCTTCATTCAGGCGAAGGTCCAATGCAGCAGTCAAGTTGTCCCTGCCACCCATTGCCACCCATTAGTTTCTTGGCTTCAGCAGGAAGGGCACAAATATGCATGTGTGGAGTTTTGGGTGTTTTATGGATTGTGGATTTGGGGTTTTTTTGAGGTTTTCCTGTACACCTGGGTTTTTGAAATGACACTAAAATCAAATACCTATTTGTGTGTGTGTTACTGAATTTCTGCCCTGTGTTATGGGTGATGTCAGAAGCACCTGGCATTAGCCTAGCCCTTCAATGAATAGTAATAGTTCAAATGATACTTTCTAAAAAAATTATGTTCTTTTTCTCCATCAAATGTTTACACCCCAATTCTGTTGCCTTGAATGTCAGTAGTAAAACTTCCATTGATGATCTGTGATAATGGGAAGCCTATGAGAACGAGCAATTTTAAAGCCCGTTGTAACCATTACTTTAAAAGACAGCACTTCTTGAAACATTTTTCTTCATGGTGAAACAAGAAATTGAGTGCTATATTTGATATTTTCTTGAAGGCAAATATACAAACCTGGCCAGAAGATACCAAGTATTTTTCTGTGGTTACATTAATATATATTCACCACAGTTTTGAAAGGAGGCAAATCTTATAGATGTGATATGGCATATGACAAGGGTAGTATGTTTCTTTTCTCTCAAATCTCATCTGTGGCCTGTTAGGGGAAAGAATATTTGGNGAAATACTTTATTTTTTTACTGCAGCCCTTTATAATGCACTTCCTAGTCAGAGAGATTTGCCTCTCTTTGATTAAACATAGACCCTTTATTCCTTTATTCTTTTTAGTATTGCAGGTCATGTAATTTCTGTGATTTGTATTTATGAAGTAGCCACACACTGGGCTAAGTAAACTCATAATATGAAATATGATGCCTATCCTTTTTCCTCTGATCTTGCTGTCCATCATGATCATTCTCTTTACACAGCTTCTGACATTAGTTATCAAGTTGTAACTATCAGAAATCCTAAGACATCCTGACAAGATGAGCAATTGTATACCAAATGTTGTATTTCTCTAAGAGTATCAAATAGTCTGACATATATAATTTGTCTTTTCCTTCATCTATCACAGTCTGTGGTTTCCTGTGCATTTGTCCTTGCTATGACATTCTGTTTGTAATGGAACATTAGTGGGAGGTCTCAGTATTTAACAGTTCTTGATTAAAAGCTGCTTAATCCCTGGACAACATGGAAGAGGGTCAAGGCTTCAGGTTTATTTGTATTTCTAGGAAATTTTAATTGCATTTAGTTTGCTTGTGGGAAATTTCTGTAGCAAAGTTTCTACTAGTTTTTGAAAGGTAACCCTTGGAATATCCTATTATAATCTATGAACTGGCTTATGTTATTTACTTTGGTAAAGTGTAGGCTGAGAACATGTCTGTCCATATAACTGCTAGGGTAGGTTGGTAGGGTGTTTTTAAGTGATTTTTTTTCAGTGTATTAAATTGAAAAACTTACTCTTTCTGAGTTTTCTGGAGAACTTCTGAGTTTCTTTCTATGGCTGGTGCATAGTGTTTTGTCTCTTCTATTTTCAGGAAACTAGTTTTAACTTAAAAGTTTCTGCTGTCTTTGTAAGTAAAACTTGTGGTATGCAATCAGAATAAAGGTATCTCACTAGCAAATTAATATCTGGTACCTCTCAGTTCTGCTTTCATAATTCTCTTTTTGAATCCTTGCTAAAAATAGTTAGAGCCTCATGTGTTTTCTCTATTTCTAAGGAAAACCACAGGGTCTGCATTACTGTGCTTTCAGGGGCACTAAATACATTCTGAAAGCACTCATCAAATTCAGGTGCTTCAGAAGGTGATTTTAGTACTAAACAGAGTTTCCATGGCTGCCTTTTTTTTTTACTGTGACTTTTTTGTTTCATATGCCCTCTGGTCTGTTCAGCTGTGACAGTTGCAAACAATAGGTGGTATTACATAGATAGCATATAGCGTATTGTACCCAGATGTATTCTTTCCACATTTCAAATTTTCCATGAAGAAAAGCATCTTTGTTGCCAGTGTGTTTTCTTCTGTAGTATTTTGTTTGGTGTCCTTTCTGTGTCATATGTGAAATTAAAGTAATGCTTAATGCGAGGGTGGGGGTAGTGATGTCCACTATGTTTTTTTCCAGGACATTTAGAAATCTCTTTATGTATTTCTAGAGCAGATAGCTATCTTATGGAAGAGTTGCATGACCTCCATCTAGAGAGTTTTCCATTCTTCATGCTAAGTATTATTCCTCTTCAGAGGCACCTGGTTCTTCCAGCTCTTCCTTAATAGACCCAGATGTTCCTGGAACATTATGATTTCTAACAGTGGGAGGAATAGCACTGTATGATTGAATCTGCATCTTTCTTCTACACTGATTGCTTGGTTAATGCTCCATTTCATGTGGACATCTGCCCACAAACCTGAAGTCAGGCTGTATTTTATGAGGTGTTGCAGTGCATGTGTGATAAGGAACTTGTAAATGATTATCAGTGCTTGGTTTGTCAAGATGTTTCCAGACCTCATACAAATTCCATTTTGTACATAAAAATAGTATCAATATTTTGGTTTTATTTATGTGTGACTGAGGTAGTAGGTTCTTCTACTTTTGCTTTTGATTAGAAAGCCTTGTTCTTAACTGAATTGTTCTGGCAGAAGACCGCCTTGTGGGTCTGGAAAACTCATAACACTGAACCTGAGCTATGGAAATTGGGGTTTTAGGAACAGAAGGTCTGTTTAGTCATATTTTTTACAATTTTATTTTTAAATCCAAACTCTGGTCAAGCGTATGATGAGTAGCTGGGAGGAGAGTTCACTCAGTAAGAGAATACCTTACCTCCATTCTAACTGAGTGATGAGAAAATTCAGTTTCCAGGTGCACTGTCTTTGATTCAGCCTTCCAGCAAAGATGCAAAAAAGACCGACACTTAGCATGTGCCTCTCTATTTTGAAAAAAAAAATTAATACTATAAAAATGGAAGAAAATCACTGGAGAGAAAAGTTAATCCTGTCTTGAAACATGTGCAAACTAAAGAACAAAGGTAAAAAAGTACCTGTGGTGGATAGCTTGTAAGATTTCTGCAAGTGGAACAAACTGAACTCTTTTGAGTTCCTCTTGTGGAGTCAGATTTCTCTTTCACCAGGTTTCTTGATCAGAGCAGACATTATAGCTCAAGAAGCAGGAAATTGAAGAGTCAGTATTTCTGTCTATTTTCAGCAGCTTTTAATTATTGCTCTGATCAGCAACTAAATTGCTGGCATATAGTTTGGAGCATGATTCAAAGCCACACATGGTTCCAAGGACTCCTGTTTGAACTGAGCATTATACCACTCCTATGTTGTTTTATCAGACTCTACCCAGGTTGCTTTTTGTTGCAGATTTTTTGCCATGTCCCAAGGGTATAAGGACAGAGTAGTCTATCAGAAGACTCTTACTGCTGGCATTTTGGCAGCTGAAATCAGTTTTTTCCCTAAGAAGACTAATGTAATTTTGTTCTCTCAATACTACTACTAGTCAAACAGCATTCACTGAGTTTCCTGACCTGACAAAGATGCATGTAGAATTACAGCCACGCTTCTGTCAGAGTTAACTGACATCAGGTTACTGTTTACTTTTGCTTGTGTCCACGGTAATGGTCATATCTAGTTTAATATAATCAGCAGTTGACTATAACATGGGAGAGACGAGCATATGTGTGTATTTATAGTATCTAAGCTGTGTTTAAAAGTTCTTGACAGAAATAAATAAATGGAGCTAAGTAAGAGATCACACTGCTTTTGTCATCAAACCCATGCTGTTTGGAGTGCGCTTTTTTTTCCCCCTTTTGGTTCTGGCAAGAGAACCCTGTACTGAGACCTGAAGTGTGAGATACAGTTTCAGTAAGATACATTGCAGACTTTGTTCTGCAGGATAGGGGTATGAATTTACTCTTTAGAAAGAGGTCAAATAGAGGTTTCATATTCATTCAGCTCCTTTTGGGAATTGCTGACTTCCTACTGAGGTGGTCAAGGATCATAAAACAGGCACAGACAAAATGCTTTGATATTTTTGTCCCTTCAGGCATGATGCAATTGTTGCAAAATTACAGGTTTTGTTGTAAGAATGAAAGAATGTCACTGCAGGGAGTAGTTGATCCTATGACTCCTCCTTTACTTCATCTACACTAATCAAAAACTTACGTATCTTTGAGGAAGTAGAACTTGTTTCAGAGTTTGTAGACAAAATGTTTCTTTATGAACATTTAACAATAATAGTGTGAGAGGAAATAAAGGCCATATCTGGATAACAACTGCATGATATGCTTTATATCCATGACTTCTCAAGAGTCCTATTAAGTCATTGTCTTTTTGGGAGGCAAAGAAGAGATGCAGCTCAAGCTGGTTCCACCTTTTGGCTACCTGTACAGAGAGTCCTGCCCAACTTTCCACAGCCAAAGAGTAAGAAATATTGGTAACATTCCCCTGAAGAGGTGGGCTTTATCAGGGAGACACAGCAGAGGAAAAATGAGAAGATTCCTAAGACAGAGTAAGATCTCATTGTGAGGGGCTGCAGTAGGCACAGGCAATGTTGGCTAGCTGTTGTCAGACAGAGGGTTTTCATGCTGATTTCTTACAGATAAAGTTATGAAATTTTGCACGTAGTCACTGACAGTTTTGTCCTGCTCATGTAATATCTGAAAAAAGGGTGGAGGTATTTGTAAGGGAATGGGGAACATACATGACCAAAACAGATATTAATATCTAAAAATAATAAAGTACAAAGCGCAGAGGAGCATTGAAGTAATATTTCAAATGTTGGTGGTATTGGAGAGGTATCTCAGACTTTTGAACCATTTAGTTAAAAAAGCTAATTAAGTTTTCAGATGCCCTACTCTAGAGACACATTTTCTTTAGATTTTGTTTTTTTACCTATTTTTGGTCCATCATGCAGTATATGGCATGATGTGAATCCATCGGGTTAGTGAATCCTAGCACAGAGGCAATGCCGTGTTGGAGGAAACACATGGCATACTGGATATTTACTCTGAGAGTGCTCTCACTCTGAAGTCCCTTTTCAGTGCTCTGACAGTTATGATCTGCAGATTGGCTCTGTGTTATTTACAGGGGCTTTGAGGATGAAATGTTGAACCACTGAGCCTTTAGGCTAGGGCTTTTGTGCCAAAATATTTATGTTGATGTAAGGGAGTGAAAGGCCCAAAGCTTCATTGAATTGAAAACTATATTGAACTATATGTTGAAAGAGAAATTTGGCATTGACTTTCACTAGAGAGAAGAGGAAAAGAGCTTATAGCCTTGATTACTCTTATTCCATGTTTTAATTCACGCTTGGCAAGATGTCTTCTGCTATCTACTACAGGAAATAAAGAGCAGGATAGAGAAGTGGGAGAAGGGAACAAACTGCCTAATTTTATGGGGTACGGCTGGATGCCAAAAATGCATGGGGACATGTAACTAGACCTGTGTTGCTGTCTCAGTCTAAAGGCTTTTTAAGAAATTCATCTGTCAAATTCCATTATTAGTTTATTATTTTAAAATTAATGTTGAGTTTCGTTTTCTTCTTTCTGTAATGAGCTGTATACAAGGTCCCTCATTAAGACTTCCAAGGTAAGAGAGAATTGGAGGCAAAAGCTGCACCTTGGGAATGGGACAATTTCAGTTTTTCCACTTTTATAAGAATATGTTTTGTAAAAATCCATTGGCAGCAGAGAGACATCTGCATATGAAATTCTAACATGTCTTTTGCAGAGAAGATTACCATGAAGATGGGTTCTGTCAGCCGTATAGGGGAATTGCGTGTGCACGAATCATTGGAAACAGAACCATTTATGTGGACTCCCTCCAGATGCAAGGGGAAATTGAAAACCGAATTACTGGTAAGCTTACATATCTCTTTAGCAGGGAGAAAGAAACATTCATAAAAGTATCCAATTCAGGTAAAAACAGTGCTATCATCCTTCTAGTTTTGTCAGCCAATGACGAAGACATCTTTATGTAAAAGTTTCAAGGCGGTGAGCCTGTTTCCGACTTGAGCAGCTAGTAAAATTTGGAGCAAGGAAGATGAGTATCTGTGGTAATACGTAAAGCTTCTTCCATGTCCTTAAGTAAAATCTCAGAGTACTGAATTTTTAACCACTTCTTGTTTATACTGGAGCTTTTTGCATGATGGATTCAAAAAGAAGATTTTGAGTTTTTTAA
The DNA here is from genome assembly GCA_013399945.1 of Ploceus nigricollis. NCBI lineage: Eukaryota > Metazoa > Chordata > Aves > Passeriformes > Ploceidae > Ploceus > Ploceus nigricollis. The sequence goes on along the minus strand of VXBC01004661.1, from coordinate 643,970 downwards.
ATGGATTTGTGATGTAGTGAAAAAGTACTGATCTTTTATTTTCTTGAAAAAGCGTATGGTAGCCTTTCCCTTGGGCTTCTTTGCTTTTTGAATAATTCTGGCAGAGTCTGGATTTCACAATGATTTATATAAAACAAGAGTTGACCTTCCTGTGCTCTGCCTATGTTTAATCTTTCTCTGAAGATAGTTTTTGTACAGAGTTGCAAACATGCGTCCAAAACCTTAATGATTTTTAATGGGCTGTGCACGGGTTTTCTTCACTGGATATCAGCTAGCTGATATTAGCAGCTGTGACTCTGGTGTACACAAAGTAGAGCAAGAAAAATGAACCCATGGAATAGAGCAAACTGTTTGTCATAATGTATAGCAATTATACAAATTAACTCAGTCCAGAAGGAGCTGATTTGCATCTGGCCAGATACAGCTCACTAATGGACTCTTCAACTTCAGCATAACTAGTTGCCAAAAAGAGTTTAACTTGACTTGTCAGCTCTAACTCTCTAAAGACATTATCCTAAAGACTCATTCTTAAGCCAGAAATCCAAGTCCATTTTTTTACCTGTTCTTGAAATGGTGACCAGATTCTGGGACTGGCAAAATCCAGGTGCTGACCTTACTTACGCTATTACAACACATTCTCCTCCCACCCTTCTCCTATACTCTGTTGTAACTCCAGCCTCTTTAAACATTATGTTATTAATTAATACATATTGATACTTTTTTTTCTTTTTTCGCCAGCTACATAATCTCTGTCCTGTTTGGATGCTTTTCAGCAATATGGAAATGTTTGACTACCTGAAACGATTAAATCTGTAATTCTGTGAATTAGGTTCATAATGTTCTCTTCAAAAAACAAAACCAAACCCAACAACAAAAAAAAACTGTGATATGATCCAGAAAATGTTTATTGGTTGAGTTGTACTTGTTTCTAGGATATGGAACATGGGTACTGATGACCTGGCTGCTGGTTTCCTAATATTACCAATTACTGCTTAGATTTCCAAAGCTAGGGTGTTGAACTCTCTGTTCTGCAGTTGAGGAGAATTCCTGATGGAAATGTTCTCTTTCAGGAAGACACTGAGAACTACCACAGAGAGCTGCCCAATGCTTAGCTAGACAGTTATGACAGTCTGTTAATAATATAACATTTTCAAACTATATGCTTTTGAAGGTCATACCAAACATCTTATGCAAAAGTACCCTGAGGATTTCATAGCATTACTGGTTCTTGTAAGCCATATTATATGTAAAGCAAGAATTGTAAGACTGGGTGTTCTATACCCATTTGAGAGAGTACTTTTGGAATTGCAGTAACTTGTTAGGTAAAGGAAATAGTTGAAAAAGATGAATAGTTGCTGAATATTTGCTGCTGAGATTTTGCTGATAGTTTTGCCCACACCGCCTAACTGCAATTTTTGATGGTGTATTCCAATGTGCATGGGAAGTGAGGACACCTACTGTCCAACTCCAGGAGCATTTAGCCAGGTTACATCTGTGGGGAATTTTCATTCTGGAGTTTCATTTTCCTGCTGTACTCTTGTGAGAAATACATATTCTTTGTCTCCATGGCCCCTTGTGCTTTTTGGTCCTGGCCATGTGATTGGGTGAGAATAGCAACCTTTGTTTAAAAAAATAATTACATTTCTGGAGAAAATCTTTAGATGTGGCTTGGAAGACTGGAAGGCCAACAATGAATAGTGCACAGACCTGATGACTGACCTGTGTATATGTGTTTGGCTAGCAAGGTCTCTGCTGTGCTGTTTAACATCTTTTTAATAAATAAAATATAGATCCCTTAGATGCTACCACACAGTACTGCTGGCTTTTGCACCTTCCATCAAAATAAAGATATAATTGTAAATTGTGCACTCTTCTCTCATGATGATCTAAATTCTGTAATGCAATGCCTTCACAAAACTTAGTGTGGAGTTTCAAACAACTGACAGTGACTACTTCAGTCCTTCAGTTTTATTTTTCCATTTTAGTCTTTGTGACAAGCATTTTATAACTATTCTTTGTGGCCTGATGGTCTGCTTGCATGCAGTGTTCCTAATATGACTGATAAATGGTTATATTCCTGCATTAATATTTCTGAATTAAAATAAGCAAAGGTATAAAAAGTCTAAAAGGCTAGATTTGCAGCTGCTTGTTGCATGTTTGGTGTTCAGAAAGAGACTGTGGTGCCATGTGTCCACAGGAAATAGATGATTGAAAGGAGAGAGCTGGACAAGAGAGAAAGACTTTATTTGTAGGTTGTAAATAGACTGCTGAATGACATTTCCTCTCTTTTTACAGTGTGAGATGGTGGAACATGCAGTCTAGCAACTCTCACTCATAAATGATGCTTTACTGGGGGAGTGAATGTTCCTACATTTAAAGGTTGATTCAGCACCAGATACATGATGAACACGCACGTTTGTCTTTCCTTTGCAATGTGCAAGAAAATTTTGAGCTAAATGTTATTGTGTAGGTGCTGAGAACTGAAGGGGAGAATTACATTCCTAACTCATTATGACATTCATTTTAATGTGATCAGCATGCTGAGACTGATTACATTAATTTTCCACCAAGCTGGTGCCTGTTAGGCTTCTCATGTCTGTTAAAAGCCATGTCTTCCCAAATATCAATGATACACTTCTTTTTGCCTGACAAGACTTGAAAAACACTTATTTATTTATCAAAATGTCTAGAGGAAGAAGAAGTTAGGAAGAATTCTTATTCAGATTCTATGTAATCAGGAACTTAGGAAATACATACCAGTATCCTGGCAGGTGTATCTTGCCTTTGCTCTTGATCCTTTCAAGTTAAAATTAGCCAATTGCCTGTAGTCTGAGCAATGGTAATTATGTGGGTTAATTTCTGGGAACTGAGGCCTACAAGCTTTGTGCAGATGTCAGAGGGACACTGGGATGCTGGATTTTCTTCCTGCATTTGTCAGCTCTCCTTTACAGCAGAAATTACCTCATTTATCCGTTGCACAGTAGGCTTTCAGACCCTCAAGGAAAGAATAAAGACGTTAAAGGCACATGACATGAAAATTGAGTTTTTTCTCAGGCTATGAATCGATACTTATCTGTATTTTTGTTCCTCTGCAGCTGCATTTACCATGATTGGCACTTCGACGCACTTGTCTGACCAGTGCTCGCAGTTCGCCATACCTTCCTTCTGCCACTTTGTGTTTCCCCTGTGTGATGAACGTTCTCGGACCCCTAAGCCGCGGGAGCTGTGCCGGGATGAGTGTGAAGTTCTGGAGAATGATCTCTGTAGGCAGGAGTACAACATTGCTAGGTCAAACCCCCTCATCTTGATGCAGCTACAGTTGCCTAAGTGTGAGGACCTCCCGCGACCGGACACCTTGGAAGCCGCCAACTGCATAAGAATTGGGATCCCTGTGGAGAGACTGAGCCGATGTAAGTCTATGTATTTCATCACTGGGAAAAAGTACAGCTTGTTGCTTCCTCGGATTGAGTCTGAGAGACAATACTTTATCAGCCATTCTTTTTGTAAAGAAAGTGCTGAACTACTAATTTTTATCTTGTTAATACTGACTATTATCTTGCATAGTTGTGAGGTAGAGTTAGGATGGCAAGGAAGCCTAAGGCATGCTGCTTGTACAGCAGAATGTATTATATCAACCACCCTGGGCTGTAAAACTTCATGTTCACCTGGCAGATTTGATGCAGATTTGCAGAGTGTTGCCTCCACCCGTGGCTCAGTCCTTGCCTTTTTGGGTGAGCCTCCCCATACACCTATTTAAGAGTTTTGTTTACCTATTGATAAACTTCATATAGTTTGTTGAAGCTTCACTGGAAGATCTGTCAAGGAAACGAACCAACTAGTGTTCATTCTTTCTATATGGAAACCAACAGGAATATTAGTCCTGTAATTTGAACGTGGGGTGCAATTATCTTTCTTTACCCACATGGGATGGGTGAAAACATTGATCTTTCTTCCATGAATTTATATTTACATCCAAAAGTAGAAGGGCTGTTCTATTGTCACTAATTATATGCAGACAGTCTTTCTGACTACTCCATTTCATAGTGATTAATCACAACCCCCCACATTGTTCAATAAGAAAACTCAGACCAAAGAGTACAATGTGTGATAAGATTATTCTGACTATCCATTGTCTGAATCCACAGTTAGGAGCAGGAGCCATGGCATAATGGTGGACATAAAAGACTAGTTCTGTGCTTTTATGTAAATAATGTGGTGTAGTTGAGAAAGAGAAGTAACTGAGAATACAATGACAGAGACAAATCAGACAGGGAAGAGATATCAAGCAAAAGGCATGAGAACAAAATCAGTAAAACACCTGGTGAAAGTTGTCCGTGATTCTCAGAGCCAGTGGTGCTGCCACTGATGGAACAGCTGCAACTTGAGTATTTGTGGGGTTTGAGAGAGCTGGATTCCTGAAGGCTGAAGAGGGGCGAACAGAAAAATGGAGAAGGTAATGTTGCAAAAATGCATGATTCAGCTCAGATGATGCATATAGAAGACAAGCACTCAAAAAATATGAAGAGAGGATAGCAGCAAAACAAAGAATAAAGATGCAGGTCCAGCAGATATGAAAATGATGCTTCTAAAGAGAGGAAGATCCTGAATCCTTTCTTTCTAAAGATGAAAATAAGGAAAAAGAGGTATGAGACTTTAGAAAATACAGCACTGATTTCTACAGCAAGTGAGCAGTGTGAAGAAAATGAGAAGATTATGAGGAGTAAAAGTTTTCATTTTTGACATCTGGGGACTTTTCCTGAAGGGAAACTCCTATCTCTGATTTACTTTAACTTATCTTGTTCTGTATCTAAAGGTCCATACATGCCTCTTAGTCTCCATTTGAATTCAGAATTGAGATTACTCATGTGTGTACCTTAGAGCTGAGACATTCCAGGACATAATCCAGAAATAACTGGGTGTAAAAGTACAGATATACACAAAACTGAAATTTCAAAGTGAACAGCTTTCATTAAATCTTGAGGTACTTAAATTTAAGTACTTGTTTGAATACACATTCTCTGGACTTCAGCTGTTTTAGTCTTGGTGTCCCTTGATTGTTTTGATTTTTCTAACATTTTCCCAAACCCTGTGTTTTAGATCATCAGTGCTACAACGGCTCTGGAGCTGACTACAGAGGGACCGTCAGCGTTACCAAGTCAGGCCACACTTGCCAACTCTGGGACTCACAGAGTCCCCACAACCATGATCTGACAAGCACACAGTTTCCAGAGCTAGGTGGAGGACATGCATATTGTCGAAATCCTGGAGGTCAAATGGATGGTCCCTGGTGTTTTACAAAGAATAAAAACGTACGCATGGAACTGTGTGACATACCTTCTTGTAGTATGTATTCTCTTTCTTTTTTCTCTTACTACTGAATCCTGTGTAATTTTGAATGTTTCTGGTTATTACAAGTACAATTCATTTAGGAGTGTTATACTTTTAACTTGCAGCAACTTTGTTTTGTGTTGTAATTGTTAAATGTTTTCTGGAGTACAGAGTTTGTAAGATATTCTGACACTTTTTTATTATATACTGGAGGCTTAGTCTGACGTAATAATGATGATGCTGCAGTTTGTATTTTGACTTATCAAATGACAGATTGCACATGCAAATCACCGGTATGTGTTTGGTTTGCTCATGCTGCTCAAGGGTGCATTCTCTTCCTCTGTATGACATCTTGCAGGCAGCAAGGATTTTCAAATCCTATAGAGGGAGATATAGCACTATGCCTGGTTGGAAAGAAACTGTTTCAAGTGCAGAAACAGAGCAGTTTGAAGTGCATAAAGGAGATAATCTTATCAGAAAAGTCCTACACTAGCTGCTAGTGGCTCTGTACAGCACAACTGTTTGCAAAAATGAAAAGTACAGCTCTCACAGATTAGTACTGTTCTGCTCATTTTCTCAATGTTGGTATTCATACATAGTAGACTTCACACATTGGTAATGGTCTTTGGATATGACAGTGTCTTTGAATATGACAGTTAATAATGTGCTTCATTAGGAAGAAAAGCATGTTTCCTGCAGCAAGATATAGATATGTAATGGAAGCCATAAAAGCCATTACGTGGATCTCTAAAACTGCTCAGAACTAATACGAAAATTTTTAGTTACTTCACTTTTTTGAGGTAACATGATTTGACATTTATAATAAATTTCTACATTGCATGTTCCATAGGGTAAAGATAACACCGGGATGTGGTTGTGGTGAAAGCAGTTGCCACAAATAGCAAAACCACAGGTTACAGAAAACATCCCAGGCAGTTCCAGTGAACATTTTTGACATCACTAGGCTTTCCTAAAGTCTCTAAGTATTAAGTGAAAAAGTATCTTAGGAAGGTTCCAGACCTGAGTGTATTGATGGTTCTTTCATATCTTTCTCACTCTAACATAAAAGCTCTGCAATTCTATTAAGTACAGAACAAATAATATGTCTACCAATGAGAAGTGCAACTTATTTTATTCTGAGCAGAAGTAGCACCAGTAGAAGCAAAGAATGGGCCAAGTGTTGATGAAATGGCTGGATCTATGAGAGTGGGTCAGACTGCATTGTTGTGCTGGGTCACATTGAGTTCACTGGTTTATATATTGTGATAGAGACTGCTCACTTGTTTTTTATACCCTGGAACAGGATAATGCAATGATACCATGGTCTGTGTTCTACAGTTTCTTCAACTGGAAGTCTCAAAAATAAAGTAAAATTAATCTCATACTGTTACGGCCCACACATTTAATGTGGGGCTCCTAGTTTATCTTCATCAAGTCAATTGCTATGCCCATCCAAGCTTTTTTGAAAATATATAATGAAAAATTATGACGAAAGGGGAGACGGTAATGTGACTTCTGTTTTCAGGGCATAGTTTACTTTTGATTTAAAATATAGTGTTAATAATAATTTGTGTTACTATCAAAAAGCTTAAAAATACTTACTGTAAGCACTTCTGTGCTTGACAGGTCCACGTGACAACAGCAAAATGGGAATCCTCTACATCCTTGTTCCCAGCATAGCCATCCCTCTGGTGATAGCCTGTCTTTTCTTTCTGGTCTGCATGTGCAGAAACAAGCAGAAGGCATCTGCTGCTACACCACAGCGCCGCCAGCTGATGGCATCTCCCAGCCAAGACATGGAAATGCCACTCATTAATCAACACAAACAGGTATTCTTACACAATTTGCTTAGGCCCACATATTTTCAAAGTGCAATGTTTTTCAGCATCTCTGGTTGCCTGTGTTCAAACTGAGCCATGTTGTTAGGGACCTAATTTTCATAGTGTGCAGGCCACCTGCTTCAGGGAAAACCAAGTCTTGCACTTTGTAGGTGTATCTAGAAATCCTGGCCTTGGACAACAGCTTTCAGTACACAGTATTTAATGGCATTTGTCCTTACCCATCAATCACCATTCTGCCTGTTCTCTAAGTGACTGGAAAAGTGGTTATTTCTGTTCCAGTCTTCAGCCTGCAGCTCATTTTTGCTCCTGGTAATGACGTGGCCTGTTTGCCTGTTTAAAGCATGGTGCACCCTGGAGTTTCTTGTTCTAATCCTTCAGCTCAAGACCTCTGGTGTTCTGATCCATAAGTGAGTTGAGAGCTGAGATGGCATGCAACATGTTTCCAAAGCTGTGAATCACAAAGAATGGTGAAAGGAAAATGGCTTCAAACTCATGTCTACATACATCAGCTCCTGAATAGGATTTTCTGGGTCAGCTAATTGATCTCTGCACTAAAATCCTGTTTCGAGCTAATGTTGAATTTTTAATCACAGTATTTACAAGATGCAAGCTCTAAAAAAACAGTGCTTACTTTGGAAGTTGGCAAATTCTGTTCAGGAAACTGTATTTGATGAATATTACCAATTGTAACTAATTGCGATGATTTTGTGAGTTAATCTGAATATTTGAAGGAAATTTTCCAGCCCAGTCTATAGGCTGTTGGACACTAAAATCAGAGGTTGCTCCCAAACCACCTGCTAAAACACCTTCCCAGCCTGCCCTGCTCCCTTGTGCTGTGGTGCCCTGTATGTGAAGCTGTGCCAGTTGCACCTCATTTGATCTGACACTCCTCCATCCCAGGCTGGTCAGGACAGACCCATTACATCACCATCACAAACTGCCTTGCTTTTCCTTCCAGCTGCAGAGGGAGGGCTCTGGGGATTTCCCACTCTTGGGTTTACAGTCTTTTTCTTCACATGCCAGAGAGAAACTCCTTCTCCCTTCTTTTCCAATTCCACCCCCATCTTTATCAAAGCTAGCTCAAGGTTCCTCAGCAGTGGTACTGTACACTGCTGCCCATGGTCAGGGGCCATTCCTATAGTGAAACAGAGAAGAAAGGGCATTAACTGGTACTACAGAGCTGAAAGAGAGATTTTGTTCCTTCTTCTGCTGGAAAGGATGTTTCAGTTCACTCTGAGACTGCCACCTCCTCAGCCTCCTTGCTTTTCTGACAGACATCTGCTGGGCAGCTCGGGGCTGGTCTGCAGGGAAAGTACAGAAGCAGATAATAGATGTCATTGCTTGCCAGATTTACTCTGAATCCGATATTCATTTAGCTTGCAGGAAGTGTGGCCACTCCTTTATAAAAATAATTATGCCCATTATCCTGCAATATAATTTAATTTATACTTCTGATAATAGTGTAACTCATTTCAAGGTTAATTGTGAAATCAGTATACTGATGAGAATACACAAAAAACCAGAAAAATCCTTTTGGCCCAATTCATCTTCCATTTGGAGATCTAACCACTGGAAGATTTTCTTTAATAAAAGATCCTGTTGTTCAGAAACATTGTGGCTTTTTACTGACTGCCTTTTCTTCATTTCAGGCTAAGCTTAAAGAAATTAATCTGTCCACTGTGAGATTCATGGAGGAACTAGGAGAGGAGAGGTTTGGAAAAGTCTACAAGGGGCACCTCTTTGGTACAGCACCAGGTGAACAGACACAAGCCGTTGCCATTAAGACACTTAAAGACAAAGCAGAACTGGCTCTTCGGGAAGAATTTAAACATGAGGCAATGATGAGATCACGATTACAGCACCCAAACATAGTTTGTTTGCTGGGAATAGTGACAAAGGAACAACCTGTAAGTATGATATTTAGTTATTGTTCCCACAGTGATCTCCATGAGTTCTTGGTGATGAGATCTCCCCACTCTGATGTTGGCAGCACTGACGATGACAAGACAGTAAAATCCACTCTGGAACCAGCAGACTTTTTTCACATTGTGACTCAGATAGCTGCAGGAATGGAATATCTTTCTAGCCACCACGTTGTCCACAAGGACTTGGCCACTAGAAATATACTGGTGTTTGATAAACTGAATGTGAAAATATCTGATTTGGGCCTTTTCAGGGAAGTTTATGCTGCTGATTACTACAAACTGATGGGAAATTCCCTTCTTCCTATCCGGTGGATGTCCCCTGAGGCTATTATGTATGGCAAGTTTTCTATTGATTCGGATATTTGGTCATACGGAGTTGTGCTGTGGGAAGTTTTCAGCTATGGTCTGCAGCCTTACTGTGGTTATTCCAACCAGGATGTCATTGAGATGATCAGGAACCGACAGGTTTTGCCATGTCCTGATGACTGTCCCACATGGATATACACTTTGATGTTGGAGTGTTGGAATGAATTTCCCAACAGAAGACCAAGATTTAAAGATATACATAACAGACTAAGAACGTGGGGGAACCTTTCTAATTACAACAGCTCAGCTCAAACTTCTGGGGCAAGCAACACCACACAAACAAGTTCTCTCAGCACAAGCCCTGTTAGCAATGTCAGTAATGCTAGATACATTGGACCAAAGCAGAAAACTCCAGCCTTCCCTCAACCTCAGTTCATACAAATGAAAGGCCAGATGAGACCAATGGTCCCGCCTCCTCAGCTCTACATTCCAGTCAATGGTTACCAGCCAATGCCTGCCTATGGTGCTTACTTGCCAAATTTTTTTCCCGTCCAAATTCCAATGCAAATGGCTCCTCAGCAAATACCTCCCCAGATCATTCCCAAACCAGGCTCCCACCACAGCGGGAGTGGATCTACCAGCACAGGCTATGTAACAACAGCACCTTCCAATGCATCAGTGGCTGACAGGGCTGCTCTGCTGTCAGAAGGCACGGATGACACACACAATGGAATGGAAGATATCGCCCAGAACCCTGTCCAGGAGGAGGAGGAGGAAGAGGGCTCTGTGCCTGAAACAGAATTGCTGGGTGATAATGACACACTGCAGATGGATGAAGCAGAAATTCAATCAGAGGCCTAAGGAATTTGGCCTCATTGCTAAGAATTCCACATCGCTTCCATGCATGGAGACAGTAGATCCTTAGGCTTAATAGAGTGATTTTCATCTGACTCAAAGAAACAAAACAAAAAAAAGCAACATCAATTTAAAAGTGCAGCAGTAATGACATAACTAGGTTTAATGACCATTGCCACCAGCAGATTTTTCAAATATGGTGATATAGACTTGCTGGGTTTAATCTTTTTTACTGTCCTACAGTTCTTGAGAGAAGCTGCTTTTTAAATATGTACTGTTGCTGTGCAACATGTTGCAGAGTAGCATTGCACATCATGTATATCATGATATATGAGTGTAATGTTAGTGAATTATGCTTAAACCAATAACACAAAAAAGAATCCAGCTATGATTGCAGAATTGCTCTAAGCGTAAAGAAGTGCCCTGGATGTGATGGACAGCTTAGTTTGTAGTATTTATCTCTTCGACGTAATGGACACAAGATTGTTGTTTGCTTTTTGAAAAACTAAGTTGAGAATAATAATCTGTGTTTGTATTACAATAAGAAGAAAAGGGGGAAACTGAACATAAAATTGACTGTGCTGAGTAAGACCACGGGTCTGTCCAGCCAAGTAGCATGTCTTGAAGGACCATCAATAATACCTGCCAAGGGATAGACTGCAAGGGCAATTTCCCTCGCAGAAATTTCCCAGGGTATTGCCCCAGCCTCCAGCAATTTGTGGCTTAGGGCCTTCCCAAGACAGAAGTGGAATTTCTTTCTGTTAAATAGCCTTTGATGGAATTTTCTACCGTGAATTTATCCAAATTATTTTGAACTCACATAAAGCTAGAGTATCCACAACAGCTTGTGGAGTAACATGAGAGGAGAAAGGATGGTTTTCTTTCATCATTTTGGGTGAATGACTGACAGAAGCTTCCAAATGAGATCATCTGACTGCATTTGTGGATGAAAGTATTCCTTCTCTGCTGTGTATTTTCAACAGCAAACAGCCTTAATACACTGTTAACCAAAAATGGGGATATTGTAGGGGATATTATAGGTGTGCACTAACTTAATAAATCCAACTTTAATTGGTTATCAAGTATAGAAAAGGCTCCACATGTGTGTTCCTACATTGTAAAAGTGTTGGGTTTTGTGCGGGGTTACAGACTTACTTGATTTACCACAGTTACTGCTGGATTGCATTTGATACCATGGTTTTTTCCCGACATTTTAGTAAAAATGATCTTTGAACTTTAGAAGACCAAAATAAGCAATAATGTACAAGGTGCTGTTTTTGTGCTTCTATTTGCAGGATAAATCATGTACAGACCTTTAAATGTAATTTATGTTTTACTACATTTTATATACATTTTTTCATTGCAATATTTGAATTTTTGAATGAATGACTTTATAACTTAACCATTTACAATATTCGCACGTGGTGCAGTTTTATGGTGTTGCTGTTCCATTTTGTTAAACAAACAGACAGGTCCATATATTTCATGACCCCTTTCTGTAATACAAGCGGTGCACATTCTCGTTGTAGCATTGTAGACAACACACACTATAGCTATAAGTTCTACATCCAACATGGAGTATTCAGTAAAGTGATGCAAAAAGTATGATGAAGTATGTTATCCTACAGCCACTGTTTTTGTTATGGTACTTTGCGGGAATAGAAATGGCCTCAGTTGCTTAAGTTACAGGTTTCACACTTTAAACTACAAGTTTTTATTTTATTACATTTGGATTCATTTGTAAGTCATGTATCATTGTGATCTACACCCTGCGTTCAAGGTATGGCAGCATTTCTTATTTCTGGCATTTCATCTGGACTTGGAAATGCACTGGTAGGAATAAAATATGAAAGCTTTATTACTTGTGTTAATATAATGCAGCTTTGGGTGCTTTTACTAAATAAAAGATAAATAAAAAAGAAAAAAAGGTGACATTTATTTATATGACATTCTTTGTTTTTTTCTAGGTTTCCTTATCTCAGATAAATGAACTTGATTAATCAACTACACTGTCTTCCTTTGTTCCTTTGCAACATACTTCAAAGTGGAGGCAAATAGTTCAGTTATACCACAGATTTGTCAGTGAGAAAAAAGATAAGTAAGCAAATGAATGGCAGTCCGTGGAAGCTTCTGTACAGTGCTGTCTGAAATTCAGCCTGATTCTAGTAGTCAAAGAGCATTATGACATTGTGTGCTTTGAATACAGTTTGGGGAACTCTTAATTCTCTTTTTTAAGCCTCATAAATTCACTACAGAAAGAAAAAGATTTCTATACTGATTTTCCCATCACCACTTAATGTGGATATGCTCTCAAAGTGATGGTTGAGGAGCAATACATAATTTTCTAGGCCAGCCTTGGCAATACACACAGTACTGGAGAGGGATAGTCTCCCTTTGTTGATGTGGGTGGGCTTATATGAGCTGCCAAGATCAGAGCCATGATGGCATGCAAACGCCTCCTATGCAGTTCAAGTGAGCACCTCTGCACAAGCACCACCACCAGTGTGTTAGTGGCTACTCTTAAGTCATATGGATTGGCAGTAACTTCTTGTTCTGCAACTTCCCAGACCAGTCTTGCTTGTGATATCTGCTGCACAATCCCAGCCAGTGTCAGAGTCTGCTTTTCCTCTCCAAGACTTGGAAGCAAGGCCAAGGGAGATCAGGGAAGGGATGAGGATGTAAGTGGATGGGACAAGATGGTAAGGTGGCAATAAGTGAGGGAAGGGTTGGGGCTGAGTCCAAACAAAACCAGCACAATACTGCTCACTTGAGCTTGCAAAGGTGCTTCTTCCTGGCAGGTCTAGCAAAGCTGGGATTTTTCTTGAGAGCAGAACAGCTTTTCTAGCAGCAAATACATGTCGGGATGGTCAGTAAAGGGCAAGGTGTTTTTGAGAAAACTGTGAGGTTGCTTCAAAAGTTTTCTCTTGCTTCTAGTACCCTACTCTGTCTATATGATTTTCACAAGAAGACTGGGTCTGACATTAGAAAAAGTGGATTGGGCATTGATACTGTGCACAGCAGTCCACTGGAGAGGCAGGAAGGTCCCTGTTCAGAAAAGCATATAGGATGGGTGGAGAATGGATTTGCAATCACAGGGCAGGATAACTGAGTAATGATTCCTAGTCTGAGTGGGGAAACTGACTATAGATGTGTCACTAGCTCCAGTTTGACTTCTGTTCTGATATTGTCCAAGATCTACATTATTGCAGAGTCTTTTCTTCTGTTTTACCCATTGAGACTATAGGGAAGACAAAGCTATGAAGAGTGCAGTATAGGCAGCTGTATAAAAACTGAGGATTCACCCACAATACTAGCTACAAACAGACATTATTACAAACTTTGATAGGCAGGCTCATTCCTTCATCTAAACGTCATTACTCTTAGTTTCATCTAGTGATTTCCCTAAAGACTCATCCAGAGGAACAAGCTCCCTGCTGAGATACAAGTCCTTTGCTTTTGTATCTGCAATGGCTGTGAACATGACAATGAGTCATAGGGAATTTTCTTTATGGTAACAGTACCTCAGACTTTTATTAGAGAGATGAATTTGGGTTTTTTTCTCACTTACTATCTAAGGAGTTCATCAGATGTCACTGGTTTTGTGTTCAGAGGAATCACCTCACTTTACCTATGTGGGAGTAAAGGGGAACGGTCTGACACTTTCTGGAAGAGAGCTGAGGAACATTTGCTGAGTTGGAGAACCTCAAAAGATGTCAGACCTTGAGATGTTTGACAGAGCAGATGTAAGGAGGAGAAACATCCAGCTGCATGGAGAGTAGTATCTTCAAATAAACCCTAAGTCATAGTTTCACCATGGGCAGAAAGTAATTCTGTTTCTAGACAGGGAAATACTACTGCAAACTGTATTCCAAAACATTTCAGTTACCCAAAATATGAAGAAAAATTCAACTGGCAAAACCATCCTCTTTTTGAGGAAAGAGACTAAATTCATATTGTAAGGGACAACAATGTATGTTCCTGTTCTGGGAATAAATCTATAAATATTAGTGGAATCCATGACTATAATTAAGTTTTGGATTTGCTCAAACAGTGGAGAACTGGATAGTAGTAGCATACAAATTGTAGTAGCATATGGCACAAACAATGGCATGGCTCGGTGTATGAGTTTTAGTTTCACCTTACCAGAAAACTGAATTTAGTTTCTTGTTTGTCAAAAGGGATCTTGGATAGTCTTTGTTTTGCACAGCTTCAAGATATGACCAGTTTGGTCTCCTTCAATCACCAATATGAATTCTAAACAATCTGAGGACTGTTAAGAAATAGTAAATGTGTTCACTTGGCAAGATAAAACCAAGTCTGTAGTATCCGGGTCAGTCAGATCTTTCTCTAGACCAAAATGTACTGTGTCTACTGTGATAAAATATAGGAAAATTGGTTCAGCAGGATTTCCTTTCCAGAAAAATGCTGTAAAAACATTTTGCACCTACTGTTCCTGGCTTGTGCTATGATAGATGTAAAGTTGTAGTGTCTGGACTCTCTAACAATTTCTCCTTAAGCCCCCACACAGTGGGGGTTCCTAGCACGGGGTTGCCACTGCAGAAGACTGGGCCACCTGGCTTTCTTTGTGACCTCAAATAAAAGGCAATCCCTGCATGTGTTTGTGTGCACACATGCCTGATTTTGCAAGGAAAAAAAAACTGGAATATAAGGCTACAGCTCTGTGTTTGGGGTCAAATGAAGTGAACGAACACGTTTGCATGTGATGTGCTGTTGTCCCAGGGCTGTGTGAAATCTTGTTCAGCTCTGAATCCAAATCCACTTTCTCCTGGTGTGTACTGGGCACTGCTTCCACTCAGTCACACTCCTTGAGGCTGTGGCAAGAGCAGACTCCCAGGACAAACTGTATGTGAGGAATCCTGTAGCAGCACCCATGGAGCACTGCCTCCATGAAGAACTGCCAAGAGGGTTTTTACTGTCACTGTGTCCCTCTTGTCCTATCCAGGCCCCATTTTTTATTAAAATTTAAAAAAAAATGTTTCTAAATCTTAGCTGAATACCTCAAGATTGCACAAGCAGGGGGAAGTAATGCAACAGAGGTTATGGCATGAGCTGGAAATAGTATGGGGTTCTGAGGGCTGTAAATCTCCAGGAGAGTCGGAATTTAAAATAATAAAATACTGAGGGAACACAGAATCTCATGTAGCTACTTCTCATTTCTATTGATCTAAAAGAGGAACTTTGCTTTATCTCGATTACAGTGTACCTGATGGTTTAACTGTCCTTTTTAAAACCTGTCTAAAACTGAAATAATCCATCTGTTCAGTAGGTTGTTAACTTTAAAAGCAGTAGAATAAGAGGAGGGAATTTAAATTAAAATAACTACATTCATTTAATTGAATACTTATTCCATACACCAAGTAATAAAAAACCATCATGGAGAATTACAGAAATTTTTTTTTGCTCCATATTTTATATCTGTTACTGAAGAATAATTTTTTTGTAGGACCCACCCTCCACATAGACTTCTTGCATATTTCTTTTCAAACTAATAAACTAGTCAGTGGAGATGTTTCAAGCTGTTGTAGTTTTGATTCATAACAATCAGTTTTTAAAATCTTATCAAGAAGTTTAATTCTTAGTCTGCTTTAGAAGTAGCTATTTGATACCCACCAGCGCTATGAAACAAAAGAAATTCCTTCCAGAATGACAAAATAATTAACAGACAGTGAACTAAAGAAGTGAATCTCTAAGTAACTTAAAACCAGAAACATTTAAGGTACAATAATTTAATTTAGATATAATATTACTTCAGCTGAGGCTGATTATTCTCAAATGTAGTCTTGAGGCTTTACAGTTATGATAAAGATCATTGCCTTGCTCTGTTGTTAATCCTATGGATACATTTTCATAACTTGATGTGGTTTTCCATTTAATTACTTTCATATCAGATTTAAATATTTTTATGAGAATTAACCTGAGGTGGTGGGAGAAATGTCTTGCAAAATGCTAGCAGTCATGTGCTTTTCATACCAAGGAGGGGATACTCTGCTCCTTTTTTGTTCCATCATCTTGTGTCCACACCAAATGCATGTCTCCTCAATGAATCCTTCCCTTCCCAGCTCAGCTGACAATTTTACAACAAATTACTGAGGAAACCTTTCAAATTGTTTACTGCTAACAATTTGATGAGAGCACTGGGAATAAAAAATTTGTTTCTTTATGAAGGGAAGGTATTTCATATGTCTTTGCTTCCTCTGTTCCTTATGCCTTTATTATATCCCTCTTTCTTGTTCTTTCTTAGATATTTCTCAGAGGACAACCACAGCATTCACTATTACATCTTCACTACTTGGAAATACTGTTTTCTTAAGGCAATAAAAGGCTATAAAAGACAAAATTTATATATTTATAAATCGATATGCTTATGAATGGACTCAGTCTTGACATTTTGAAAAGCCAGTGGAGTAAGAATTTTGTTGGTCACTAACTTGCAGAGTCAAACATTCTCAATTGAATGGGTGTGTGGATCTTTGGTTTTCAGCACAAGTTCACTACTGACTTTGCTGCAGCCTGCAATTTTGCATCCTATCAAATGTAAGTGCTGAATGTTCATTGGCATTTCTCCATGTCTTTCCTTGTAATTAGTGACTATTTTTATGAACTTTACCTGTTCTTTTATCCAAGTATCTGCTGTAGCAGTCCTCTGCTGTTTGTGTCTGCTACTTTTGTCGAAATGGCTTCCCCAGTTTAAAGGAAGCAAATCCAACCAAACCAATGAGGAATTCATCTCCAAAAGAGATGGAATGCTTTGAGCTCAGGGCTCCTCCTGCTCTGGGACACTCAGCAAAAGCCACAGCGGGGAATGGTGTGAATACTCCTTACTCTCCTCAGCCTCAAGCCAGTCATTTTGGCCGGCTGTGTTGGAGGTACTGAGACACTGAGATAGTGTTGCATGAGGGCAGGGGCCTGGGTCTGAGTATTTTTCCTAATCATGTTTGTTCGAGGAATAGAGTTAATTCTGGGACTGAATGTCCATGTCTGTCACTTGGCGCTGTGTTGGACCCCATGTAAGTTGTTTAGGTTTGTGTTGTTTCTGCTGTAAACAGCAAAATTGTGGGTGCTTCTTCAGGCATTTTGAAGGGAAACACATGGGATACAAGGGAATTCTTACTGCAGGCAAGATGAGCAGCCTGATGGTGGGTGAGGCTTCATGCAAGACATGGCACAAAGGCATTATGAAAGGCATCCTCTGTTCTCCAGGAGATCAGTGGATTAAGAGGCTTCTGGCACCCCTGGGCTTGGTGCAGGCTGCCTGGCTGTGGGTGCATCATGTGCATATATAGCACTTTCTCTGGGGTGTGCTGGTCTGAAATGAGTGGTTACATCTTATAATGTCAAATGGTTTTGAGGCCTGAACCAAAGCCAGTTGAAGTCATTGGGAAAAACTCTGCAGCTTCAAAGGGGTTTGGATTAAAGCCATAAGAAATTTTCACTTTGTTTTTTTAAATAAACACTCCAACTTGTAATTGACATTGTGCTCAAAGCATGGTTTTAAAAATCTTATTTTGCTTTTAAAGCTTCTATGTCAGATAGTAAAGACAGTATGATTTTCTGAATAAATTAAAAAGTCTGTATGGTTTTTTTAGGTTTTTTCTGGTTTTTTTTCATGTGGCAGTGTGACATTATAATGCCTTAAATTGTTCTGTGCATACCAAAAAGTACTCATGGTACATACTGTAATTTCTTGTAATCATTTTGTTCACTAGCATATGCCCTTGGGAAAAATATTTGCCAAAATAGCATTCATGAAAACCTCTTTTTTTTTTCCAGCTTTGCTTGGAAACCCACAAACCCACATACATATTTGCAATTATCTGATTTTAATAAGTGGGAGTTAATATACCCACCTCGTTCATGCATATTAAAGTGTGCTAACATAAGAGGGTCTTTTGGAGGAGGGGGAGGGAGAGTTGGAATTCTATCTCTTTGGAAGAAGTCCACTTCCAGTCTGAGGTGCGGATCTGACAGACTATGCCCAAGCAATGGAGATAGTAAGGTTTTTCTTTGTCCGATGGCAGCATTTATTGAAAACAGACAACATCACAGGAGAGTCTGTGGGCCAGGGAGCCTGAGGGATAAAACAGTGGCCACATCCCACCCAAGTATTTCCTGCCAGCCTGGACCCTCCCCTGCTGGCCTCTGGCTCTAGAGTCTTTATTCCTTTCTTCCAAGGGCCTGATATCTGGTGTGTGTCCCATGACACTAAGAGTTGAGCACTGCAAGGCCACCATGTTTGTGTGGCTCCAGGGAATGCAGTGGTGGATGCTAACAGCTGCCCAGCACCGCAGCAAGGCATCATGCTGGGTAGGGATACAGACCCCATCTCAGAGGCTCCTGAGATTTCACCTGGCCCACTCCAGAAAATGCACCCACAGTAAGAAGATACTTGTCTTCATCCTGTCAGGAATCTGCTCTGCCAGCAAGTTTCAGGCAGGGTTTTTAGTGCTTCCTCTCTCCAGAAGTACAGCCCTGCAAATCCACTCCGGCTTCTCCAGTACTTCTGCTTCTGGATGGCTCCTGAAAGCAGAGAAACATGCCACCGTTAGGGAAGAAGACACTTTCTGGGGTCCCAGAAGGCATTTTGTGCAAGTAAAATGCAGAGTTTAGATGAATTGATGATTTTTTAATAAAAAATCATCAGTTTACATGATCTTTTTGTGGGTTTAATACACAAGGTTCTTAGGCTAGTGCTTAATGTGGACCTTACATTTGCCCAGGTTATTATCTTGACCTGCAGTTTTCCAAGACACTCTTACCAATGTGTGGGCACACATTCACCTAGTGTTTCTGTTAGATTGGTTTTGCTGTGAATACTGGGTTGCAAGTCAAGATTTTATATTTCTGGTAAGCCTTTGAGGAAATGCTAAACCTCTTCAATATTTTTTCACAGAAATGTCACTAAAGCCAGGATAATTTTAAGCATGACCTTGAAATGAATTGCCCATACATTAAATTCTTATTTAGATTCCTGCCTTACACATATGCATGTGCATACCTGTGTACTCTCACAGGGTTCAGCAGATTATTGAATGAATACATACTTGCAAAACTGGCCAATATTTTTAACTGTTTTAGAAGCAGTATTAAAAAACTGAATGTAATTCTCACAAAACACAGCCCAATACAATTGTGTTTTGGTAAAGGATGCACTTTCAGCACTTTTTCAAAGGGATTTTAAAACTAATGCCTTTTAAAATTTATATAAAAATTAAACAATGTCCCTGGAAAAGTTTCAAGGAAAAGAGTGAGTTACACAAAACTGTAAGTTCCAGGAAAGGAATCCAGTGAGCTATTGGCAAAGAATTTCTTGTGTTTTAAGCAGCATATCGACATTTCACCTCGCATTATAAATTCTTATATATAGAAATTGTAAATTTTTAACTTGGTCTTTTCCTTTTATACATCCTAGCCTCTCTTTTCAGTGTAGTTTTCTGCACTGATATTGATTAGAAGATAAAAATATCATATTTAGGAGCCATCCTCAAGAATAATTTAGGAACCAACCTCAAGAATAATTTTCTTTTGCATTGCATTGTTTTGCTTATGCTATGGTCTCATCTCTGCAAGAAGATACCAGTCACATTTGACAAAGCAAGTGAGAAACAGCAATGAACTGAGATGATAAACTTTGCCAGAACTGTTCTGGTTTTGTTGAACTCAGGGAGAGATGCTCTATCACCCGTTCTTTAGAGTCAGTCCTGACTGTCACAAGGTTTGGCATTTCCGGTCAATCAGATATAATTTGAAAATCTTCCAATTTTGACAGCTGATTTTCTTTCATAAGAAAACATAGTAGAGAGAAACTATGCTGGTTAATTTTATTGCAGTTCAATTTCCAGCTGGCAGTGAAAGTCAAATAAAGGATAATCAGTGTAAAACTTGGTTTGGTCTTGGACTCTGACCTTGCCCTCTTTTTTGTCTTGGCTACAGCAGTACCTCAAAATATATATTTTCTAAGGGCCCACAGTTATTAAGACATCTTACATTTCAGGCCTACAGATGTCCAGGTCGTATAAAAGTCTTGTTAGGTAAGAGAAGTGAGATTTTCTGTTTATGCTAAACAGGAAAAAAACTGGCATATCAGAACTAAAATTAACACTAAAATATGTGATAAAAGACTCTTTAAAGAGTTAGCCTTGGTGCTCCACCGAAACCATGTGTAGGTCTCATTTTTCAAGAAAAAGGATTAGGAGGAAGGAGATTCCTTGTTATGTTTGA
Organism: Ploceus nigricollis; assembly: GCA_013399945.1. Taxonomy (NCBI): domain Eukaryota; kingdom Metazoa; phylum Chordata; class Aves; order Passeriformes; family Ploceidae; genus Ploceus; species Ploceus nigricollis. The sequence continues at coordinate 623,476 of VXBC01004661.1, read as the reverse complement.
CATTTACTCTTTGCTATTTTTTTCTATATATAAGCCCACGTCTAGTAAGACTTGTTTAATAAGTTTAACATAAGACAAAAAATTAGTTCTTGGTGCCAATTCTTGCCACTATTTCTAAACACGATCTGTGATGTAATGAGAGGGGACAATGTCCTGAGTCATGTTTAAAAAATTAATTTTCTCCATTATCTTGGAATGTTACTGAGCATTACTGAATATTGCTGCCAGTGCAGAAATTACATCTCATGAAAGGTAATGGCCATGCTTTCTCGGCCTTCCCTGTTTATTGTGTCACAGGTGGCGGCACAGGCCATTGGTCACATAAGCAAACATGGTGAAAGAGATGTGTAGCTAGTGATAGTGACAGCTTTTGTAGCAACATTTTATTTTTCTGCTGGCTTCACTAGAGGATGTGATTGCAATAATAATTGAAACTTCAACCTGTGATTTTTTTGGCTGGAAAGGATAAGCATTTTCTGCTTATCAAATGAAGTAGGAATGTGGGTGTCTAAGTAATTACTTCTGAAACATGAAGATGCAGTTGTCGCAACAAGGGAAAAGTTTCACTGAAGCTATTTTTCATGGAAATACAGACATAGTTTGAATATGTTATATGTCTACAGGGGCAGACTTTTGCAAGTATGCTTGCAATAGGACAGTTTAAGTAACTGTAGAAGTAATGAAGAAGATGTGATTCTAGAAATCATAAATCACAGAAACACTTCTAAGAAATATACCAGCTCTTTTTGCAAGTGTGAGATAGGATAAGTGAGATACATTGTGAGGTGTTTCATGGTTGTACTTTTGAAATTCAGTTGGCACACGTACTTCCATATAATTGAGAACTTAAAACTTCTGCAGTACGGGGTTCCATAATGGGATGAAACCACTTATATAATTGTGCATCACTGTGCCTTGATCTACCAGCAGATCCTTAGTAAATTTTCTAACAGACCAAAGTTCATGCATTTTTCTTAGAAGCTTAAGCCTATTATCAGTAATCCTGAAACTCGACACTGTTGGTAAAAACAATTAAACAAATATTTATATGTTGTCCATTGATTTCACAGTCTTTATAAAAAAGAACACTTGGAACCTCTAGGATTTAATAAAATGAAGGGCACTGAACAAGGCAAATGCTTTTTGGAATATCCCAGAGTTGTGATAGTAAGACAGATTTGCCCATATGTTTCATTTCACACTTTCTCAATGGTTTTATTGATTTGGTTAAAGTGTTGTATGAGCATAGCATTGCCAACAGCGGAGTATGAAGATGTGTTACCCATGATGGCACTGTAACTATGAGTTTATTTGGAATCCTTTGTTATGCAACAAAACATCTTGTGTTGACAATTGTATGACAACCTTATGGAAAACTAGGTAATTGTGTTGATCGTTTACTGCCTAGTTTATCTCCTCTATAATGAAGGTCTTTTCTTGGGTAAAACACTTGCTTGAGCAGTAATTTTGATTTACCTGTACACCAGTCTTCCAGTCTTCCACCTCTGCACCTTGTCTCTCATGCTAGTGGCAGTGGTCTGTTATTGCAGATGACACTTTGGTATATGTTCACCTTTATTGCTAGTCCCATAAATTTCATTTGCATCTATGTACACATTTTACAATCCACATATAATCTATTATGCTTGATGTTTCTTCTGAAGTTTTCCTTGTATCTCAATTAGGTTTACTTATAAAGCATTTTTTTACCATTTACTTCTGTTTAATTAAAGAATTTGTCTTTCTGCATCTTGATGATACACTTTCTCTGGTGACAAAGGAATATTCTCTTAAGTAGTTTCAGTACACATAGAAAATATAACTAAAATACGGCGAAAATGTAATCCAAAAGAGTACACAGAGATATCAATACTCATATACCTATACAGCTAATATCTGCAGTTTTTATTTTTTAAAAATTGAAGTACACTTACAGTGGTGTCATATTCACTCGTAACTCTTGGTTTAGATCTGCCTTCTTGCCAAAATACTGTGAAATAAGTGGAATATATTGCTCCTTCTCTATATTCATGGCCTTTTTAGTTTTAGAAAAGGTCACTTTTACATTGACATCAGATATAAGTGTGAGATGCTCGGTTTTTTCAACATAATCGTTAAATACCATATAATGACCTTGGTGACACTATTACACAGAAACATTCCCCTTCAGCATTATCACGGTCAGAAACAGTAAAGGTGCAGTGTTTGTCAGCTTCCACAGATGGAAACTTTAATTAAAGTACTTATCTGTTACACTAAATAAATCTTCCAAACAAACAGATATTGACTCATCAATGTTTTCTGCAAGTATAAGAATTTTTCATGCCTACATTCACGAAGCTTTTATTTTTCCCATTATCCATAAATGAGTCTTGCATTTAAATGAGGTAATTCTCTAGAGAGGGACAAGGGTACTTAACAAACTTTGTTTTCTTTTATGCTCCATTAAGTCAATGTGTTCCTTCCCTCCTCCCTCTCTCCTTTAAAAAGCAAGAAAATGTTTATTTTGGAGCAAAATGAAGGTAGCCCCTCTAGCATATTTTTTTCTTTTTTACTTCTATTTTTCTGGTGCATAGAGTCAGGGGCAGCAAAGTTGCCTCTTGGTTTTTGGTCTGGAGTTATAAAATACTTGTTTTATAGACCTTTGTCTCATCAAGTAGGCATAAACCAGCTAAGAAAAACAAACCTTTTAAGAGTATGCTGTCTGGACCCTGTGCATTAGTATTTTGTGCTTTCAGCTGTTGTCCATGAAATGTCTGCTCATGTGTAGAAAAATAAGGGTGCAGAAGAATTAACTCCATTCGTCCCCAAACCTTTTTAAAATGAGAATATTTTAGGGAGTTCACTCAGACTGCAGAAACTTTTTGGCTTTTTATGGAAAGTCTGTCAGTAATTCCAAAACTTCCCTGAAATTTCAAAAACCAGCTAGATAAAAATTTTAAACTCTATGGCGTCTAAAACCTTATTGAAGTCTAAGAATTATCTTGCAGATTAAATTTAAACCTAGTCAGTGTGGATCTAGACATTTTTTGGTTTGCATTCTGTTTTCTATATGTTCAATAGATCTGCAACCCCCTTGGTTAGCCTCAGCAAACCTTTTTACAATTAAGACACTGAAGCTCCATGCAAAAAAATGCTTAAATTTGCAGTTGCAGGTTTAAATCTGTGTATTATGTATCAGTTTCTTTAAAATAATTCTGAAGAGATGAGTGGTATCTAAAATTTAATTTGTATTGGTTTCCAACATTTCACTGTAGCATTTCATTCTCAGCACTTGTTTTTTATTCTGACAAAATTTTAAAGTCTTTACAAACTTAACTTTTCAGGCTTATATTTCCTTTTATATTCTGTGTGGTAAAATATAAAAAAACCAGCCTAGCAGGTGATAGATGAGTGGAGCAGAGGCAAGTTCCTAAACTAATCATAATAGTGGTCTCCAGAGTTTAGTGTAGGCCACTGGATAGTACCTCTAGATAGTTGAGCCTTTAGCAGAAAGACTAACACAAGAAGCCTCCTACTGAAGTTCAAATCCTCTGAACTTTGTTTAAATATAATTTAAAACTGTATTTGAAAAAAGGAAGTTATGTTTTCATAATTTGTAATTTCCTGTTTCAGCTTGAATATTCTGCATGGCTGCCCCAGCTGAATAGCTCGGATATTTAGCCTGTTGCCTTTGCTTTCTGACATTGGACTAAAGACTTGCAAATATCCATATGGTTATAAAAAATTGGCAGTCCCATATTTAGAAGTAGTCTATTCCTTTTTCTTTCTCGTTTCAAAGGATTGGATTTTGCCAGAAAAGCAAACTATAATTACAAACTGTAACTTTGGATATGTGCTTCATATTTTATCTTCCAATGTCTTTTTAAACATTGTGCCTTTTTTTTACAAGTTTGATAACTTATATAAATAAAATATATTTTATGTGTTTAGTGTTTTTCTTTTCAATATGAAGATGTCATGGTTTTTCATAGAAAGTGCAACATATTTGCTTTTATTCATGCATGACGAGCTTTTTTTCTTCTTAAACGTAATTACTGGAAGTTTTTCAGTGGTATAAGACTGAGACTGTAGATCACTGCTCAGATCTATAAGGCTTTAAAAATTCTTTTATAATATGAGCTTAATGCATAAGTTTAAATTTCAGAGGTTTTACAGACTTGTATGCCCTCAATACATATAAACTTGGGTTTTACATAAGTCAGATAGAGAAGTTCCACACAACTCCACAATTTCAATGCATACCTAGTGTTTTCTCAATTCTGAAATGCATTTTCTGTTTAAATGAAGCCTTGAGAATCCTGTTTTGATGCATTAATTTCTTCCAGTGCCTAATTTTGAGAGTCATGTAAGGATGATGATTTATAATGAAGTTCATTTAATGTGATTAATTTCTTAGTAGTCTCAGAGCACTTTATAGTTGGAAAATTATACTTCAAATTAATTTAAAAATTAAACAGTAGTGACAATCATCTGCTATTCATCAAGTATAAAAAGCTCTCATCTAAGAAATAATTTATAACTGTCTGAGAAAGGATCACCAAAACACTAAGTAAATATGCATTACTGTCCTGTCATCGCATAGGCTTATAATAACAAGAATGTTTAACTTTGAAGCTGACACATTTCCACTGCAACAGATAAGGGCGTTGTGGCCAATGTCATATCTATGGGAACATAGATGTTATATCCTCTTCTTTATTCACACAGGTTAGACACAAAAGTGAGATGTGGCTCCTTGTGGAAGGAGCTATAGTGGAGCTATATGTCACCTCCATGTCCTCTCTAAGGCAAGTGATGGCATTTTGCATGCCACCATAGCTTTATTTACAGGGAGATTAAATAGAAGAAGCAAAATATGTCAAGAAGAAATGCAATAATGAATTGAAAAGGAAATGCCTCACAGCAAGTAAGAGAGTAGTGAGGAAGAGTGAGGCATTGTCTATAAAAGAAGTGTGAATATGGAAAATTGGCAGGCTTTCCAAGGCAAAATTAAATTTGTAGTACTTTACGCTCTGTTAACCTTATACAACTGACACAGCTCAGAGGGTGGAATCCAGCTCTCCTCCCTTTCTTCCCTATCAACAAAACAGTTTGGCAATTTCCATTTAGGTCTGTGTGTGTGTTCCCTCTGACGACATTGCAGTTGCACAGCTACTACTAATGACATAATCTGAATACCGTGGTTCTATTTACATGTTATTAACCATCTAATTTGTCTTGCAGAATTGTTATTACTGCTGATTATGTACTTGAGTTCCTTGAATATGGGTCCATTAACATAGCTACCAAATTGTCCTTTGACTCAAGCTGACCTCGGAAATCTTCATTGACTTCACTGTGTTAAGGATACTTAGATTTAATTTTTAATGGGTTGTGAGAGCTACAGTTTTACCAAGTCTCACACACATCTGGATCTGGCAGAATTATGAAACCTGAAGAAAATAAACTATGAGTACTTAATCCTTCAAAGACAGCTTGGAAAACAAGATTTAACAGGATTTTCAAACTCAGGCCCAAGAAAGTTCCCTTGAATCAACTTCATTTTTTCAAATCTTGTAATTTTCAGTGGTTTGTGTTTCTGTATGCTTAGGGCTATCAACACAAGAAACTCCAGGTAGCCAGTTCTCTTACCCAATCCATAAGCTATCTCAGTCCATGTGGTCAAGAGAATGGATCCAATGTCTGGAAATTACGCTGAGTGTTGCAGGAATCCTCAGCATGTACAGATCTGGGGTCATGTATGTCTGAGGCAAGGCAGAAAAGTTTCTTGAGGAGATATCAGGGATAACGTTTTGACAGCAGGTTTTTCCATAGTAATCGAATAATGGGTGAGAGATTTTGACCAGAAAGCAACGCTCTTTGCAACGGATGTATAGTAGCAGCAAAATATATAAATGGGAAGCATGCTTATGTGAACCCTTGGTACAAAGGAACATACATTACACATTCTGAAAGGATGAGAGTATAATCTTTTGTGCTTTGTCAGCACTGAATTTTATAGTCTCATTAATTTTTGTGTGACTGGAATAAGACTTCACTTCTCCTCCTATTAGGAAAAAAGTCAACAATAACCACCTACAACAGGTCCACTTTTGATCGTGACATGAAAAATGGTAGTGGAGCAAATCTTTCCAAAGGCTTATGGTATGGAGAACAGTATGTAAGCTGTGACCCACGTAAAGAAGCAAATGATTTGTGTCAGAGTAAAACTGACTCATGTCAGCTCTTGAATTAGCATGACTTGAACTAGGCCTGTACAGATAGTTTGTGATTCAACACTTTGCTGTTTGCAACCTTGCTATTGAGATCACAAAGTCTCTGGAAACAACAGCATGCAATAAAGGTGGTGAGAGCACTCGGGTGGGAACTTGAGGCTGTATAGTCTCCTAATGTACCACATGCTTGAGACCAGGATGACAGGGGCTGGGACACCACCTTGTTTCTTGTCTGAGACACTCCCAGCAGTGGGTTAATTGTTAATGCTTCTGTGTTTCTTCATATTGTGATTGACCTACATTAAATGAGAGCTTGACACAATCAGAATAACTGCTCTCTTCCACAAGAGCTCTTCCAAAGTCTCTCTGAAAAGTCCACTGTGCTTTATAGCACAGGTATTGCAGCAGCATCAAAGCACAAAACAACATTTAAGAGGCCAGAGGAATTTAAACAGTACAGTTTGAAGGAGGTCTGTGCAGCAATATGTTAGCAGTAGCTTGCACATCAAGTGGCTTTTATTTAGATAATCACTCAATTCATTGGTCTTGACATTGTCTGTAGAGGATTCTTGACCAATTGAAATATAGTGCAGAAGTGTAAGAGAGCAATATCTACTCTAGAAAGAATGAGATATGTAGCAAAATGGTCTGTTGCTTCTGAGAGTGGGATGGAGCAGTTACTGAAATATTTGCTGGATTAGATTGCCCCCAGGCAATTCTATTTCATTTCTTTTGCGATGAGTAAATGGTACTGAACTCCACTGTCATCTTGTTTGCTAGCATTCACATGCTCAAGGATATCAAAGGGTAACTGTAAAAAAAAGAAAATAATTCAAACCCTTGCACACATAGTTTCAAAGTGGAATATAGAGATTAACTTTATTGGCTCACATAAATGCTAAAAGGAGCTGCGTGGTTAAATCCTCAAGTTTTACTGTTATTCTATCACACACACACACTGGGGTTTCCTGGAGCTTATCACTTGTATTCTTCTGTGAATATAGTTTAGCAAGAGGTTATAGGTTGGAGATATGGGATCTAGAAAACTGTTTCAATTTCCTACAGCCGAAATATTATGGCTGGAGGGGAGAGGACAGAAAGAAGATTCAGCCTGTGTTTCAAATTCTCATGGACTGCAAGTGGACTTAGAACACAAAAGTATCCAAACCCCCTTGCAGAATAACACACTATCATCTTCTTCTGAGCTACGTATGAGGTAACTCATTCCTGGCTAAGTTTCTGTGGCAAAAGCTGTTTTCAGACTTCTTTTGTGCTTTCTCATTTTCCAATTATACTTAATTGACATTGTATTGGATAATGGAAAAAGTTAAATCTGATCTTTCATCATTGTGGTAACGTGTTCTTTTTTAATAATTGTCATTAGTTTGGGATTGTAATTTGCATTTTAATAAGTTTAATTAAGCAATCAGTGAATATTTATTTTCAGAACAATCAGTTTGTAATTTTCAAAAAAAGTATTGGGGAAAAAAGCCAGATTCCAGCTAGCAGTCCAGGTGAAAATAAATGCTTCTGTTGTGCAATGAATTTAAAAAGAAGCACAGTATCTTTCTATATAAATGTGAACATGAAGGAAAATCTAAAAATTGTTTGTATGTACAGTCCACACAGCATACAGGAAGATCAGCCACTGAGTTTAGGTCGACTAGTTGAAAATATTTGACTATAAGACATTACCAAACGAGATAACTTCTTCATAAGCAGCAGATTTTTTGGTATAGGAAACAAAGCTGTCTTGAGCCACATTCCTCAGATTTCTTCATATACAGAACTGTGTGAAATATTTAAGATTGTCTTGCAATTAATAACTTTTCCACGAGATGGCACAAGAAATCAATCTTTCTCTACCTATACTAGGAGAGTTAATTCGGGTATTTTGATTCTGACAGACAGGTATGCCCTAATAGCCTACTAAGCAATTACAATATAATGTTCCCAGCTGAGAGCTTGGAATTTGTTATTGTACATTAATAACTGAGAGATAAGCATGTGGCAAGGAGAGCACTTCTTATTTGTTGACAAGGGAGCACAGAATAGTATTGCTGTAGCTGAATTGTTTTTAACTAATGTACATAAATATTCATGGAACTTACATGAATTAAAACACAAAGGCATCTGTTACACCATGAGGCACTTAGTGCTACAATGGGCACTTAATGCTCAATTAGAAAATGACATCTAAAAAAACCCTCTTAAACCAATCCCTCTTCATGTGGCTAAGATACTAAAATTTGTAATAAATCCCTAGTGGAGTCCTCTGAAATATTAAGCATAATAAGTTTATGCAGCATAAGTTTATGAGGGAATAAAAAAAAATTAAAGGATAGGTAGTACCAGTTTCAATCCAAATTCTTTGTAAGTTCCACTGAAAGATACATTCTGGACTGGCTACGATGAAATTTCTTGGTTTTCCTTGTCAGATAAGGTTTGAAGGAATGATAAAGAATATGATAAGAGTACAATTTACAACTGGCAAACTGCAAGCATGGCCTAAATGACATCTATGAGAAATCGTGGTGGGTTGTGATCAAGCTTTGTCCAGTCTTTCTGAAGTGGACAGTCTGAGCCTTCTCCTCAGAGACAGATAATCACTGGACTATTTGCTGGTATATTGGTGCCTCGCAGGTTGGTTTTCACCTCCGCATATTTCAGGTTGTGGAAGGACTTTTTTTTTATACAGGAAACACTAGCGCATCAAAATTTTACTGTAACTGTTCTAACTAAAAAAAAAATTGTCATATTGGCAAGGGAACAAATCCACCTCCCTTTTGTTCTGTGATCCAGGAGCAAGCTATTTTATTCTTTTCCAGTCCTGCTGGTATTGCTGGTCTGTTTGCAGAGTCTGAATGGGCCACAAGCCCATATCATACCGGTGCATATTAAAAATGCATGTCTCTCTAGAAATTAATTTTGTCATGGCTTATATCTGACCACTATGGTGTCATATTTTGAGGTGCATGAGTAAAATTTAAAAGCTTCATCCTCTGAAGTGCAATAATTCACTTACTATTCCTTTTTTGAAATAAGAAAATTTAGACTTCAGTCTCCTAGTGAGAAGCATTACCATATGTATTATTACAAATATGCTCAATTATGTTAGTTTTAGGTAAATTGCCAGTCTAAAGAGGATTTATGAGAAAGTAAATGCAGGACATGCCTGAACAAAAGCAAATGCAGTGAAATGTTTAAGTTTATTAAAATCTCTAGATCTTTTGAATGCCTTAATTATGTTACATTAATTACAGAGTCATTAGAGAAGTTTTGTTTTATTACAAATCCTGAAATTCTTTCAGTTCTTTAGACATAGTCTTTTTGTTCTGATAAATTTACAGTAAGTAAATATCAGCACTGGACAAAAAGCCAAGACAAAACCATCTTACCAGAACAATGGCATTCAGTGCTTAAATTTGATTTAAATTATAGCTTATAAATTATAGTGGTGAAATTCATTTTCACTGCAGTCTTATAATATTGTAGTGCTTTGGACTTGGGTGCCTTGCTCTATCTCCTGGGATCTCAAGGAGCTTTACAATTAAACCTTGGGATCGGGAAGTGAAGTGTCAAGAGTCACAATAAATGTAGATGGATTCATTTGCTTTGCTATAAATGAAAACATCTCTGTGTGCCTTCCCATAATATTTACTGTCTCCTCCTGTGAAGGTGATGACTTGAAAAACACCATTTTTTTTAGCCATACTCTACAGAGTCATAGTTAGCTGTCTTGCTCTTTATTCCAGTGTTGTGAAGATTTTCATTTCTAAGAAAAATTTATAACTTTTTTTTAATCAGGATTTTTATAACCCATCAAACAGATAACATTTATTGCATACTTAAGTGACTGACAGAATTTTCTAATACTTCAGAGCCTCTAGATACCCAAATAATATAGTCTTAGTGAACCATAGTTGTTCTCAGAACATACCAATTGTGTTTAAAATACAGATTGCTTAAGTGAGTGGTTGACTACGTCAGGCCCACCCCAGATCTCATTCTTTCACCAAATTGTTTTTTGCAATGCTTTCTCAGGTTATTTAGATTCTTCTGCCTTTTACCAACTCTATTCTTTAGTATGGAGAGCATGTCACTGCCCCTCAGACCTTCCGCACTACATTAATTACACTGAAAGCTGGCTTTCTACAGCCACCACCTTCTGACTTCTTTTAGTTCGAAGATGTGTGTATGGGGGTGGTGGTGGGGTGTTTTTTCCCCTCTTTGTTCACTCTAATTTGCTGTGGTAGCTGAGCTTTGGTGCATTCATGCTGAACTCTACTTATAAGGGGTTTGTTTACAAGAGAGTATAGTTAGACTATAGGTGTAAGATCCTTTAATGGTGAAGACTGGCCCAGGCTTCTGGAAGGATTTCACCACATCTCTGAATATTTTTCTTTGCTGGAACCTGACCAAATTTTATCCAAATTCTTCCTTCCTCATAAATTTTGCCATTTTTGACAATGATGAGATACAAAACCTGACACTTCCTTTATTGTGACAGATCTTTTTTTCCTCTTCACTAAAGAGAAATAAGATAGAGAAAGAAATGAATTTTGAGGAAATGATGTGAAGTGAAAGCAGCAGGTTTTGCATAGTTAGGGTAGGAGCTATGTTTGTCAGGCAAAAATCAAAAAAGGGGAACTCAAAGTGAGACAGAGCAAGCCTGCTGGAGTTGTAAGTTACACTTTCTGAGAATAAAAATATCCTCAAATTAACCAGTTTGGCCTGTATGAACAAGGGTATGTGCGGGTGTGTGGGTGTGTGCGTGTGTGTGTGCGTGTGTGTGTGTGTGTGTGTAAACCCACATTCATCTCTTCTTCTTTGTATTTGGAATGTGTAACCAAATATACCCTTTCAGTGTGTTCCAGAGATAAGGAGTTTTTCTAGGACTTGCTTTCAGGGGCACAATAGAGCACAAGGGTACTTCAGAAGTCTCCAAATATTTGAAGACTTTACCCAAGCTTGAACTAGACTGTCTGGAATATGTCCATGACCAGTTAAAGCTTTAGTGAAAAAGATTAGAAAAGATATGTCTCCATTCTTTGTGTTTTCAAATGAAAATACTCTCCAGCTTTCCTTTGTGCAGGAGTGTTTGGCCAGAATCCTTAGGGGATAACTGAGCAGCCAAACCACATGCTAGTTTACTGAGATACTACTAGGAGAATGAATAAATAATGGGTAGATAAATAATTGAGTCATTTGTTTTTGGGGGTTTTTTTTTTTTTTTTGGTGATATTGTAAACAAGGATTGAAGGTAGTCATTGGGGAAATCTTATTTGTCTTATGTTGTACTTGGAATTAATTTCATTAAAAGTATTTTCTTCTGAAGTAACTATATGAATAATAACATACAAGCTTTGTTAATTCCATCTGTATTTCAAAGGTATAGATCAGAATATACCTTTGAAATACAAGGTATTGCTTGGCACAGAATATCTTGGGCTCAGGGCAGTTATGAACATTAGCCTTTCATCCAGTCTTCCTATATGCCCTTATTAAGGGTTTATAAAAAGTAAATGAGACTAACATGCTACTATGCTCCAATACAGATTAATATGAAATTGGTTACTTGTGTAACCTTCCAAATTCTGAGAGCAGAACTGGCAGGAAGGGAAGCACTGTGAATTAGTGCTTGCACTGATGTGAATGACCCTAACAAGGTGAAAAGAAGCAAGGGTTTGCTCTCCTCTGGCCTTTCCCCTCTGCATTACGGCAAAACTGAATTCTTTTGTGCCCCTTCCCTTTCCACTATAAAGGACAGGAATACTGAGATATGCTCCACCTAGGATCAAGTTGCTCCCCTGCCTGTTGTGATCCACAGACTGACATTCATCTCCCACAGCCCAGTGGGGAGCTCTAACCTAAAGTCTACTCTGAACTGATTTTTTCTCCAGATGCTGCAGGAAGGGTACAAATCAATAGTTAAATATTCTTGGGCTCTTTGTGTTAAAACACATTTAAGATCTGTTAGGCAAACTCTTTTACACTTCTTTTTAAATTTTATCAGCTGACAGAATGAAGATTAGATCTTTGGGAACAGCTTTGGTGGGAGTGTTGGCCCATCCTATGAGAAGGAGACAATAATTATAGTGATGACAAGCTGTGGTCTGACCTGGTTACTGGCCAGGTGACTCTCCAACACTGCCTGTCTGTAATCTCTATGTCACATCACAAGACCGAGGTAAACCCATAGCCCTGGGCATTGTGTGGGAAGAGATTTTACAGGCACATTAGCTCATGATCTCTGGCACCCATGCTACAACCTTGTCACCCTGAGCATTGTCCAAGCTCCTTTGCTGCTCCCCGAGCCCTGCATAATGTTGCAATGCGCTGGGAGGACGTCCCAGGTCTTGCCTGTTGTACTGACACGTGGTCTTCCCTCGGTGAGATACTGTGCACTTCCATTTCCAATTTGCTGCTCTCCTTTACAGAAATGCTCCAAGGGAAGTGCATTTGAAAGTAAGGAAGCACACTGATACCCAGGGTCTATGTGTCTAGTAGAAAATGTCATAACTTCCTATCCTTTAATTAATGACAGGTCATTTAATGATGGCAAGAGGAAACATACTCTTGAGTTTCAGAGTCTGCAGTGTACTCTGTGCTCAAAGACCATGGCTTCTGTTTCTTAAATGAAAATGTGGAAGTAAGAGTGAAAATAAAAAATTGTGAAGCAGTAAACTGTCCACGTATTCAGTGGGAAGCAGTTAAATATACACTGATATATGGTACATACATGTGTGCGTGTGTGTGTGTGTGTGTGTTGGCATGTGTACATACAAATACACACTTGTATAGTGTGTGTTTCAAGCCAGCCAATTACTCACCCAGAAGATACAGTGTGTATCAGACAAAACATTCTGAAGCAGAACATTGCTCTTTTTAACTAGAAAGAAAACGAAATTCTATTTTGGAACAGATTTGACTTCTTTTATCAATCACTTCAGAGTCATTGCTGTCTTTTCTGTGTAGTATTTGCTATTCCTATTTCCATCAAGCATTCCTCATCACAACACAACTTGGAAAAACTTGGAGAAAAGCCACCAAACAGAAACACACTTTGAGGAAAAGAGGACATTAAAAGTGCTATAGTTTCATCCTCTTTGACTGTAATGCTTATAATAATACGTTTGGAAAACCTACTGGACTTTCAGCACTCACTTTCAGGAAAGAGACAATGTCTCTTCTGTTACTCACATTTATCTGCCAAGAATCTTTTATGAGAGATCACAGGAGACCTTTTTTTCCAAGGCTGTAGATTACACAAATAGATTATTTTATGTAATTTTAGAGGTGAACTAAATGGAAGCTGAAACTGCTGAGTGTCTCTGAAAATCATGCCAATTTTGCTTAAGTAATTCACTTGCATTTTTTCACATCTGAAACTTTAGCTTGAATCTTAAATATCTTGAGAGCATTATACAAATCTGAAACTGTGTCAGAGTATTTTTTTCTGGAGTTTTTCAGCAGTATATCTCAGATTATTTCATCATTACTTCAGCATTTCTTGAGAACTTAAGCAGGAGCAGCATGTAGAATGTGGATTTTACATCTGTCTTCAAAGTGACTTAGACTGAACACAGTGGATGTAATAAGATGAGGTGAGTTTCAGCAAGCACAAAAAGCATTCCTTGCTGCTTGTACTCTTCTCCCTCAGTATGCAGGTCATGTACAATGCATGGTGCAGAATCATTGATGTAATTTTCAATTCCAACATCATGTTATGATCATCTGTAAAGATTCAGTTATCAGAAAGCATTCCAAATAATAGCCCCATTTTAAAACACAGGAGAGTCAACACCATTTTGTTATACCTACAGAACAACAAATCTGCATGGTTGTGGCTTCTCTGAAAATTAATATCTTCCTTTGCAGAAAGAAAGGGATGAGCTCACAAGACATTAAGGCAGTCCAAACCATTTTTTTGCAGATAGATTGATTTAGATCAATAAGTAAGCACACTTTACATAAGCAGTTTTGGTGTTTTTGGTTTTGGTAGGTTTTTTTGCGATTTTGGGAGTTTTTTTTTTGTTGTTTTGTGGGGGTTTTTTTGCCTTTGTTTGTTTTTTGTAATAGTAATATTAATTTCTTGAAGAATATTAAATTGTTATTGCTTGGTAAGAACCTAAACATCTTGATTATCAAATTAATGAACTTACTTTTGAGATTTATATATAAGGCTAACAAAAACCTAATTATGTACCTGTGCATATTTATTAAACAGTTTGTAGCTAATTTTTTAAAAAATAGTCAATGATGTATTTCTAAGTTACTCTGCGATTATTCTTTTCTTTATGGCTGATGCCAAATTGCTTTTGAATAGAGCAGGAATTCACTTAAAATGAACACAAATGGTGTTTAAAAAGTATTTCTCTTAAGTAATAGAACTATCATAAATGTATTGGCTATGTAAAGTGTTTTCCAAAGTTAAAATATTATTTAGACACTAAATGAATGTATCTAGTCAAACAATTAAGCAGTGTATACAGAAATGAAAATGAAAGAATTATTCTCATCACCAAGACCTACTACTAGAATATCTAAGGTTCTATAGCCTATTTTCGTATAAACTGAAAAAGTTCTAGATTGTGGTGTTGCTTTTTTTCTTAATATCTCATTCGGGCTATCAGTAGTATTGTGCATTGGTCTGAATTAGTTGGATAAACTGAATAAGATGTTCTCTCTTTACTGGAAGAAAAATTTCTCACCATCCCAGTATTACTTTGGGAGCTGCCTGGCTCTGCAATTTGGTGTTTAAAACCTTTGTGGAAAACAGGTCTTGTTTCTTACTTGAGAATGAAAATTTAGTGAGCTTAAAGGTTTTGGGTTTTAATTTTCAATTCTTTGTAGGATGTCCTACAATTCTGATATTCTCTTATATAATTTTAATTTTGCAATACATAAAAACTACCTTTCTGAATATAGACATGCAAGAAATTAATTGTTTTATCTAATGTAAAATTGAGAGTAATCTATATTAAGTAAAGTTCAAAATTATTTCATATGCTCTGGGTTTCACGCACTTATAAATCACTAAAATTAGAGAGACCTGAGAAAAAAAATGAAGTTGCATACATCTTTTGACAAGTATAAGTACCTTCTCTAGGCATGTATATCATTCATTTTTAAGTAGATCAATGAACATTAGATAAGATTTAGGCTTTTACGGAAGTAAATTCTGAGTATTTTTGTGTAGGTGTGGCCTTAGAAGTTTATCTTGGTAATATTCAGGTTGTGATGAAGTTGGTTCTATGTGGTTTTATGCAAATGGCTCCTTTCAACTTTGCCTATAAGCTGAACTCTACAGATAATCATTGAGTCAATTTTATGTCTGGACAAGGTAATAACACTGATTATTAATAAACTGAAATATTCTTTTTGATAATATTTTTTTAAACTTAATTGACATTATAAAAGCTATTTTTTTCTCCAGGTAAAACAATGTTACATTCATTGAAAAATGTTCAAAATCCCTTGTATTTGGTATTTCTTATGCTGGAGGTAATTTGAAAACTCATCATTAATATGGAATGGCATTTAAAAAAAATCTGAAAAATGTTTGCTGATTCTTCCTGTGAAGGACATTGTATTACTCTACATTTATTTGCTCAAACATAGTTTACTTTGTGCAAACAAATTCTGCACATAGGATATTCCTTGTATTTATAGATGCACACTTAACAAGCATGCTTCAATTCAAGGACAACCTAAGCGCATTTAATTTGAGAAATTTTGTCTCATTTTTGCAGCATGGGAATAAAATGGGAACTTTCTTGAAATACAAACAGAGTATTTCCTATTAAATACATAGACATAAACAGGAGGCCTCTGTTTTAGAGCAAACAGAAGATTGGCCTTTTTTGTTTCCCCTTTACCAAGAAAATATATAACCTACTTGGCATCTTTTCATGATGATTAATTTATAAAGCATTAGTGTGAAAGGGCTATGCGAAGCAGTATTTAAGGAATGAAATATGTTCTGATGAAAAAATGCTTTTGATGCCTTCTGACTGCTGTGTTTTCAGCAGTTACAAATGTGCTAACTTTTGCATGGAAATATACATAATACCTTATGAAGTAGGACTTCTGAAGAACAGAAATTATATGAAAATAATTAGTATGAAAATTAATAACAAAATAAAATACTCCTTTCATATAAAATAGCTAATTAAAAGTGATGTCAAAGTATACTGTGGTTTGCTATCAGTATGCACCAGGTCCCAGTATAGCAAGAGGACTGGAGCCTCTCTATCAATAGACTGGAAACTCAGCTTACAAGAATCCAATAACTGTTTTGAACCTTTTTTTGGTCTCTTTCACTGCAGTTCTGCTTTCTTGCTAGAATCTGACATCTGGATAGCCGAGATGGGCTGAATATTTTCCATGCTCTAGTAACAAGTGGCTACCAGGGTGTGGTCTTGACCACAGGGCATGGGAGCAGAGAGGACGCGGCTGCTGTGTCTGGGGTCTGGGATGCTTGATAGATACATGCTACTGCACGGATACTTGACTGAATAAAATCTTGTTTCTTCACAACACAAAGAAACAGAGGAAATGCCGGTCAGCAGCAAATGCCCAAGAAGTAGATACTTTTCCAGAATAATTTGTGGCTTGCAGATTATTAGTGGTTTTGTCTGTTTGTCTGATAGCATCTTCGATCATCTCCAGAGAGAAGAACTTCAACCACTGAACTCATACATGTTGGATGAAGAAGCATCTTCTCCTCTTTGCTTTGAAGTTGCCACCTACTAGCTTCATATGAAGTTCACCAGCTTTTCAACAAATAATTATTCAATACATTTCCACTGTTTGTGATCATATAAAATTATTATATGCCCCATTTGATCTGTTACATGCTTTATCATAAGCAGGCAGTATACTTAATACCTGGACAAATACAAGACCCTTAAATTGAGAATCAGTGTAGCAATCTGTATAACCAATACAGATGTGATATATCTTTGCTGTACAAGTATCTTTCTGTGAATTAAGGAGACCAAGAGCATATCTGGAAATTGAAATTTCCAGCAGAATACCTGGGTATGTGACAAATACCATCTAGCACATTGGTTAAAGACATTAATACAGAAAATTTGCTGATTTCTGCCTTCAGATTTGGAAACTGGATCTCCATGTTTAATGACTTTGCAATTGCCTCAAATTTAGTTCTTTTTTGAGTGACCTAAAAGGGGTGTGATCTCCTGAAAATTCCAAAGGTTATTTGTATTTAGTGAGTTAATGCTAATAAAAATGTGTATTATGCAGTAATAACTGTAATTATTACATCTAAGGACTCAGGAACTTGTTTTTAACATAGTTTCCTGATGAAATTATCATTATGCAATTTCTACTTGTCTGTCTTTCTTTTTGGCTTAAGAAAGTTGAATCTGTTGACCAATTTTTATCAACTTTGGAATAGATGTCTCGAAGGACTTTACCTTTAATGCCTGTTGAAATTAGTGCCTGAAACAACATAGGAGGAAGGCAGGAAGAGAATTGAGTCCCTGTAATATGTGAGTTTTCCCTACAAGGACACAAGATATTTGGTAGAAATGGTCCAGCCAATCCAGGTCTACATGTAAGTAGACTGGTACCATGAGCACACACCCAGCTCCCCCTGAGGAGTTGCAATATGCCCTGTCTGTGGCCCATTAGAAGAGATGCAGGAGAGCAGTGTGGAAGAAGAGCTTGTAACAGGTTCAAAGTTTTGTCTGGTCTTGGTGAGCTGGATTTTATTCCTTCTATTGATTAATGATTTTAAGGGCCTAATGGCTGTGTTGTAAAGATCATTGTGAGACATGGAAAGAAGAAATGTTAAAAAAACCCCAACAACAAAAACCGAACAACAAGAAAACCCACCTGCATCAGCAGGGAAACCTGTAGGAGAATTCTGGTGGAGCATCTCAAGAGAAAAAATAGTTTTAATGAAGATAATGACAATGTTTGGGTTCCACATACTGAATGTGCCCATGCTACAGAATTCATAATTGTTTTTACAAAGTCAAAGGTGTGTAATTTGTAAACATCAAACCACATCACGAAAATTTCAACTGCTCAGCAAAGTAAGTTCACTAAACTTATCTGCAGCAATATACTGAATGTATATGAAATCTAATATTTACTCTGTAGAGCAATAGCCATAAAACCACATTGTGCTAGGAAAAGATCTGTTTTAAAAGATATTCCATCCAAGCACCTACACTACTTTCCTTGCAGTGGGGATTGATGCTATGTGAAAGAGTGGCCAAGCCTGGTGCCACCCTAATCATCTCCCTTGCTGCTGTGGACAGGTCACATCCTTTACCACGGCTCACAAGACAAGCCTGTTGCTTTGCACAGGAAACATTAGAGTGTTTAATGAAGACATAATGGAGTTGGACAGGAAAGTCTCTTGGGATTACTATTTAGACACCTAATCTGTGGCTAAATTACTGTATAGTTCATCCCTTACTGGATATGGCCTATAATCACAATAAGCTCTTTTGGTGCATCTTTCAATACAGAGAGAACAAAGATTTTTCTACATCCTGTTTTTTCCTTGCCTTTTAGACTTTCTCAAGGTTTTCCTGAAAAGCTTTTCAAGGGCAAGTGAAAGGAGTCTAAAATTATACTTTTGGCATGAATCACACACACAACTATTCAGATGAAATTTTAGTTGTATAAGCAATTTTTTTCCAGTCATGCCATCTTCAGTTCAGGAGCCAGATGAGAAAATATTTGTGCATCCTGTGTTCTTGATATATAAGGCGATGTCACTGCCAGTGTAAAATAGGTTTAAAATGCAGTTTCCATTTTTTTGTGTGGTCTGCCATCTTTACAATGTGTTTAACTTTCCCAGGCATTGCTGTTTGTGCTGTGGAAAGTGAAGGCAAAAACCTTCGATGTAGCTCTTTATGGAAATAATCATTCTACAAAACCTATCCCTTTCACAAAATGTTTCAGCAATCCCCATCTTTTAAGTGCTTCAGAAGCACAGTCATGTACAATTGATAGCAGCTGAAAATAGTTCCACAGATTCTCTTACAGTTCCAGAGTTAATATCTCAATGATGTGTTATAGATTTGAATTTCAAGAAGGCAGTTATTTTGTCATGATAAAAATATTTCTGGACAGTATTATGGAACATAAAATTCAGCTCAGCATTGTGTTGATATATGATGTGTATAAAAAAGTAAATCAAATCAGGTTGATCATTTCTTTTCAACATAAATATTATAGAAAAGGGGAGAAATATTTTGCTGGGAAAGACAGGACAGACTGCATTTCTACCTTTCATTCTTCAACACAGAATGCTGAAAATATGAAATGTGACTTCATAGTGTTATATTCACTGCTTTTGGAAATGCTCATATACTTCACAATATTTGTAACCATCAAAAAACTCCATGCCTGTGCATTCCAGCTGTACTTCAGTACATCCAGCTGCATTTTATAGTGTGAATTAGAATTGAGTCTCTCATTTTCATCCATGTGCCAAATTGTAGTCTGCAGACCAAAGCTAATCCACAAACATTTATTTTGAGAATTAAATTCACACACCAAAACCTAAAGGATGAAAATCTATACCACAAAATGTTTAAATATCTAGGATGCATGTGCTTAGTCAAAGCATCTCTGACAAGAGGCTGGTTTCCAGCTATGTGCCTAGATAGATACAGAGACTTCAGTATATGCAATCCACAGTGCACTTTAATATGTATGATCTGCTTTGCCACATCTTGGTTATACTTGAATTTTTAAAAACACATTCAGACTTCAGGGCATGTATGAAATATGAATGCTAGCAAGAATGCAAAACCTTTTCTTATTCACATTTCCTTTGAAAACCAGCAAGGTCACTGATGTAGAATTTAATATAAAAGAAGGGATAGTTAACATTGGACTATGAAATTATTTTTTTCCATGGAGGTATGCTGATTGAGACACTTACTGGGTTTCTAGTAAGCAGTGGGTACTAAGGGTCTGTAAAGGTCTTTCTCATTTAGCACCTTCTTTGCCTAGTCTGTCTCTAACAAGATGCTGTTCTGCTCCCCTGATGCCTGTGTTTCAAAGAAGTGGCCGAGGGACAGCATTCACTTCTAAGTACTAATCAAAGTCAGGATTTCTTTGTTTTATGTGAATACTGTTTCATGCTTCTGCCATCTAACTCCTTGAGCAGAATTTTTGGTTATGTGACATTTTAAAAACATAGCTTTTATATCATATCTTCACTCAACCAGCCACTGTGGGGGAATTGTGCAAACATCATGCTTAAAGTACTTGGTACACTCTGTAGCAAGCCAATAGTGACTTTCACAAGTTCTGTCTCACAGCCCTGTAATATCATCAGGTTTAAAAACCAGCTTTATTTTATGCTATAAAGTTAATAAGACAAAAGGAAATTAAAAATTGTGTGGAATTAAAAAGAAAAATCAGGCCTGTACTCTTTGGGTTGCTGCTAACCCTTGCTCTGGGTTCTTTGTTAATAAAGTAATGCCAACGAACATCATGGGTCCCAGGGGACTGGGGACAACAACCAGCCAAAAATCACTGAACTGGTGCAACACAGAGGTCACTTCGCAGGGTCTTGCAACATCAAACACTAAGTCTCTCTTGCAAATCAGCAGTATCTGGAGAAGAAACAGTGATGAGACAATACTGATGAGCATGGCAGGGACACAGCCTTTTGCCAAGCATCCTCACAAAGGATGTGGCTGCTGCCCCTTCCCCGTGCACTCCTTCTGTCTATCAGAAGAGAACCTGGAAAAACTGGATGGCACTGGCTGGAAAAGTGATGCCTGGTGTAGCTGGCTGTGTGTAGGCAGGAGTCAGACACAGGGAGGGATGAGGAGAGGATGGACTGTAGGTAAGCCAGGGAGCTCATCTTAGGCTGACGTGTGGGAAGAAGAAAAGCTACAGCAGATGTGAAACACAGTCAGTGAGAAAAATAGGCAGGTCAGAAGGAACAGCTGTGAATGAACAGAGAAGATGTGTTGCAGCATTTGTCAAGGGCCACGAGAAATATGTCAGTGGCTGAGCTGTAAAAAATAGGCCAGACATAATTTTTAAGACTGAATGGGTAGGAGAAAAATGTTTCTATGTAATAATAATATCATGCAAAAAAACTGAAGCCAAACTGTAGATATGATTAACTGGAACCAGATTTCTTGCTGGTCATTTTACTTTGTAATACAAATTAGGTTGTCTCCACATGAAGCTCACTGAACTTGAATATGTTTCTGTATTGAAACAAAATGGAAAAAATATTATGAAAATGAAGACATCTGTAGAAGTGGTATTGCTGCTAATGAAGCTGTGTTGTGCAAAAGCTCAAAGTGTTAAAATTTTTTGTCTTTTAACAGTTTAAATGTATACTTCAGCAAGGTATTTGCCATTTTTATGCCATATGACATCCCCCCAATATTTTTAAAAAGAGAAATTAGTTCAAAGTATTGATCTTTTGCAGTATAGGATCTGCTCCTCTAAATGTGTGACTAGCACTTCATTTAGAAAGTATGTAATACCTGTACAGCTGGAACAGGTTTGAAAATTGTATTTTTGTTTTTCTCTTCTGGAGCACAAGAGGAATCAGTTCTACTGGAACCTCTGTGGGACTGGCAACAGGGAATGCCATGATTCTTTGTTACAGCCAGTATCCTAGCATACAGCTGTAATTCTATTATTTCTCTGTCACTTAGCATTTTTTGTTTGGATTTGAAACCCAGTGAATTTTTAAAAGGTATAAATTTGTTATGGGGCTTTAATATTGACTTGTGCTGTGTAGTTCTAATTAAGTATTCCCAGAAATGCTCTATAATGGCATTGTGTTTGTTGTGTTCCTGGGTTTGCTTGTTAGTTTTTTTTAAGGGGGAAAAAAAAAACCATGGCTGCTATTTTCCACTCACCTAAAAGCTCTTTTGTGATTATAATTCATATTATTCAGGCTCATACTGACCACACAGTAAATAATGTTTAATTGCCTTTGATTACAAAGAAGAAAAAATTACTCTAGCAATTATGTATTTTGTTAGCACTGCTGCAAAATACAAGAAGAGTACTTGCTGATTCCCTAATGACTTGGGATCCCACAAAATGTATTATTCTTCACCATGTTTATCAGATCTAAATTCAGTGTTGGACAGGGAGGAGGAGTGGCTTACTGGGAAAAAGAATATTTCAGTCAAGAGTAATTGTATTTTTTTCCCTGTAATAGAGAATAAAGAATGTGATGCAGTCAAATGCGTTAGTTTTTAAGAGGTGGGGAAAGAATGAGTGAAGTCTGGAATCACAGGTCTGGAGAAATGTGAGAAGCTAGAAAAAACATTTGAAACCTTGAAAAATTATTTTCATTGTGCAGACATTAATGTCTCTACATAAATTTCAAGATCCCTAGGCACCTCTATTTAAATATCCAGAAGAAGGATTTTTGGACTTTTCTGTGAATATCCAAGGCAGTTTGTAGCTTTGGTGACATTTTAAAGTAGGCAGGTCATAGAAAGTTCAGTAGGAAAAATTTAATGCTTTTCAAACAGCCCTTTTCTGTGGGAGACAAACTCCAAAAAGAATTAATGGTGTCCTCTCTTTCTAAACACTGTTATAGCCTTTCAGTAAGTGAAGTTCAGTATATAGATATGGAGAATATCAACCTGTCCATTTTCCTTTTATGATGAATCCTTTTCATTTAGTACTTATCATGATGGGGAAAAGGTGACTAAAGATCCTTTTGATGGGAAACCTGGCCTTATAAGTACAAAGTAAAAAATCTTCTGAAAATGGAAATTTTCCTGATTTCTCTATTCTGGTACAAGAATGCTATGGTACAAGCATCTGTACCATAAACTATAGTGTCCACAAGGCAGCCATACTGACATTCAAGATATAATGTACAGAGAAGGGCAGTGCTTCTATGTTCTTCCCATTTCCTATTTTGTATTTAATTTTCAGATCAAGTTAAGGCTTTTCAATTTTCCTTTCCAAATAAAGAGGAAAACTCGGTAGGGGCAGAACTTATGGGCCAAAGAAGAAAACCTCAACACAGGATATTATCTAGAAAAATTAATCCTTAAAAAACCCAGCAATGGGTATGACAAAGAAAAATCTGTTGGCAGCAAAGACAGACTCTATAGGCCAATAAAGTTAACTGTTCTGATATTGTTATTCATTTAAAGAAATTCTCCTAATGATAATTATTAAGAAAGGCAGGTTGGAAGTATTTAATACTTTCAGATTCCCCTAAAATAAAAGAGTAGGAGCATAAGGTTGCATATATTTTAATTGGTCCAGTCAAACAGAGGAAAGTATGCTTATTTATGATCATTGATCATTTGAGCCTTAGCTCAAAAAATCCTGTTCCCATTTTAAGGTCCTGAAAGAATCATGTACGCCCAAAACAGAAGTAAAGGTAATTCAAGTTACAGCTGGAAATAGTTTTCTCTTAGACGTAAGTTATGACAAGTTCTTCCTGTAAGAAACTGCTTTACATCAGTAAAATGGGATGATGAGAAGGGCATCATTCCCCAATACCTAAGAGGATATATTTAAGATTATTTAAATAATAAAAATATTTAAAATATTTAAAGACATTTCTAGCAGTGCTAGAAATATGTACCACTGTATTTTTATTAAGATATAGATCACTTGACTAAACACATTATTTTCTCCTAATATACTATAAGACTAAATTTATAGGCAGCCACTAGTCTGTGAATACACATCCCCTATAACAAATTTTCATGTTTGCTTTTAGCTGCAATAGAGTTTAAAGTTGCTGGTTTTGTATATATAAAAACCAGTCAAATTTCATGAAGCTGCCAGAGATTTGCTTATTCAAAAGCATAAAGCCTGAACATTTCACCTAGATCTAGCAGCTTGTGTAGGAAGTCATAATTCTGGGAACAGAAAATTAAACTGTTGCTAAAGTTGTCTGGCCAAGCACTTGTGGATGCTCCAGGAGCAGGTTCAACATGCAAAGGCAGGGCTTCTTGCTCCCATTAAGCATTTCAAACATCTGTCCCAGTGTTGAAAGCTCTGCGCTGGCACCTGTTGAATAGAAGATCGTTTGCAGGGTTGTACGTCATGGGCTTAGTTCATCCCAGTTTTGATAATCTCTTTATTCCCTGCATGCCTGACATGATTTGAGATTTGATGACACAGGATTTCTGTGGTCCATAATACGCATCTCAAGACAGAGAATGTGGCTTTAGAGCTTGTGCTTCTTAATACTTCACTGTTTTGAACTTCATTCCCATACAATGTGGATAGAGCTTGACAGTTGTTTTGCTATTCAGGAACTTTATGGTAAAGGCTTATAGTTACTGCTTACTCTTCAGTGTATAAGTTTCCAAACACCGTTGTGGGACTGGGAACCAAGAATTCCTAATGTATAATTGCAGGCACCATCAATGTTATCCATGGCTTAGGCTTGAAATATCATGTTATTCTATCAATTCTACCCCCACGGTTTCCTTCGTAAAATATGCATTGCACCTCATGAGCATTTCAATGATCTGATTTGCCATTTTTGGCTATGAAATATTTTTTTCATCCACTGGACAATAAATGTCACTTTTATATTGAGATAGCATCAGACCTTTGAGCTTCAAATTCACATGCTTGTTGAATATTTTGATTTCCTTGTATGGGTTGCCCAGAGATGCATGAGAACTTGTCTTTTAATATATTTCTATCTTTGTAAACTTGCTTGAAATCTTTGTGTATTCTTATCTGATTTCGTAATCTTTACTGCATTCTTAAGCAGCCCCTTTGTTAGTAGATTAGTAATCCTGAGCAAAAGACTCTCATATAAATAGGAATTCTCTTAATTGTCCCCTGGACTAGTGTGCAGCCTTTTTGTGTGGCTTAGCTACTTAGTGAGGCTAATGACCTACCTAGTGAGGGAACTTTCTGATCTTATATATATATATATATATGTATCTGTGTGTACACATATACACTTCCCTTGGCAGATGAGGCTTTGTGGTATACATTCCTAGACAAGAAAAGTATCACTGGGAGGCTGGGGGCAGAACATATTTGCTTATACTCATGTTTCAGAGTCAATGACTAATTAACTTGCAGGGTATTGCCCAAGCTGGCACATAGGGAACAAAAATCCATTACTGTGACTCCTAGGACAATGCAAAAAATAATGGGAATTAAAAAACATGAAAGGGACATGACTATTAGCTACAGTCTGAACACCACAAATTCAAGAAATTCAAGCTTCCTTTTTAGGTATCCTGTAGCAATGTCCTAAGTTTGTGATCTGTCTGAAAAACTGAAACGCTGCTGTGTGTTTCAAGACTTACTGTTTAAAGTCTACTAATACCTTCATATTTGCAATTTGCCCTATAACTGCTCTAAGAAAAACTAAGTTAAAAGAATGTAAAATAGTTTGTCTGGCAGAATCTGAGCATAGGTCATGAAATGCCAATGGCTACAGAAACAAGTGAGCAAGAGGAGGATAAAATTGACTTACTACTAAATTAGATCCAAAAGTGTAGTTGGTATTGTCTTACCAATTGCTGGTTATGATGCTTTGCACTTTCACAACTTATTCTGTGGTTCTGAGGCCAGTGCTTTATCTATTTTCTATGTACAAATGGTAGAAGGAATTTGGAGGTCATGGTTTTCTGGTAGTGATCCAAAAGTATGCTATGTGCCTGTAACAAATCCCTAGGTAAAAGTAAAAAAGTAAAAGGTAAAAGTTTCAGAAATTTGAACTATTTTATGCTCCTTCCAGGAAAATGTTAAGAACTGTCATCATCAATAGGTGTGGTTATTTCCTGCCCATTTAGTAAATGGAGTCCGATAACAACTACTCTGGTATTGGGCTGATAGTTAGTGTATTGCAAGGCAGGAAAGCAGAAAACCTTTTTTTCTGGGTGTGGTAGTGTTTCAAAGCCAAAATGAAGAATTTATATATTGTGTAAATGTACACTTCCTAAATGTTGTTTTTACCATTAACTGATCTCATTATCTGAATGTGATGAATATAACATATCATGTGGTCTTATGCAGTAGGAACCATTGCTTAACTTAGGAGTAAAACAAATTTTCCCCACCTACTTATCACCTTTTTTTGAAGGATATTATGACAATACCTGGCTTAGAGTCTGCCATTTCTGCTAAAAGGAATGGGTTTTTTTGCAAATATGCAGTTGTTTTGTTCATGTCTTTGCCATTCTAAGAATACTGTCTCCTTTATCTTTCTCGACAAATGTATGAAACATGGGAGAGAGGAGGGAAATGCAATAAGATGAAATAGATAAACTGAGGGGCTGGCATTAAACATAAGTGTAGGGGAATTAAAAGGAATTTGAAAGCTAGGCCTCAGTATAAGCAAGCAATTTGAAGGAAATGGGAGCAGAATGGAAATGAAAGGTAATAGATATTAGAAGAATAGATACTACTTTGAAGAGCTATACACGAAAAGAACCAAGGATTATGATAAAGTGGAATAAGATTGGAAAACAAAGCAATCCAGTAGGTAAGGATGAGAATAAAACAAGGAGATGGAAGAAAATGAGCATAACAATATGGAAAAAAAAAGATGAGAAAAACAGCATTGAGTTAATGTGACTTAATTCCTTTCTACAGAATGTTAAATGTTTTTAAAAATTCATGGCAATGAGGTCAACAGAAGAACCAAGACAATTTTATCTGAACATATGAAAACTCACATAGGCTCCCAACAACCTGGGAATTCCATCTGCTGTTGCATTTAAGGGTCTGACTTCAGAACACTAAGTGGAGATCCTGAAGATAAGTACAGCAAATTCTAAGTAGTTCAGATGAGAGAGCAAAGGAAAGTCTTCGCTGAGAAACTTTGAATAACCCCATGCTCTAGTCCCCATCATTGATGCAAATTGTTAGGTTATTTCATTCCTGCTCACCTGCTATGTCTTATGGAAGTGCCATTTATCCAGCAGGAAGAACTGCAGAAGGATCTCTGAATGAGGGACCCTCCCATCCCACATTTTTCCAGCAGAAGTGATAGGACCATGTTGCTTGTGCTGAAAGCTGAGGTGATAGAGCTGGGGGAGTGCAAGAAATCAGTTTGTTCTTCCAACTCATGGAGGTCCTGGGCTGCCTCTTTCTTACAAGAACATGAAACGTACCCTTCCTTCCTCCATCTCCCACATCTTTGGTAACTCATCTACTGCTTAGGGAATGATCACCTCGGAGCTGGCTCTTTGCTCTGAACACTGATCCTCTTTAGCCACCACAGCATTCACCTAAATCCACCAGTTTGTAATGAATTGAGTGACCTTTCTCCCTCCACATGACCCACTAGGGTGTGGAAAACTTATGCAGGAGCTGGTCTTTTCTGTGTGGCAAATATTGACTCTTCTCATCTATTGCTTCTTTCTAAACCCACACAAACAGAGTACAGGTTTTCACAGACCCCTGAAAGCTGGTTTATTGAAGAGATCAAGTATGCTGCGTAAATGAGCCTCCTGCTGTATTGCAACATTGGGCAGCGATACTCTCCATTTTGCAGGTAAGAAAACAATGTATATGCCTGCCCACAGCTAGGACACATAGGAAATATAAGAAATACAGTGAAGAGAGAGGCTGAATAGGATTCTGGGGCCTGTCAGGGCAGCTTTTCCCTTTGCATGTGGCCACAGGGCACTGCCAGGCTGCTATGATACGTAGATGTAAGCTCATGTCTGGGAGATGTAAGAGTAGAGTTTGGACAAGGAACTTTGAAGGCCTTGCTAATAATGGAGTAGCTTCTGCTAAGGATTAATCAATTTCTGCACATAAATATCCTGGTAAATTAATTCAAATAGGCAAACATTTTCTAAAACCAAAATTAACTTGTGTCTGTCCTGTAACTGAGGGCTGAGAAATGTCAAATCATCCTCTGTCTGAGACTAAAATATAACAATGAGCCTCTATTTTTACTGTTCATTTCATACCACAGACTATTTAGCAAAAAAAGGGTGAAAATGACATTGGAAACTGAGATCTAAAGTTGGTAATTTTGTAGTTTAGGAGGAGAAACAGCGGGGGTGATTTTTATATAAGCCGCCTTCCCCTCCTCAACATAGCTTCATCAAAGTGCTTTATTATATTATTGCTCATGCTTTTTGTACTGTTTTCTAATATTGTACTGACTTGTCTGAATCACTTTGAAAATTAGGGCTGCCTCCTTCTGAGACAAATCCAGGCCTCATTAAAATTCATAAACAGGCAGCCAAGAGCTTTGAGCACTTTTCCATTGATGCTGAGAAATGGAATTGTCTGTATTTATCCTGATAGCATATAATTTCAAAGGGTGTCCACATCCATAGGAAACTGGATTTTGATTGATAACATTTAGGGCTCACTGTGAAAGAAACTGATTTTCATTAAAGACTTCTGTGACACAAACTATTCAATGGTATTGCAAATCAGCTCTGTTTTAGTGTTTAATAGCCTTCTCTTGGTTCAAAAAACCTTCATGTTTGCATTAATAGCAAACCTATGCTTTCACATAGAAGTGGTGTGATTTTCTCAGGTAGCATGCATATAGACCTGGGACTCTGTTGCCTACTGTCACTGCTGATTGCATCAACTGTCCTTCATTTCTGAGGAGCAGTGGGGGAACTTGTCTCAGCCGCTGAGCCCAGTTGAGCCCATGTAACACAACTGAATGCAGTTGTGAAGTATATTTGGGCACTGCATTTTTTTTCTTTGTCATTCTGCCACATATGCACTGAGAATAATGATATTTCTCCAAAATCTTTCTCAAATTTAATTAGAAAAAAAATCATATGCTTTAATCAAAGATGAAAATTTTAAAATTTTGGCATGGTATAATTTCAGAAATACAAAAGTTTACATATAGCAATTGTCAAGTACACCAATGATAATCAATCAGTAAGCTTTTGCAGGGCTTTGATATGGAAATCATCTAAAACTTCAGCAGATAAAATCAACTGGCTAACATGTTTACTTGGAAGTTTGTGTAAATGTCTGTATGGTAGGCATTTCATTTAAAAAAAAAAAGTGTCCATTAGACAAACTTAGCACTTATGGCTGCACTGTATGAACTCTTCGTAATTGACATGTTAGCCTTCAGTTTAGAGAGGCCCCTAGTAGTATCACACAAATATGACATATACTGTAGTTATCAATGTGACGTTTCCTTTGATAAAAACTGACATTTTTCTGAAGCTTAAGGCTATCCTAGAAGAAGTGCCTTCAAATTAAAATAATTCTTGGGTTTAATCTGATTTTTTTATCCAGAGAGTTGGTGTTTTATGTGCAATGGAAGATTTTTTTTCTGCTATTCACTTAAGCTAGAGCCGCTTCTGGTGAGAACCAAAATACTTGTACTTATCTGCAGTGAGATATCTTTCTAGACAGATCTTTTTTTAAAAGATGGGGAAAATTGTAAAATCAACTGGTTTTATGAGATAGCCACACTTCAGGTAATATGATCTACATTATAAAAATTAAATTATGTATATTCACATTTGGTTTCAGCAGCATAAATCCAAGTCTAAATGCTACTTCTGCACTAGTTAATCAGATCTCTGGAGTCTGCCCTGGCCTTCCATAATGTATTGCCTACACACAAAATGTTCCTTGCACATCCTTCTTTTTATGAAATCTAAGAGGTAACAAGTAAAAATTGTTAAAGTAAGCAGTTAAAATCACTGCTGTTCATAGCAACTTTGCTGTTTATAACCACTGACAGAATGCAAGATATAAAAGGAGAATTTCAGATTAGCTATTAAATTATTCTTTTATAACAAGACTCAGAACAATCCCATTATAGTAGTAGAGTTGATGGTGGCTTCCTTTTCTAAAAAAACTAGTAAACATGATATTGATGAATTCTATTATGTGAGTCTTCAAAATAACTGTAAGTACATGACACAAGCACTTTGTGTTTGGAATCTCTATGCCTTTTAGATTTAATGTATGAATTCAAACCCACACAAGTGAATTTTTGTAAACTCGTGTTTAGTAAATCAACATAAAGATGGTAGGAGCTTTTAGTAAATAGGCTTCCAGACAGTTTGCCATACAGCAGTGTTTACTTACTTACTTATCATCCCTTTTAGCCAAATTTGTTCTCGTNAAATATGTGATTTTTGTTTTCAATATTAAATGTTTAAAATTAAATCTTTAAAAATTCTCAGCATTTTACCTAAGTTTGTCTAGCCCATTCACTGAAATACTGAAATGCATTCAGAAGTCAAAACAGAGGAACTCAGTTCAGAAGTTCTGGACCTGTCTCTGATGCAATACTCTTAAAAATATCTAGGCTGGTAAGGAACACCCTTTGCAGTATTTTTCATACTGACTGGCTAAAAAATGGTCAGAGATCTTTTGATTTGATATCTGGGTTGAATAATACCCACCTTAGACCAAGTAGGTTGCACATTTTCCATGTAATACAGCCTTGTAAACAGCAGCTATTTTAAGTCAATTGTGTATTAGCTCTATGAAGTCAGTGAATACTTGATGAAATGCTTTTTCCATACTGAAATATTCATGAAGCTAATTTTCAACAATCAACAAAATCGAGTCATGTTTTTGAAAAAGAAAAAAAACATCTTTCCATATCTGCTTGTTGAATACAAATCAAAAAATCTCCTAAAATAGAAGTGATCAAATTCACTTTTTGTATTTACTCCTGATTTGATGAGTCTGATTTGGAGTCCCAATCAGATCACAAGCGAATAGCTCCTTTATTATTATTTTGATTTCAGTTATCAGCTGTCATCTTTTGGGAGTCAGTACAAAGTACTAAATTTGATAATGAATCTGAAACACAATCCTGACCATAGTGGGCACTAACATTTCAATGAGGGATTTAATTTAATCCAATTCTCTAATTCTCAAACTCTTATTAATGTTTCCTGTTTCTCACACACACACACGAACACGCGCGCGTGCACACATACACACACACTCACACGCAAACACACAGAGTTTGGCTGCTTTCAACACAGTGGTCTGCCTAATATTTTATGCTGTCTAGGGTAAAACCTGAACTAGTATTTACCAGTTTTAAGTCCACTGAAATCTATCAAATCACTGCAATTTGGTCTAATCATTATTTTAGGGGTGGTGGTTCTAATTGCATGATATATCAAATTCATTCTGAGGAGAAGTTTAATTGGTTAAGGATTTTTCTGTGTGTCATTTTTAGCTTTGAACTCAAGAATGTATTTTGAACTTTCTTAACAATGAAATCCACAAATGCCTTGAGGATAAGCCTCTCATTTTAGCTGAGCAATGTAGAGATTGACACAGCTGCAGTTCTAACAGAGAAGG
Organism: Ploceus nigricollis; assembly: GCA_013399945.1. NCBI lineage: Eukaryota > Metazoa > Chordata > Aves > Passeriformes > Ploceidae > Ploceus > Ploceus nigricollis. The sequence goes on along the minus strand of VXBC01004661.1, from coordinate 591,992 downwards.
ATGCACAGCTGTAACTGCATGGCTTGGCATGGAAAAATGCACAATGGCAGCCAGTCAAATGGGTGGAGATGGAAGAGACATGGGCTGGTGATCTTCTCATCCACCCAGCAGTGAAGCTTGTCTGGCCTGGGAAAAACCACCCAGGACTTTACATAATGCATATAAGCTCTCTAAGGGCTTCATGCTGAGAAACGGGCATTTGGAAGAACTACATGGGGAAAATTGTAGCCTTCCTACTGAGCGACTGACCTCCTAGAACTACCAGAAATGTACACAAAAAGCAAGACCCTAACCAGGCAGGGAGCAAAGGCATGCTATTTAAGCACCTATTTCTTCAGTTCCCTTCAGATTCACAGGTTAGGGCTCTCTTCAGAAAAAAGTGTCTGTTTAGAAGGACTTGAAACTTGGATGGAGAAGAAGGAAGATGGTAGCTGGGCTTGCCTTAAGTATAGCAGTCAAGTGGTTCTAATGTTCTCTTAGGAAAGAGGAGAGTGTACGTACTTACCCTACTCAGCCTAAGGCTGCCAAAAACCTTATCTCCTACATCTCTTCTATGAAAGTGCTGTCAGCACCAGACTAACTCTGAAGTTGGCTAGAGGCAATCCCCACCCTTCCTGTGTAAGCTTTTCTCCTGCAAAACAAGAAATACAAGAAGCATTAGGAACAAGAGAAACACTGTAAGAGGATAGTGTAATGTGACTTGTTGCCAAAGGTTAGGTGAGCTCCAGGAATGCCTACCTACTGTAATGTACATCTCACAAAAGGCTTGGAGAAACCCAGAGCTTATTCTTGATTTCTTATTACTTTGGTACTCAGCTAAATTTGGCACCAAAATCATGGGTGGTTTTGGCCATCCACAGCGTTACTGCTGTAGGTACCTGGAAATGTGGGAGTCAGAGAATGCACCAGGCAGCTCCAGGCTTTGCTGGCACCTGACTTGAGGGGTTTAGAGCTGAAGCCCCGGACTCTGGCATCTTGGATGTTCTGCCTAAATCCTGAGGCTGTTCTCCAGTAGTCTAGCTTTTGAAAAGTTGTTTGATTATGAAGTCCTTCAAGTAGAGACATATTTTAAAGAGAGGTCACTTCACCTCTCTTGTATTCAAACCATTTTTTGCATGTAGAAAAAGCTAAGTTAGAATATAAAATGCCTTGGAAATAAGAAAAAAATATACCCAGTCTACAATGAGCCCCCATTAAAAACAAAAAGTCAGATGTGAAATGGTCATGTTACACAAGTCAAGGGTAATGCTAGCTTGTGCCTCTTCAGATGAACAGTTCACACACGATAGATCTGAACAGGCCTGTGCGAGGCGGGGCTACTTGTCAACTCCACTCTTTGCTTAAATGGATGACCTTTTTCTCACTTGGCAGGATTTCCAGGTATCATTTCTTTGTGTAAAGAAACTGTTCTTTTGGCAAACTTGGCTCTTTAAAAACTGAAATATTTTGGAACAGATACTGAGCACAACATAAACATGAGCATGTCATAAATATAAGTGTAATTTATGAAAGGCACCCCTGGTCAGACTGACTCAGCTGCCTTTTAGTTTGTTGACTGTGTTAGTTCTAGTGGAAACAAGCAGAAGACATTGGCATGCTAACATAGAGCGACAAGAAGGAGTAATCAGTGTCTTTCAAGTGGCAGTGAAAGTAAAGTAAGGCAAGAATCTTTCAACACATTCCTAAAAGGCAAGTGTCCCTCTTTCATGGAGAAGACTAAGGGCTCTGGGGTGTCCTTTGTCTATTACAGATCCACAACTGTTGTATAATTGTTTAATTGTATTTTACTGAGTTCATGTCTGCAGTGCAAGATGTAACCTGTGTTCCACAGCCAGATAAACCTGTTTTTGTTCACTAACAGGGCAGTGAATCACTTCTTCTTTAAGCATGTTTTGTGGGTGGTTTTTTTTTGTTTGTTTGTGGTTTTTTGTTTTTTTTTGTTTTTTTTGTTTTATCCTGTGTTTTGTTATCATGCTGTTCTGATACTGTTGTTACAAATATGTATAAGTGCTGTTATTTACAGAATTAATGTAGGTAGCATGTGGAAGTTAAGGAATACTTTAATGGGTCAATATACTGACTTGAAACTTTTCTGTGTCTCTATGTAGACATACTCATCTGTTCTGCTTCCAGCTAGGACAGGGTTAATTTTTGCCAGGAGGGGCATGTCTATGACCTGGAGGGTATTCTATACCACTTCGTGTCTTTGCTGGGGGTCAAGGAGAAGGGGAGAAGGGGTTCTAGTCTGGGCAAGTAAAAGTGGTGGATGGAGCCATCCAGTATTGTCTGTTGTCAGGAGGTTCCTGTGAATTGTTCCTTTTCTTGTACGCTCTGTCATTAGTATGGTTTCTGTTACTGTTAATTTTCTTATCTCATTGCTGCTTCCAGTAAATTGTTCTTATCTCTTCCTTATCTCTTTGCCTTCTGTGCTTTCAATTCCCCTCTCCAGGGTGCTGCAGGTGAAGCAGAGGGTGCAGTGAGTAATGCGTGGATAACATTCCTAAACTACTACAAGCTTATTTGTCACACAAGGTGTAGCACGAAGGGTTGAGATAACAATATATCTGGTGGCTTTGAGCTAAGCACTTGTTGGGTTAGATAGGGCACCACTGGTTACAAGGTTGCTTGGTCTGTTCATGTGGGTGCTCTTCCCAATCCTGCATATATTCTTGTTCATGCTTCTTNTCCTTTTCTTGTACGCTCTGTCATTAGTATGGTTTCTGTTACTGTTAATTTTCTTATCTCATTGCTGCTTCCAGTAAATTGTTCTTATCTCTTCCTTATCTCTTTGCCTTCTGTGCTTTCAATTCCCCTCTCCAGGGTGCTGCAGGTGAAGCAGAGGGTGCAGTGAGTAATGCGTGGATAACATTCCTAAACTACTACAAGCTTATTTGTCACACAAGGTGTAGCACGAAGGGTTGAGATAACAATATATCTGGTGGCTTTGAGCTAAGCACTTGTTGGGTTAGATAGGGCACCACTGGTTACAAGGTTGCTTGGTCTGTTCATGTGGGTGCTCTTCCCAATCCTGCATATATTCTTGTTCATGCTTCTTGTGTTGTTCTTTTTCAGAGCAGGGAGAGGGATGAGGATTGCTTTGTTGCTGTACTGTGTGTGATATCAGCTTATAACATAATAATATCTAGGGCAATGAGGGTTATTTGGGATGTGTATTCAGTGTTGTTCCCTATACCTTTACCTCAGGTGTTACCTTTGAGAGTCCAGACTGTACTCAGTCTGTAGGGGGAAAATGGGAGGATTATTTTCCCCAGCTTTTCTCCCCCTTTTTCTCCCTCAGGCCTAAGGGAAAGTTCTGAACACCTGTTGAGAACTTTTCATTTCCCTTGGATGTTAAGGAAAGCATGTTCTTGTTGCTAGGTCTGCCAGGTCTCCATAGTGTAGTCCATACCGTTTTTAGAGTTATAGAAGAAATTTTTAGGGAAGCCTTTCAGAGATCTGTCTTGAGGGTTGGTAGTCATGAGTGGCATGGAATGTGAGAGGACGTGGGCCAGTATTTGGAAGACTTCTCTCCTCCAGTAGTTTGGAATTCACCCCTGAAAATCTACAGGATTCTGTGTCAGAGCCTGGAGGGACTGATGTCTTGATACATTTTGGGATGCCTTTGTCGCGAGGATGGAGCAGGTCAGGCCTTCCTCTGGTTAGATAGTGAACTGTCCCCCACCCCGCATCCCAGAGCCTGTATCCCAGCCCAGCAGAGCTGCCAATCACTGGTACACTGGAGTCGGGGCTCCACTCTTCCCTAACCCAGCTCCCGAGGGCCTGAATGACTGGAAGTCCCACCTGGAGGGAGGGCCCATAAAGTCCCAGGGGTATTTGAGGCTGAACACGGGACCAGCACATCTTGAATCTACCTTCCTCTTGGAGTTTGTCTCTGAGCACTGCTGGCATCTGCGAGTTGGTAGCTATATGTGTGCTTTCCTACATCTTTCTTTCTCTTCTTCTAATTCCCTCTTCTTGAAACATTTTGAGTACCTTAACATTGAACAGTTTTAAAGTTTGCTAAGTTGAATGGGCCAAATTAATGCTGTGAGAAATGCTTTATGTTGATTGGATGTTGTAGCAAACTTTTTGCCAAAGTTCCTTGATTTTTCTGTAGTTTGTCAGTACATTTCTGTCTTGAGAACATCAAGTCAGTATTTCTCCTGTGTGTTTAACCCAGAGTACAGGAACCACTATAAACACCTTTTCAGTGAGTCATTTGGGGCCTTACATCCTGTTGTACTGATAAAAAATGGGAAAGAAAAATGTTATGGTAGCTCCAGAGAAGGGCAAAATTATGCAACATGCTGTGCCCTGGTTACTGTATATTGGACACTGCTGATCACTAGACAGCACCCTCATGAGGAGAAGGAAGAAAGGAGACCAACAGGTACCATGGCCACTCAAACATGGCCAGAGGAACAACCTGTGCTGGTAGCAGCTGCCCCTAGACAGAAGAAGAAATTCAAGAACAGATTGCGTGGTGAGGGATGAAGAGGAAGCAGAGCCCTCAGAACAGGAGGAAGAGGCAGGGACAGAGGTAACCACCCTATCTCTATCCCTGAGTGACCTCCAAGAGATACAAATAGATTTTAGCTGCCAGTTGAATGAGCCCTGAGTGACCTGGCCACCCTGACCCTGGGATATCATGGCCCATGATCTGAAACTAGATGGTAGTGGAGCCAAGCAACTGGGATCCCTGTTCTGGGATGTAGGCGTTGACAAGGGGATTGAGAAGAGGACAGAAATTCTCAGCCTTAGGAGGTGACTCCTGTCAAGCATGAGAGAAAGGTGTTCTCTCAAGGGTGATATAATAATGAGCCCAAGTCACTGGAGCACAATAGAGAAAAGTACCCAGTACCTGAGAGAATGAGCTGTGCTGGAAGTAATCTGTAAGGATTCAAATAATGAGCAGTCCCTTGTAGATCCAGATGAGGTCCAGTGTATACAATCCATGTGGCAGAACTTTATAAGGAGTGCACCATTTTTGCATGCCAGCTCATTGGCATTGATGTCAATGAAAGGAGAGCCAACAGTACGTCAAATGACTACCCTACTCTGGGAATATGAAGATCATCTTTTCTCCCCCCTAATGGCACTCCTTAACTGTGGAAAGACTGTCCCATGCCACAGACAGATTCAAAAATGTCAAGCAAATTAGAGAGAAAATGTCTTGTGCCCTGCCAACATGGACCAGAGTCTCTTCCACTGGGAATAAGCACCCCATGCTTGAGAAAGAGGGTCCATGCCACAAGATAACCTGTGGTTTTACCTGCATGACCCCGGACAGGACATGAGAAAATGGGATGGAAAACCCACCTCTGCTCTTGCAGCATAGTTATGTGAGTTGAAAGGAATATGAGCCCCCATGGGAAGTTCTGGATAAATGCCAATCCACTTTCCAGTGGGCAAGTCCTCAGACAGAATAGGAGGGCTGATGTTGCTTAAAATCCTCTTGAAGGGATCTCAGTTCATATTTACAAGGAGCAAGCAATGAGTGTCATGACCTCTGACTCCAGCCAGGTTTCAGAAGAAAGGGCCAATCAGATCTACTGGACTGTGTGGATACAGTGTTCTGGCACATAAGACACACAAGAGTGTAATGCTTCAGTTCACACTGGCACATGATGTACCCTGATGCCACTAAGGTATGTGGGGACAGAATCCATCTCTTTCGGGGGTGCCAAGGGGATCCCAACAGCTGACTGCACTGGAAGGTGGAGAGAGCATGACTGGAAATGAATGGCAAAAACACTCCACTGTGACTGGCCCAGAGGCCCTGTGCATCCTTAGCACAAGTTACCCCAAAAGAGGGTACTTCAAGGACCCAAAAAGGCATTGTTAGGATTTTTGGGATAGCTGCTGTGGACCCAGAGGAAACGAGACAGCTGAACACCTTGCCTGGTCTCTCAGAGGACCCCTCTGTTTAGGGACTGCTGAGGGTTGAAGAACAACAGGTACAATCGCTACCACATTGCTACTGCACCATCAACAATACTGCACCACCTGGGACTCTGTGACCCCCATCCAGGAGATGATCCATGAACTGGAGAGCCAGGGAGTGGTCAGCAAGACTTGTTAACCCTTTAACAGTCCTATATGGTCAGTGTGTGAGCCCAGGGACCAATAGATTATCATGGCCTGAATGAAGTCACACCACCACTGAGTGCCACTGTGCCCAACATGCTGGGACTTCAGTATGAGCTGGAGTCCAAAGCAGTGAGGTGGTGCCACCATCAACATTGCTAATTTTTTTTTCTCTTTCTTTAGCAGGAGAGTGCAGGCCGCAGTGTGCTATTACCTAAAGGGGTATCCAGTACACCTGGAACTGTCTGCTCCACGTGTGGAAGCACAGCCCCACCATTTGCCATGGGCTGATCCAGACTGCACTGGGAGAGGATGAGGCTCCAGAACACTTGAAACACATTGTTGGCATCATCATGTGGGAAAACACAGAAGAGGAAGTTTTTTGTGAAACAGGAGAGGACAAGCCAAATCCTCCTGAAGGCTGATTTTCCTATAAAGCAAAGTAAGACCAAAGGACTTGTCCAGAAAATTCAGTTTTCAGAAGTAGAGTGGCAAGATGGACATCGTCATATTCCAATGGACATGGTTAACAAAATAGTACCTATGTCCCCAACAACCAGCAAGAAGGAAATACAGGCTTTCCTAGAAGCTGTCATTTTTTGGAGGATACATATTCCAGATAAGCTCTAGTAAGCTCTATCATGTGGATGAAGGATGATTTTAAGTATGTTCCTGAACAACAAGAAGCTTTTGAGCAAATTTAAAAGGACTCATGCAACTGCCCTTGGGCCAGTCAGGTCAGGACAAGATATTAAAAATGCACTGTACCCTGCAGCCGCAAAGAATGGTCCTTCCTAGAATCTCTGGCAAAATATACCCAGGGAGGATGACCCAGGTAATACTTGAGGATGACCCCAGGGGTTCTGGAGTCAAGGATACAAAGGATCCGAATTGTGCTACATGCCAGCTGAGAAAGAGATACTGGCAGTTTGTAAGGGGATTCAAGATTCCTCAGAAGTGACTGTGACTGAAGCACAGTTCCTCCTGGTGCCCCAACTGCCAGCGCCAGGCTGGACGTTCAAAAGTAGAGTCCTTTCCACACACCATGCTACTGATGCTACCTGGAGTAAGTGGGTCGTGCTGATCACACGGCAAGATTTAACAGGAAACCCCAATCACCCAGGGATCTTGGAAGTCCTCACTAACTGGCCTGAAGGTGAAAATTTCAGGCTACCATCATCATCAGAGGAGAAGGTGGAGAAGGTGACACATGATAAGGAGGCCCCACCGTAAAATCAGCTACCTACAAATGAAAAGCGATACACTTTCTTAAATGACAGCTCCTTTTCTATCACAAGGACAAATTCTGTGTAACAAGTCACAGGAGCTATTGAAGGAGAAGGTGGATCAAGTCAGGTTGCAGAGCTGAAAGACATGCAGCTGGCTTTAGGTATCACTGAACAAGAGAAATGGCCAGCAATCTACCTCTACACTGACTCGTGGATGGTGGCAAATGCTGTGTTGGGGTGACAGAACTGACAGAAAAAGGCCAATCAGCAGTGCAGATGGAAACCCATCTGGGCTGATGAATTGTGGCAAGAAATCGCTGCCCTGGTAGAGAAGTTGGCTGTAGAAGAACATCATGAGATGCACACGTGCCCAAGAGTCAGGCTGCTGAAGAACATCGCAACGATGGAGAGGTGGATCGGGCCACCAAGATTAAAGCAGCTCAGGTTAATCTGGACTGGCAATGTAAGAGCAAATTATTTCTGGCTCGGTGGGCTCAAGATGCCTCAGGTCATCAGAGAAAAGACACAACATACACGGGGACTTGTGATCAAGGGGCAGACTTAACCATGGACAATGCCTCTCAGTACTCATAACTGTGAAACATGCGCTGCAATCGAGCAGGCCAAGCAGGTAAGGCCTCTCTGGCACGGTGGGTGATGGTTGAAACACAGATATGGGGCAGCCTGGCAAATCGGTTACATCACACTGCTGCAAACCCACCAAGGCAAGCGCTACAAGTGCTTACAACGGTGGAAACCACCACTGGGTGTCTGGAAATTAACCCCGTGCCTCACACCAGGGCCCAACACACCATCCTGGGACTTGAGATGCAATTTCCGCAGCAACATGGCACCCCAGAAAGAACTGAGTTGGAATAATGGGACTCATTTCAAAAGGAGCCCCACAGATACATGGGCCAGAGAGCATAAGAGTGGGTATAAAATATTCCCTATTATCCTGCTTTCAGTCAAGGACAGGGTTAATTTTTTGCAGTACCTGGGAGGAGACATGGCTAGAACCCAGATGTTATTTAATACCACATCAGGTCATTGCGGAGGGTGGGCAGAAGGGACTCTTTTTGTTCTGGGAACAAGGGCATGGCTTCCAGCCAGGAAAAACATGGCAGTATTGTAGGCATTACAGAATTCTAGATAGAAGATGTTTGTTGGCCTTTCCGTGTTGACTGTTGCCATCACTCCATTGTAGAAAGTCACCAGATTGGTCAGGCACAATTTGCCCTTAGTAAAGACATGCAGGCTGCCTCAAAATACTTCCTTGTCCTTTATATGCCATGGTGTATCTTCTAGGATGGTCTGCTCCGTGATCTTCCCAGGCACACAGGTGAGGCTCACTGGTCTGTGGTTCCACAGGTCTTTCTTTCTCCACTTTTTAAAAATGGCAGTGATGTTTCCTTTTGCCCAGTCACTAGTGACTTCACATGACTGCCTTGGCTTTTCAAATATGATGAGATTGTCTTGGCAAGAACATCAGCCAGTTTCCTCAGGACTCTGGAACATATCTCATCAGGTCCCATAGACTTGGGGTTTTTCAGCTTCAACAAGTGATCCCAAACCTGCTCTTCACTTAGTGGGAGGGACTTCACTCCCCCATACCTACACAAAGGAGCAAGGACTTGAGATAAATGGGAAGGGTGACTGCTGGTAAAGACTGAGGCAAGGAACCCATTGAGTACCTCAGCTTTTTCCATCTCAGTTGCCACCTGTGATCCTTCAACCTTATCAGAGGGGTACATGCTCCTTGGCCTCTCTTTTGTCACCTGGGCACTCACAGAAACCCTTGTTATTCTGCAAGTCCCTTTGCAAGTCCTATTCCACCTTTGTCTTTTCTTTCCTGACCTTATCCTTACACATTCAAACTGTGTTCCTGTGCTCTCTTTAGGTCACGCTCTCTGCTTCCACTGGCTGTGCATTTCTTTCTTACTCCTCAGTGTGAGAAGCAGATCCTTGCTCCACCATGCCAGTTTCCAGCCTGCTTTGCTCTATTTCCTACACACTGGGTTAGAAAGAGGGCTCTTGTGCTCTAAGTGTCCCTGAAGAACTGCCAGCTCTGGTCAGTCTCTCTGTCCCTGAGGACAATTTCCCAGGGGATGTCATCTGCCAACTCATTAAATAACTGAAATTTCACTCTTCTGAATTCAGGGTTCTGGCTTTGCTCTTCTCCAGGCTCCTGCTCTTTGATATCCCAAACTGAGCCAGGGCTCAGTCACTACAGTCTAGGCTGCCTTCAATCTCAACTCCTTTAATGAGCTCATCCCCACTGACAATTACCAGGTCCAATATCACCTCATATTTGGTTGATTTGTCTAATACCTGGACCAGGAAGTTGTCCTCCAAGAGTCTCCTAGATCACTTGCAGCCAGCTGTATTGCTTTCTTAGCAGACGTCTGGGTGATTGAAATCCCAATTGAAATTGGGATGAAAGCTCGGGAATGCAATGGCTCTTGTATCCAAAGCAAAAGACCTCTTCAGCAGGCTTCCCCTGCTCAGGCAGCCTGTAGTAAACTCCCACCACAAGGTGTCCATTTTTGGTCTTGTCCTTGGTTGTCATCTGCAGGCTTGGAACCTGTTCCTGTCTGGTTTGTAGAGGCAGCTCTTCACAATTTATCCCTTCCTAAACTTAGAGCGCAATGACCCTGGATCTCCTTCCTAGCCTACCTCTTCTGGAAAGTTTGTAACACTCAATTGCAGCACTCCAGTCCTGTAACTCTTTCCACCATGTTTCTGTGACAGCAATTAGGTCATAGTTTGCAAATTGTACTACAGTTTCCAATTCCTCCTGCTTGTGACCCATGCTCATGGTGATGAGGCACTTCATCTGGGATGGCAATCTCTTCATCTTTTGGGAGGAGTCCTTTCTAATTCCTTTGGGTTGATCTATAAGTATTTCCCTGCTGCTCCCTAACATGCTGTTGTTTTCTGGTTTCTCACAGACACCCACCCTTTTCCTGCTAAATCTAGTTTAAGGCCCCGTTAATAAGTCCTGCCAGCTGGCTCCCCAGAACACTCATGCCCCACTTGGTCAGGTGCTCCCCATCTGCTAACATCCCTGGTCTCTTGAAGGCGTGTCCCAGAGCAAAGAACCCGAAGCCCTGAACAGGTACCAGTCTTGTCATTCACCCTATCCACTTGTCTAACTGCCTGGGTCCCAGCTCTCCACCTGGGAAGATGTAACGTAATACTATCTGTGCTCCAGATTCTTTCAGCATCTTTCTGAGACACATGAAGTACCTTTCAATATTTTGGAATCTCTTTGTCATGGCATCATTTGATCCTACATGTAAGAGTGGAGTGAGTGATAGTCCTCAGCTTTTAGCAGGCTTGCTATCCTCTTTATGACACCCTACATACCAGCTCAGCTGTGTTCTGTAGGCAGCAAACTGCTCTAGAGGGGTTATCCAGATGAAAAATGGCCACTTCCATGCCTGTCAGTCAACAATAACTAATGTCCTCCATGGTTTTTTGGTGGCACTTGTTCTGACTTTATGCAGGATGATATTTTAGGGTGGAATAAAATATTCTGGTTTACATATTTTAATCTAGACTGGTTCTCACATTAAAAAGAAAAAAAAATTGATAGTTTGGCTCAATTTTGCCCCATTTGCCTATAAAATGGTGTCAGGAATCCAAATTACTTGTGTAATCCTGATAGATGATATCTATCTGCTAGTACACTGGTTTCTCAAGGCATGCCTAATTCTGTTCATGTCATCCTTATTCTGAAAAGATCTCTTGGTATAACCCAAGGTAGCTTTACCTGTGTGACATGTCAGGATTAGATTCTGCTGTTAACTGCATCTCCAAGCTGCCTGCCTGAATCCTGTTTATATTCCATTGTTGGCTTCATGCTGCAGCTACAGAACACTATAAAGCAGAGGATTTCATCCTTTGGTTGATTGTTTTATGAACCCTCGTTAAAAATCAGGCATTTATGTCCTGATTTAGAGTCTAGTCCATATTATGCATATCTTCTGAATAACTCATGCAGAGGATGTACTGTAACATTGCAAAGAATGACTAATTCTTTCTCTATTTTGATGAATCACTATTTGTTGTTCTAAGAAACAGGCTTATCAAACGATGTCTCTCAAAGTTCTTTTGCCTTCTTTTTATTTTTTTAATCTTTTCATATTTACTATTTATCAGTCTAGGCAGATAAGTGACTTCTAAAATTTTAATATAAATTTTCTTACAGTATCTTCCTTAAAGTATTGTCTGTAGAATTTTTACCTCCTACATGAACATTTAAGAAAAGATCATTCAAGTATGTAATACGATGAATAATTTAACATTTGAAAGACATATTCTCTCAATGCTACAATTAAAGCACAGTTGCTTCTTACATTTATATGCAAAGAAATTGTCTATCTAATCCTGTTGATTAATCACGTCTTCATTTTTTTCCTCTGTCTAAATTTACATGCTTTTTGCAATTACCTTAAGCACAGATCTATAAACTTCTGCTCTTATAGCTGTCTATAGGTTATTAATCAGAGAAACAAACAGCTAGGTGTTGATCCTTTCGTAAAATTTGGGTAATTTATTTCTGTATTTTGTATTTTCTTTGAACTGTTTCATGGCAGAGGCCTGCAGCAGAGATGTTTTAGTATGCAGATTTTTCTTCCTTTCAAAACCCTGCAGTTCTTCCTCCATTTTGTAGTACACAGAGAAGTTTACTGTTCACTAAGAAAATGTAATAAAATTGTTGTATCTTTTGGCAATGTCAGCTACTTTGAACAATATAACTCTTTTGAAAACACCAGCCAGCACAACATTCTTGTGGTGCATGCTTCAGTTTTGTGAAATGATTGGTTTTGTTTACTTTGGGTTGGATTGGTGATTTTAAGTACATTTTTAAAATTGCCTTGTCATAACTTATTTTCGTTAAATCATTTTTAATGTCTGTATGCCTTGTGATACTCAAACTGGCTGCATCATTAATTCCTGGTGAAAAGAACTGCAGATTTAAAATGTACTATGTCTTTCTCTTAGATGGATGTTGGCACGCACTTAACTTTGAAAATCTACCCCCTTGGTAGCTATGGCAACTTGTGACAGATTCTGGGGTATTACAAGCAAATATGAAAGGTGGTGAATAGCAGAGAGGCTTAGAAGAATTTCTCTTCAAGGTTAGCTACTGTCTGTTACCCCACTGAATTCCTTTACAGCTTGGATAGTGAAGGTACTTTACAAATATCTCAAGCCTGTTTACATCCCAGATGCCATGTGTTTATGTGCAGGAGACTGCAAAGAAATAGAAGAAGTTAAAGAATATAAGCATCATGCACAACAAAATTTTTATTTAGGGCCCTTGATTGTTTTTCTGGATACACCTTCATCTTTCATGTGTGAGACTCTCTTTTTGGTAAAGGACTGAAATGTAGACTGTGGGCTATGGGAACTTCGTTGTTCATGTGGGCATGTATCTCCTTCCTGCTCAGCTGCTATTCAAGTTCAGGAATTGAGGACAGAAAAAGACAATCACACAATCTTTCAGAGTGCTAATGTCCTTCATGTGTTGAAAAGGAGGAGGAAAGTTGTCTTGATCTCCAGCATGTGACCCAAGGTCTTTCTGGCATTTATGATCATGGAAAGAAACTGCAGAGCACGAATCACCTGCTAGAAAGCTCCCTCCACAATTCAGCTACTTTCTTGGGATATTTCTGGCCTGGAAAAATATAGTCTTGCTGCCTGTGCTTGTTACGAAGACCAATTTCAGCTGCCTGGGAAGAGACAAGAAGAACCCTAGAGGACAGATCAGCTTGGCCTTCACTTCCCTTCAGAACAAACAGCTTTATCTTTGCTATTTAGAGACTTATTTGTAATGCAGCACTTTAAGAGACAGGAGGAACAA
>VXBC01004661.1:541649-578749 GCA_013399945.1 Ploceus nigricollis | reverse complement strand
TGTATCTTCATTAACTGGAGCTTCTAAGACACACTAGTAGCAAGGCAGACAAAACAAAATGGGCCAAGTAGTTTCAGTCTGTGGAGTCAGCCACAAGCTGGAGTCGTTCTAACCACTGGGAATCACCCAGTGAAACTGAATCAGAAGCACCAACAGCAGCCAGGGCCTGTAGGTGTGTACAGAGGATTGGGACTAGGGACCAAGGTGCATGGCAGCACTGGAATGGCATGATATGGGGCATTTATTGCTACAAGCTGAGCAGCACTAGCACAGTAAAGGGAAAGTTTAAGGGCGGGGGGGGTGTTGATTAGGATAATGGGGATGCTTAGTAATAATTCCAGAGCCTTTTCTTGTGCTCCAAGGGCTATGATGCTTATTAAAAAGTTGCAAAGAGGAATTGGTGCGGTTTGTATCATGGTTTGTAAAGTTGATTACTGGTTGTCAGCATTCCTAGTGTACTGAGAGCAAACCTGCGTGGTCAAAGTGCTTGCTGCCTGTATGTTCCTTCCAATCCACTCTTCCTAATGAAGCATGCAAATAACAACAACAACAACAAAAAAATCTGTAAAAAGTATTTTGTATATCACTCTCAAGTGTGATCTGTACAAATGGAAACTTGTACTTCCTGGGGAAATACTAGGCTGTACAGATGACAGAATAACTTTGTCAGACAAATTCCTTCAGATCTGTTTCTGCTTTTCTTGCTGTCTTCTACAACATTTAAAAACATTTTGTGAGCTTAGGAGGATGAAAACATTGAATGAGGCCGAGGGTATGAGCACTTCAAAATATTTCAGTGGAGAAAGTACAAGCCGTAGACATGCCTGGTGAATGCACTGGAGTTCTCTGAGTGCGCTCCAAATTGGCTCTCAAGAAGTGAAACACCAATAATCTTATTTGGAAGATAAAGGTGTGAGCCACAGAGGAAAAACCAGTAACTATCTTGCAAGACCAATAGATGTTTTTAAAACAGGTGTCTGTTCCATATTTAACCTCTTTTATTCTTTTCCCTACACCTTTCAATTTTCATTAATGAAATCATAAGATAGAAAGATAGAAGCAAAATTACAAAATATTACTGCTTGTGACGTTAATAACATTTTACTTGTAGCATGCAGCAAATTATAAGATTTTGTTTCTGTGTTTGGTATGTTCTTGGCAGACCATTTTTAGTTGATTTTAGGGTATTTTAACAAAGCCCTGATTTACTATCTTTGCTTTCTTCTGAGTCAGCTCAATCTGTGTCTCAATACTTGCTTAGGTTTTGCGTACTGTGGATGTCATCATGATATGCCATGTGTTTATGTGCACTTCAGGGTAAATCAGCTCTTGGTGTACTGCACATATTTCTTCTGTTAATGCAAACTAATTCCATATGCCCACAACAAAACCCCACGTTCTACCATTTCATCAAAATACTGGAGGAGGTCTGCATTGCTCTAATATTTTTTCTTCTCTAGAAGAGAGCTCTGAATTGCCATCTATGTATCCAGGTTTTCAACATGCATGCTAAATGTCCAGAATTAATAAAATTTGGCTTATTACTCACATTTTGTTGCTAAAGGCATTTCTTTTTATGGCATATACTCATGAGTCTTATTATTGCACTAAATTCAGGAAGTGATAATTTTACCTTTTATCCAATATTGCATCATTTTATCATCCAATTAAAGTCCATATGGCCTGGTAGAATCTGCATAAAATTTACCTGCCTTGCAGCCCGCACTCTCTCTGATAGCCTGCGATACAAATCTTTGTGAATTATCTTGAAAGAATAAATTTTTTTGTTACTTCTGAATTAATAACTTTTAATTATTTTCTTTTACTGCTAGGAAAAAATCTTGTAGAGAAAGCCAACCTCCTTCACTTTAGGGGTCCAAAACACAATGGGAATTTTCTTGTCAGAAGTCTTTCCCCTACTTACTCCTATAATTAACTTTCATCTCCTGTATCAGGCTTATTAGGTTCACTGCTGTGCTTTGAAATTATGTCCATGGTCCTTTCACAGAATTAATTATCACCTCCTTGCCTCTGCATGTGGTCTGCAAACTCTACCCTTTCTCTGATGTTTGAAATAACAGCATTTTAAAATTAATTTTATATAAATGCTTTTGTGATATCTCAAAATCCAACCTTCCCTTAGTTAATTCTCTTGTGCTTTGGAGCTCTGCTTTTTCCCATTTATGAAAAAAAGAAGGTATATTGTTGTTTGGGAACTGGGAGTTGTTCAAGAGGTTGCTGGACCCTGGGGCTAAAATAAAAATTATGAACTTTTATTACAATTTGGATTCTGTATTTGTCTCATTATTCTTGGTCCTCAAAATATAGTTTGGTTGAGTTTTTTGTGTGGGGGGGGTTTTTTTGTTTGGTTTTTTGTTTGTTTGTGGTTTTTTGTTTTGTTTTTTAATATGAAGAACAACACAAAAACAATCCCTCCAACCATAACCTTAAAAAAAAATAAGGTAAAATATTTTACTCTAAGGCTTTTCTTCCCATTCCTTTAATAAAAAAATTCTGTATATCTTCATTGTATCAGTGCTAGTACTTTTCTTTGGGAAAGGACTAAAGTGTAACTAATATGTTTGTGTTTTAACTTTAGATCTTGGTGAAAATTAAATTCTTAATGCATGACTTTAAGTTCTTAACTTTGAGGAGAATTTCAATTGAAATGCAATGTGATTTTAAATGAAATTTGGAAAACAGAGTAACTTTTATCTCTCTGTACAAAATGATGGAATTTTTAGAGCCTAATGAAGTTAGGCAGAAAATTTAATGGGATCTGGACACTTTAGTTCATTTGGCTCCTCTGAAAATGCCAGTTAATACTGTTTGTCCTGTATGAAATATTTAAGGACTTTCTGTACCAGAATAGCAGAGCTGCATTATTTGTATTTAGTCTGGTATGAGTTCAATTGGTATCTCATCCCACCTCTCTACCTCCAACAGATTTGGGCAACATCTTGAAAATCCCATAGGGTGGGTTCTCTTGTTTCTTAAAGCAAGGTAATCAAAAACTCCTTGGTATCTTAGCAAGTGTTCAGCATTTTCTTTCACCAATTCTGCGCTTATTTTTGCCGCTTAAAAATACTTGGGGATATGAGAAAGATATGATCATGAAGAAAACACTGGCTACATGCTGCCAAGATGTACTTGCCAGATAGTTTATAAGTTAGTCACTAATGCAGTTTTGTATCTTGGACAACATCAGCCTACAACAATTTGGAGCAGTTCAGCCATGTCAGGTGTTAGGGTTAGGGACACACTTGTGTCCTTTGCCAGTACTCTAAAAAAGGCAGCTTGCTTATACTTCAGTGTTAACCAGCTATCAGTCAGCTATCAGTAGATATTTGTCAGTAGATTTTTCATAACATTAATTAATGCACCTATTACACCTGCATTGGTGCAGTAATCCATTAATCTGGTTTAGCTAATTATTGCTGTTTCCTTATTTAATGCTCTCTGAATCTTCTGCACTTGTCCTTTTCTAATAGATTAAAAATCAGAGGTGCAAGGGAGAGATCAATGCTGCTTACACGTTCCTTCCAAAGTGTACAATTCTTCCTTCATGCAAAATGGTTAGCCTTATCTTACTGCTGTCCAGCTGTTCAGATCTGCTTTTTCTCCATTATCTGTCATGTTTATAATAATTATCCTCGTAGACTGTAACAAAAACTTTTACAGCATTTGTGTCACTTTCATTCCTTTAACAACTCAATCCATAAGCTGCCAGATGTTATCCACCTGCCAGAACTTAAATTAAACTGATCTCTGCCAATCAAGTGCTTTATGCAGTTTTCCAATCTGTTTGCCAAATTATCTGTAGGTATTTTTTATATTGAAATAACTTGGCAAATAGCAACAGGCTCACTGATTTATCTTCATTAAAGGTGACAGTATTTCCATCAGATTCATTCAGTTTAACTGCCCTTGACTTCAAAAACATCATTAAAAATTCCAAACAGCTTAGAAGATGATATTACTTCCAAAAGCTTAAAAATCTCAGTTGGGAATCCATCTGTGCCTGTAGCTTTTTTCCTGTTGACAAATACTTAATTAACTGGCTAATTTCCTGATACAGAATTTCTGTCTCCTGTCTAAGTTGCTACATCTAACTTGGATGGGATTCTCCCATCAGGAGTGATCCAGACAGGTATTTCTAATAGTGGGAAAATGTAATCTTTGTGCAATGTGCAAGTTTAGTCAGATGGCCTCAACATTAGCCCAATTTTTTCTTCTGCTGGACTTTTGCTTAAGTTTAATTTTAAAGTTCTTAACTGCAATTGTTTATTTCTAATCTGTCAAATCTGCTTCATTACTTTTCCTAAGGTCTTAAGAAATGTCCTAAGAAATGTGTCCATGTGAATAGAATGAGAGGCTTGCTTTCAATACTTTTTGATGTTGCTGATCAGTTTTGTTCACTTTTTTTTTAGATTAATTAGTCACATCAAATAGTAAACAGCCATTTTAAATGATGGCTGTGATGGAATACTTGAAACACATTGCTTGGTGTCTAAAAATAACTTCATAGGCTTTATTAAGAAGTAGAGAGAAACCAAGCATGGATAAACTGAAATGGAGTCCTATCTAGTTTTATAAGTCTAGTTTACAACCTGTGTGCAAGTGGTAACTATCAGGAATAAATTAAAATTAATTCATGGACAAGTCAGTGTGAGCTATGGTATATGGAGCATAGGTCTCTATTGCCGTTTTGGGCGATGTTTCTTCATAGACAAAATTCCACTGTTCTGGGCCGCAAAAGCTGGCCAAATTGCTTGTAACTATGGTGTCTCATCTGCTTCATGAGGAAAGGAAGGATCAGAAAAGGTAAGAGTGAATCCTATTAAGCTCCAAGGAGTGCTATGGCTCTAATATGGCTCTAATAGTCTTGGCTATTTCATTAGTGCTTAGCAAAGTGGTTTGAAATCTTTCACTAGAAGGTGGCACTAGAATGAAAACTATTCAGCATGAGTTTTGGTTCCAATGTTTGCATATCCTATACTGAGAGAACAGTTGTATTAACTCGTAGTGATCTTATGGAAAATAAACCCAAACACTAGGAAGTTTTAAAGGCCAAAGGCAACATTAGAAATCAGTGATTCAAATACAGTCTTCCAGGATTTTTGCAGACTACGCCAAATCTTTGGGGATTTTGATTGTGCAAAGTGTGATGCAGGAAGGCTGGCACTGATCTGATCATTGCTGCTACGGCTTCTGCAAAGACAACAAAAACTAGAGAGCAGCTTCAAGTATTAATCAGATCTTTCTTAATTTTTTCCATATCTAAGAACTGATTTGTACTTGGAAGGTTAGATGAAGAGATGGAGCTAACAGCCTGCACACCAGGGGATATAGCATTCTTGCTTAACCTTTTGTGTCCGAAGAATTGTGGGCGCAATTAAGGTATTAAATGGAAGAAAACAGTATACTGTAGCTGGGAGAAATCACTAAATGCTTCAGGTCAGTTAATCTTTCTTTTATTGCTGACTTCAGTTATCTCTTTACATACAGGTGCAGTGAGATTTTTCTTTCAAACACCAGTGTTTTCGATAGTGGATTGAATTGGCTTTGAGCAGTAACTGCAACAAAACTTTTGCCTTTTATAATGGTTCTAGCATTGCTTTCCAGGCTTGTGGCTGGACTACAGCATTGAGAAAGAGCCCCATGGCAGGAAGGCTGAAGATTCCAGCTGTGCCAGAGGGAGAATGGAGTTCACTGGGCAACCCCCACCTGCTGGGAGACTGTGTGCTTATTGCAGCACTAAACCTTCTTCTTCAGTTCTCTTGACCTGCACAGATCAGGGACAGTCCTTGGGTGCTCTACCTGGGACACTGCAGTTGGAGCCACACATCTGTAAACAGAGCGTGCGTGTGCATGCGTGCAGGTGCACAGAGATCATATGCAAATTACAGTCTTTACTCATCCTCATTTTCTACTCAGGTTCTACTTCAGGAGAGGCTGCCACTGTGTTTCAAATAATTACAAACCAAACAAAACCAAGTATGGCATTAGACCTCTCTCTTTGACTTTGTTTCAAAATAATGAACTGGAAAGCTTTTGTCCCAACATCTGTGTGAATCTGCTGGCTTTTTAAGTTGGTCTGAACATGTTGCTGCTGCCCTTGATTTCTAGAAAATGTCATAAATTGTTTAAAGAAGAAAAAGAAAGAAATTTCCCAGTAAAAATATAAACATTCAGCAGAAATATGCTGTGGCCGCTTTCCACAGTGAAGTCAGAGGAAACTGGGATTTCACCCCTCTGACCTCTTTCAAGGAAAAAATGTGCCCAACCCATATAAATACATTTTGGTGTCAGTCTTCAAGAAAGTTAAAAAAGAAAAGAGAGAGATGAAGATTCCCTTCCACTTCCCTCTAAGCATGAGGAAAAGAAAGATGGTATCTTTGTGTCATCATTATACGAGAAAGAACTATTTTTAATTTTTTGAAGTTCCTTCTTGGAGGCATGTAAATATGACAGCCTATTTTAAAAAGCCCAGCAGGGAATTTTCTGAATCCAAACACCACAGTTAGTTTGCAGGAAAACATGTAGTGCACCCATAGCTGTATTTTAAAATCTAGATGCTAAGCGGGCATGTGTATTTCGCCAGGCATCTTGTCTGTGCTGCTTGGTCTTAAGGTACAAGTGGCAGAGACACAACTTAATGAGATTCCAGTCCCACATGAACAACTGGTTTCTGCCAAAATAGAAATACGCTGTTAATTTTCCTTGGTGACAGCATCGCTACACTGTCATCCCACTTGACATCTGATACAAACTCAGGCAGACTTAATGCTTTAAAGTACTAGACATCAGTGAAAACAAAGACAGGCGTGGTGGTGGGGACAGGGGAGTGGGGTTGACAGCAGGATGGCAACACTCCAAGATCTTAAGGCCAGTCCCTGGCAAACAGTGAGCAGTTTTGTTACAAGACCAAGCAGAACAGCCCTAAGGCATGAATTTGTCTCCTAGAGAGGCAGTGCAGCAACTCAGGTGAAGGGGGCTGTTTGGGACAGGGGGAGATGCCTCTGGCATCTAACATAAAGATGCCAAATTTCCTAAGTTACAGAGGAGCAAGCCAATGCAGAAGCCAGCACTAATGGGACAAGGAGCAGGCTAGAGAAATGAGAAGGAGAGCAGGAATTCTTTTAATGCAAAACAATGTGCTGCTGTGGAGATCCATCTCCACACAGATGCCATGTTCTCTAATGTGCCACTGTGACTTTGTGTTGTCTTGAAAGGTGGTCAGGGACAAAAGATGACCATGCCAGAACTAGTATGGTATTGAGGCAGAGTCCAAAACACTGGGACCTCCTCCATGGCCTTGGGATGGGGTTGTACTGATGAAGTGTATCTGCTGGCGTACAGCGAAGCGTATGACCAGCCCTTTCCTGAAGGTCTCCTCCATGATTTGAGAGCAGAGCTCATTTTACACTAGAGTTGCCAGCAAGTTGTTTACTAGTGTAAATAAGGTCAAATTTTGAAGGATCAATCAAAATTCTGTGGCTCAATTATCCCTGCTCTATTTTATAATATCCAACTATAGGTGCTTTAATAGTACATGAGAATTACAGGCATGTGTTCTGGAGTTTGCTCCCCATTAGTAAAGATGTCATTTACTTCCTGACTTGCCTTTAAACTTCAGAATCATCTATAAAGGGTGAGGAAAAGCCTCAAAACTCAGGATCTTTGCTGAAAATAGAATCCTTATGTCTTTTCCTGATAAGGACATTTTAAAAAAAATCCAGTGTCAAATCTTACAATTGAAAGGCTGTGTCCCAAGTGCGATGATACCACAAACCACAAATAATAATCCTAGAGAACAAGGGAGGATAATAATACTTTCCATGCATTTCTTTCTGCTTTCCCTTTGTAGGCTGATGTCATCATTATGAATTGTCAGTTCCTGGGATTACAGTTAATGCTCTGGTGGTTTTGTTAGAAAGATAATTCATGTAGTGGCAGAAGCTAATTGTTCTTTGGATTTGTCCTTCATTGTAGAATTTTATGAATAAGTTTGTAAGTGAATTTGAACCTTATCTGAGTCACTTGGGTTTGTGCCCTGGTGCTGCTAGCTTTATTCCCAGGTAAAACCATCCATCTAATAAAAGTCCCTGCTTCCAAAATTAGCTAAAGGGTACTAAGAAAAGCATTTGACACTGTAAAATAAAGAAGGAAAAGTACAGCAGAGGCAGCCTTAGGTTTCAGAAATGCTTTCACTGTATTATTGTCAGCTTTTCCAAAGCTGCAGTAGCCTCTGATGACCTGTCTGCAAACCGTTCTACTGCAAAGAATAATAGGTGAGGCCATCCTTTGTCTGTTCTCTTTCAACATGCGCTTAGAAAAATAGCAATGTCTCATCAGACAAAATAAAAGCAAGGAGAAGTATAAAGGAATGTTACCAACGGGCACTAGTGTAATAGTTGGACAGGGATGATACTGCTTATAATTCTGATTTTCCTGCAGTTGTCTTCAATCCCAGCAGCCTCATTTTCAGCATGATCCAAACCTAGTGCTATTCAACACTTTTCCCTTTAGTATATGAGGCAATTTACCATTTCAGTTGGCCTTGCAGTGACTGAAATATTTAGGGGATTTGTGTAGTGACAGAAATAGATAAGATGTTTGAAGCAAATGGCTTAGCTCGCTTTAGGAAAATCTCAATGGGATTTAAGAGGATGCACTGATGTAATACAATTGGTGGTTTTATTAAAATTCTGTGTAACATCTAGCATAAAATTATAGCCTATTCCCATTGCAAAGTCCTCCCCATCTCCTAACTCTCCCCTGTAATATCCTTCCTGAATGAATTAGAAACCTGTCTAGAGAAGTAAATAATACAAGAACAATGAATACAGCAATATTTTGAAAATCTATTTATTTTCTGTGTATAGTTGTTCATAGCTGTGAAAATTGCTAACAACCTGATTCTACAGTGTAAGCTAAAGTTTGAGTCACCTTCATGGAAACATAGAATTTTTTAAGTTGGGAAAGACCTTTCAGATCATTGAGTGCAATTATTAACCCAGCACAGCCAAGTCCACCAATAAATCATATTCCCAAGTGACATGTCTGCCATTGCTTATAAAAAATGTCAGAAGCAGCAGATTATCTTTGGTTTATATACTGTTTCTACCTTGCTTAATTGCAGTACACAAATTAAAGTAAGAATGCTGACAGTCAATGTAGTACCATGTCTCAGCACATCTGT
Organism: Ploceus nigricollis; assembly: GCA_013399945.1. Lineage (NCBI taxonomy): Eukaryota > Metazoa > Chordata > Aves > Passeriformes > Ploceidae > Ploceus > Ploceus nigricollis. Next base: position 569,544 of record VXBC01004661.1, on the reverse strand, counting down.
GTCTACATGCAGTTGCCAATATGAACATGTCTGCATTCACTGATATGAATCCAGAGTGCCCACACACACTGGTAAATGATTTATATTATTATTATGGATACACTCTAAAGCACTTAAAAAGCTAAGAAATACCAGAAAATGAATGTTGGAACAACCTTAATTTGGTTTCTTGGCATGTCCTTACTGCAAAGGGAACTGTTTGGGAATTTTTCTACACAGTGTTTTTGTCACAAAACTCCAGTCTATCAAAACAAAGACACTCATGGACACATTCCAGTTTTGACATAACTTTTCTGAAGTCCAGACTGGAATCTTTATGATTAGAAATTCAATTTATGGTTGGTTCAGACCAGTTTTGTAAACCTGGATTGTTCCAGACGGAAGCCCTAACTAGGCAACATCTAAGTGACTTCCCAGGCCTGGCCATTATTTTTTTCCCCCATATTTCTTGATCTTCTGACTTGAAGCTGTAAGACTGTGCTGCAGAAATGTTGAATGCTCACAGCTGCAGCTGTAGTTAATGGAAGATGAGCTTTGAAAATACAATGCTAAATAATCACTGGAAAGTTTGCAGATATTTGAAATTGCTTACCAGGTTTTAATGTCTCTGCCTCACTTCTTAACCTGTGAAATGATTCATTAACATTTGTGTATCCCTGCGTGCAGCATTGTTATGGTAAGCACCACAGAAAAGCCCTTGAGGAAATTTTATGTGTTTTTTCCAGAGTAGGCTTGAATAGTGTTAAATAAATAACACATTAGGCAACAGTGTACTGCATGAGGAAAGAATTAAATATTAAAAGCCTACAGGGCACTGTCTTTCCTAAGTAATTGAGAGAGGCAGAGGTCTTGTAAGAAGAAACCACTATGTGACTGTCTCACTATACATGATGACAATATATATGTACCACAGAGGTTGAATTAAGGTTGCACAGGGAGCCTTAATTGCCAGGATTTCCTAAATCCTGAATGCTTAACATTGTTGTCTTTTAGAAGAACAGTATTAAGGTGGGCTTTAATATAGCAGATATATAATCCATAGAGAAAATACATAGCAAATGTTTGACCGAAAGATTTTATTGGGATGAGTTTGGCTGACCTTGTTATTTCTTAATAGTAACTGGAATTACATTTCATTAGTTATTGAAGTTAAGTGCTTACTGAAGTTAAATACATTGATCTATGCAGGACTTGGAGAAACAATAATTTTTTAATTGATACGTTTTCCAGGTTCCCAGTCAAGGTAAGGTCTTATTTATACACAAACATAGTCCTTGCCCAGCTACAGTGACTGTCTATTACCTGCTTGCTGAAAATTTTCACCAGCTGTGGTTTCCTTTGAACCTACAAAACTGCAGTGGAATTCAGGGTTGAGGCATACACATGAGAAAGAGGTAAGGGTAGTCCAGGAAGTGAAGATACCTTTTAAATTCAGGAATCAGTGGCTCAGTCTCTAAAGTTTGACACCCATTTGAGAAAATCACATCACTGATGGCTTATGGATATTTGTGTAGCATTGATAGAACTTTCTGGATTTGCGACTAGATTTTTTGACATCTTGTGAAATCCAGCATTCTCTATTCTTCTTATGACTAACAAATGAAAACTTCCTTATCTGTCAGTAATGAGGAATGACAAATCAAATCCTAAATACAACTCTGTAGTGCTCTGATAGGACAGAAANNNNCTCTCGTTCTTAATAGTAAGATTCACTCAGCACTATAACAAAACTATTTCCTTTTTTTTTTCCAAAGTGTTCAGGCAGAGATTAATTTGAAACTCTAGCAAGGGAGCTCCTGTACAGCCCATACAGATAGTTTTTCTGCAGTATGTCCAGGTCCCTTCAATCATTGGATCTTAAAAATGGATGCCGGGATTTTTCTCAAAGGACACAGCCTTACGCCAGCCAACCCCAGACTAATATTCCTTCTTCTATTTATTTAGAAGAAACACATTCCAGAAGATGGGCAATCTGTTTAGGCATTTAGGGTGGAGCAAAAACAGAAGAGAAAGAGAATTGGTGTTACAAGCATCACTACCCCCAGTACTGCAGCAAAAGCTCTCCTGAGTAAATGGACACTTTTATGAAACTGCTATCACAGGCTATGAAATGCCCCTGTTACGTCAAAGTAAATATGTTTGAGAATGAATTGTCTTTATTCAGTGGAGATCTATTATAAGAGATGAGCAGGGATTTCTTTGTCTTACGTGAAGTCATAGATTACATATTACTCTTTCTGGAATGTCCATGAGAAAGTTAGTTAATACTCTGAGCAATACTTACAAGGGAAAGGGAAGGGAACTGTTATCACTTGGGCTGACCCCTTGGGGTATGCTGTGATGATAACTTTCCTGTTTAAATTTGGGAAATACAGAGTGTACAAATGAATGAACTTCATTGCCTTTGAAGTTTTCTATGTGACTCATGGTGAAGATTTTACATAATTACATTAACATTATGGAGACAGGAATCAGCATGCAAACAGGCCACAGGCAAACATATAATTACATGATTCTATCAGCTATACAAATGAAAATTAGCTCCCTTTCCATACTACTTGCCATGCTTTCTGTAAGTGTTACATAAGTTAGTGATAATATCTAGATATGTTTTCAGAACTTAGAAAATGCTTGCCAGGAGAATAAATCAGTGTAAAAACTTACAGAAAATTTGCTGAAAGGCAGTATTAGTAATCCATGCCAAGCATGCCTATTTTGGGGAGCCAAATACAGAAGCTTAAGCTGAATACCTAACAAAAGCACATTTTCATCACTGCTCAGACAACCTGTGCTGGCTCTCAACCTTGTTTTCACATTTCCAGATTAGCATGGGGGCACGTTAAACAGACAGTGGTGAAAGAGATTGCAGAGTGACTGGAATGTCAGGAGGCATTTAGAAAGAGCTTGCTTAAGGTACAACGTTATGAATATCTCTAACAGAGCTTGTCTCATTCATACCAGTGCTACAAGTAACCTGAGCAAACTCAGGTTGCACTGTACACTTTCACTGCTGACTACTGGACTATCACTTCTGACTGTTGAACAACTGGTAAGTGTTATCAATGGCTAACAAGAGCTTCCATTCAACTGGATGGAGTTTGAAGGGGAATGCAAAATTTTCATTATTATCAGAATGTTTCTGAAGCCCGTTGCTACCTGTCACCTCCAGCATTTCTCCCTGTGGAGGGTTAGAAGGAGGGGGTAGGCTGAAGGAAGTCTTGCAGAACAACCTGAGAACAAGTTTCAACACTGACCGTTGCCTCCTAGTTCTTTTATTTATTGCTGTTTTCTTTTCTTTGTTATGAAAAGAAGTCCAAGTCTTTCCCTGTGGTAAAGTACATTGTGTTTTGGGATGGGCAAGCTGAATGTATACTAAATTAACAGTTTTTCAAAATCAGTTCCTGGTGTTCTCTGACTTCTCTCAAAGTGCAAGCAAAATGGCAAATAGTAAAGTATGAAGGACATGTGCATTCTTATTTTATCTTACAGATGATTATCAATAAATAACACAGGAATTTCAACTTCATTTCTTCATGTCAGCAGACCAGAAAGATCTTCCAAGTGCCGTCATATTCCTTTTCTAGAATGAGTTCTAGCTCTGCTCAGCTTAATTGGGGCTGCCTCTGCTGCAGAAATAGCATGACCAGAATTTGTAAGTTGGCATGGCTAGAGCCAGCATCCCCAAGCCCATATTAAGGCATCCAAAGAAATGGTCTGATTTCCAAAACTGCTGAGCAGCCAGCAGCCCTAATTGGAGTCCATGGGAACTGTTGGATATTCAGCACATTTGAAAAATCAGGTCACTTATGTAAGCAACTAATTGTTGCAGTAAGGGCCTAACTTCAGCACCTAGTTTTACAAGGGCTCAATGTTGCTTTGCCTGGACACCTTTCAAAATTGAGCATCTGTCTTGCACTCCCTGCTGACCTGAGTGGAGCCCTATCTGCTGTTTATTTACCAGCAAACCCCCTCCAGCAGGCTGGGGTTCGTCTCTACCTTTTTAACACTTCTCAGGGAGGTGAGCAATCTAGGGTTGTGGGTTTGCAACTGCTCTCTGTGATTTGGAGGCAGTGGCTCCTCCAGGCTGCAGTGAGTGCACTGAGAGCTACCCGAACCTGGGCCAGCTCCCTAGACCTCACTGACTGCCTCTGAAAGACCAGGGACCACCAGATTTCAGTTCCAGAGCCCCCCCGAACCTCAGACACGAGAGAGGGGATGCTTTAAAGTGTTTGCCTCATTTAAAGAGTAGTCCTGGAAATTCAAAGTCTTTACTGGCTTTATTCTGTTCCCTTTAGAAAAGAAAATAAAATAAAAAAAAAACTGTGGAAAAATCCTGCAGAAAAAGACCCTGCTCTTGACTGCAAGATCATCTCCTATGTGACAGCCTCCAGGTCTGCATGACATGCTGCTGGCTGAAGGGTGTGAAGCAAGTATGGGATAAAGAGTGTCATGAACTATTTCAGCGCTAAAATGAACTTTGTGTAGCAAACATGGGGAGGCTTAAGTTCGTTTGGTACCTAAGAGGGTAAGTTTGCAGAAGTTCTTGTAAATCCCTATTGCACAACAAGCTCAGCACAACTGTCATCCTGAAGTAACAGATATTCCTCAACATTGTGAAACTTAAATAGGTGTCTTAGTCTGACTTTCCACATCAGCAAGGATCAGGGCAGAGTGTTTTCCTCTTTGTTCTTATGTTTTAAATAGTACACAACAAATGTAAGCAAGTTTCTTAACTCCTGGGTAGGGTCTGGTTTCCTAACTCCTGGTTCTGGGCCAAGCACTAATCTTGGGCACACAGCATACATAAACATGTATCTCAGCAGACATTTCCAGATACATGGTGCTGCTTACAATTCACCCTAGATTACAATCTGACCTGTCAGTGGAGTATACAAGACAAACAAGTCAAGCAAAGAAGCGGAGGCAGCAGTGGTGTTCCTCAGGCTGTAGCCCCAAGTGCTGCTAGCAATAACAGGCCCTGACTGATGATTGGTAATTTTCAGAAAGAGTGTCTTTATGAAGTTCTACTGGTATTATGAAGCATTTGCATCCCTTTCATTACAGCACCCTCACAACCTTCAGAAAGTAGGGCAGTCTGATGGGAAGCATTCAAAGAAATATGCACTGGGTGTAACATCAATACCGTCACTTTAAATTACAAAATTAGCCGTCATTGTTTAACTTCATTTAGCAGGGGCTGGGAATAGCTGATTGATTGTCAGCCCCACAGATTCAAGTCACAGGATTATGAGGTGCTTCATATGCTGGGTCTGAGACAGAGCCAGAGATGGCTACAGCTCTGGTGAAAACACTGACATAAGTACAGCAGATCCAGTGATCTTTCTGCCGAAGGGAGCATTGGATCAGCTCACTGAAGCAGCACAGGGGCTAATCCACCATCTGTCTGAGCTGCTCACTGGCCAGCCCTGCAACTCCTGAGAGCAAAATGGGATATGAGCAAGAGCAAGTGAAACATGCTGGAGAGGGGACAAGAAGTAGGAGATCATTTGAAGTAATCTCCCCATTGCATTCAGCTGGCTGTGGTGTGAAACTGCATATCGAGCAAAGCATGTGGAGCCAAATATCCTCTCTGTTTCTCCTGCACAAACCCCTTCCCATTTGTGAGGAATACTCTTATCTATAGGTAGGAGCACTGCACCTTTCTAATCTAGATCCCATGTTTTGAGTAAAATATTATTTCTAATTGAATGAGATTGTTATTTCTCTTATTAGACACTCAAAAAGGCATTGTATTTGCAGTGCTGTTCTGTTACTCAGTAGACTAATATACCAGCATGGAAGAAAGGAGGCAATAAATTATATAGGATTTGTCCAGTCAGCCCTATAGGTTGAATCATATTTGTTGATGTTTTGATATAAAGTTAAAATACAAATTAAAGTATCATTAAAGTATCATTAAAGTTGGTCCCTGTGGATTCTCGGTAGTTGTTGGTAAGAAACTGTCCTACTTTAACACCTTAAAATCTTAAGATTTAGGAATTAAAATCTGGTATTAATAGCCGTTCACCTTTTTCCTTTCCCATCCCAAAACCCAGCCTCACCCAGGTGGTTTTACTGACTGCTTTACAATGTTGCATCTGTTCTATGATGGAGAGTTGGAGATGCATTTTGTTCTCAGGAATGAAGACAGAGATGTGTTTTTGTGCTTTCTGATCAATGCAGACATAAGCCTACACCCCCTTCCTTTTCTTTTTCATGGAACATTTTGAGATGACACAGACGTGCATCATCACAGAATATCATGACTTGTTAGGACAGGCATCACCTCTAGCTTTGTTTTAATGTCTGAGCTACAACTGAAACGAAACTTAAAAGCTGCCATACTGATGGTAGCTAGCAAATATTACTGGTAGTCAAAGTTACAGATAGAAAGCTGGCAAGGAAAATCATTTACCTACTCAATATCAAAGAGTTGTGTCTGTGCCAGCAGCAGTGAGACAGTGCCAGAGCAAATGTGTTGCAGTAACATTACACATTGCCTTTCTATGCAAAAATACTGGACCAAATTCAGCCTTTGGTGTAAGCAAAGGCGGTTCCATGAACATTTCTGGTGCCATGCCTACCTCTTTATACTCATGTGGCCCACAATTATATGTATACATTGCATTAAGTGATTAAGAGGAATTTGCTTAAACAGCTGCAAACAAAGGAGTTGTTCTAGGGCCAGTGGTATACCTTTAACTCACATTGCTGGGGCTTGGGCGTTAAGGGACAAAATTTGAGAGGCTAGACTCCAAACAAGAGAGAAAGGTCAGAGCAACACACACAATGTAGAATGGGGCCCTTTTTCAAGCCAAAGTCTCCCCTCATGTACCGGTTTATGGGGGAAGCTCCTGGTTCCTTTTAGCTGACGTTTTCTTTCCCAGTAGGAGCCAGAACGGTGATAATACGTGACTTCTCAAAACATGCTGCCAAGCATAAGTGACCTCTAGGCCTCCTTCTCCCCAAATACCTGCTGTCACCCTTTCTGCCTGTGTCTAATGGGCTACAGGCTCTTTCCCTGTAGCTGTGCGCTGCTGCATGATGCCACTGCCTTCAGTGCTGATTGTTTCCAGCCTTATTTTATACCACAGCTTTTTTTCCTTAAAATGTGGTTTTCATAAGCCAGATAAAACCATTATCATGGAAAATAATGTGGTAAGCCAGCAGGGCTGCAAATTGGTTAAACCCGAATGTAAACTTTCTCTAACGAATATCGCTGGTATGTGGGCAATAACTCTGAATAATTTCATTAATTAGTTATATGCCAGTAACTGTTTTTAAAGGGCATACGATTTACACTGTAGGGAGTTGAACATGTAATTACATGCTAAGGATGTGTGCTATTTTACTGTCATGAACTCTGTGGATGCAAGTCAAAATATACATTATAAAAGCAGGTGATCCAATTTACATTAGAGCTAAGACTCTTTCTGGAGACTCTTAGCATTAAGACGCATGGGTTTTGATAAAGGCTGTTTCTATGTCTAACATAAATACATCTTTCATGTATTTCCGCTCTGTTCTAGAAGAAGGCCATCCCACATGCTAAAAAAAAGGCATGTATTTGCTGTCCATATATGAGTTCACTGCAAAGACAACATATGAAAAAGAAAGAATTACTTTTAAACTGTAGAAATATTTGATGCTACTGCAGCTATTGGTACTGTAAGACTAACATGCTTGTTTATTGCAGGCTGTCACTACTTGTCACAGTTGAGATTGTTTTGATGACCTTACTGTGAATTTCTATTAGTATAAATTGAACTTTGAATTGTAAGGGGTTTTAATGTTTGTTTTGGGGATAATTGCAGTATTCTGCAATGGTTATTTTGTCCACATTTTTAATCTATGCTCTCTGTCATAACTCTGCTGTTAATATAGTCGTGACCTGGGAATACTATGCAGTAGGTATAATGTAATAAGCAGTTGACAGCTTTGCATTAAGATAATATATTGTTGTTTGATGTCTGCACTGAGAGAACTAATGGCAGCACTGGAGCTGGAGTGGTTAGTACCACACTGAGTACACCTTGGGTATGTATTTGCACAGCAAGTGACAAAATGTGTTGATATTGGCCTTTCAAATTAATGACGAGGCAGAAGAAGGAACACAGTGAAAATTAACACAGCAAAGCAAAAAGTATTAAACAAGATGAAGAGAAAGAACATTGCCTGAGACCTAGGCTTTGTGGGATGTTTCTAGAGAGCACCAAAGGGAGCAACTGAAGTAGCAGAGAGTCTCTGCACTAGTTGAAGAAAATCTGTGCTGCATTCATCTTACTTTATTTCATTATTCTAGAGAATGTGTTCTAAGACATTCAGTTCATGCTGCCAGTAATAATTTGCACTGGGGTGTTATCGTCACTCTGGAATCATCTCAGACAAGCTTCCCATCTAGGTCAGAGTGTGATGCCCTTGCTCACTGAGGAGTGTATCAGAGCCTGGTCCCCCATCAAACCTGCTAGAGTTTGTGGGCCATATATGACCTTCCCATTTTACCAGTGTGCCTTAGCTCATCTGCAATAGGTGTTCAGCCACTCACTTCAGCTGACCTGTCCTTTCTCTAACTTAAGGGAGAAAGTGTAATGAAACACAAATCAGGAAACTGCAGCTTTTTAAGGCAGCTCCTTGTGCTCCTGGACACTTAATGATCTTGCCGATCAGTGGATCCTGCTCCAAAACAGAAAACCAGCAGCTGTTCATCTATTTTACAGTTAGATTACAGAGGGGCTTAAAAAGTTATTTTTCAAGCATTCTAGGCTTCATTCTCCCCTGCTTTGTCATGCTGCCCCTCAAAGTAAGGAGCCAAGCCCATGGTGCAGGACATGACTCTATCCTTGAGCAGGTTAGATGATGCATAGTTTTTTGTAAGGCTTCATTTTAATGTCCATGGTCTTTCCAAGTGATGAAATCTATGGATTGAAGAGAATTGTCCTGAATTTAGTCTCATGCATTCAACCCAAACCTCAAAGCATCTCTGACTCTTAACTACTTACAATCTACTCAGGAGTAAGGGAAGAACTCAGAAAATCCTGAAATACAAGTTTTGCACTCCTAAACATTGTTGCACTCAGAAGGTCGTTCTCCACCAAACAGTGGCATGACTTTCTCCACCCTTTCCTCTGCAGAAAGAATACAAGAGGACTGTGCAATGCCTTCCTAGTTTACCATTCCAAAGCCACGTCAAAGAAAAAAGTGTAAATGTCAGTATCCTGTCATACACTCCTCTGATGTAAATATTGGATTAGAGAAATGAATTTACATGTGAAGTCTACTGAGTTGATGAGAGCTCACTTTTTAGGAACAGGGTGGGGTAGAGCAACTGAAATAACGTGTGCCTGCCTACTGGTGGCTACCAAATCTCAGCCATCACTTTCACAGAGGAAACTTCCCAAGCACCCCGTAGTAACTCTCTTGTGAAAGTTACTAGCATTATATTAGAAGACTAAATACCTGGGAGCATGGCTGATTATAATCTTTTGATTGAAGTTTACCAGCACAAATCTCAGCTGGATCTGTAGAATTAAATGTGCTCATATGTAATTGATGTTTTGTGGCTGCTCTAAGGCACAGGATTTTGGGGCAGGATTTGAGAGACCAAGACTCTCAGTGGCAGTTCCTAGACACAAGTTCCTTGCCACCATTTTTAGTACTAGAAGATGCCATATAAGTTTGTCAGTCATAGGTAAAGAACTATGGAACATGAGTGGCTATAAAAACCTCCACCAATTTTTTCATGCTCAGTAGTTTACCTGAGGGTTTTGTGCAGCAAGGTTGCTTTCCACCCCCACAGTACTAGAGTGCAGGCTTTCAAAAAACGAAGTTGGTTATATGCAAATTACATGCAAATACCTAATAAGCTTGTTAAATAATTGGCATAGACTATCACACATGGTGCAGCATCAAACTTGGCAGCTACAATCGCCCCTACTGTACTGCTAGTACTTCACTGGTGCTAAACTGGTTTGTACCAGCTGAGGATCTGGCCCACATAGCATATGGAATTTCCTGGATAAGCTACTACTCCCTGTCATACTTAATCACTGATAAATACAGGCCAGATTTATATTGTATGTATATGCTGAATTTGTGGCATGATCTTTCTCATTTCTGCCGTCAGTTCAAGCAGCCCATTAAAACACTCATTGCAAATGACTGTGCGCTGGAATCAGAGCTGATCACATGCTGGCATTTAGTTTTCTTGATAAAGAATAGAGAAAATAACATAAACAAGTATGCTTGATTACTTTCCCACCCCCGTTCATCCATTCCTGAATCATGTTGGATTAACAACACATTTGAGACAAAGATGCTGAATTTTATTAGCATTGCTTGCTCACTGATGTCATTATTAAATGCTACATTATTAGCTACTCGGGTATAGTATATATTCTTCCTGTACCATTCCTCAGAAAATAAGCAAAAGCCAAATTGTTTTGTGGCATACTGAAACCAGCGCTGACTTTATGCAGCAGATGTTCATCTAGCCACGCATGTAGATGATTTCATAGATGGGGCGAGTGTGCTTACCAATCACACACACTGCTTTTTTTTTCCTTCAGCACTGAATCATCATCTCTCCTTAACTGTTTTTTATTGTTGGTGGGGTTTTTTTACTGGAGAAAGTAGAGCACTGTGCAAACAGTCATGACCTTTCCCGTCTTTAGCCAACATTTTTTTAATGCCCCAATTCCAGGCTGACCTCCTTTTCCAGAGCTATCTTTGGAACTCAAATAATACTATGAAAATACATTTGTCAGCTTCAAGATGAGTGCTTTAATGGTGATGTTCTTTCACTGCTTATTTTCCCCCTGCTGTTCATATTATGGCAATTTTATTTTTATGAACACAGAAAATGATAAAAGAAAACCCAATTTATTTCCTTAAATTTACCTCTATTTTGAAGTAATTTCTGAGGGCTGCACTTTATATGTGCTTAAAACTAGAGAACTTGCAAGACTACTTGAAGCTTTTGTTTGGTCTAAAGAGGAGAGTAGGAGTTACTTGCTTAGCTGTCACTATCTTAAGCAGCTTCAACGGCTCTTTGCATCTAATCTAGCTGCAGAACTAATACTAATACCACATGGGCCACAAAAATCACCATCAGCAATATGGCTACATTTGAGACACAGACACCTAGAAATATTAAGCAGCTTATGGTGTGAAAGTCAAAGCTACTAGCAGACCCCGTGTTACAGAGGTGGGAGAGCACACTGTGTCTGGTATGTTGTGATATTGGGCTATCACAAAACATAACTTTATACAAATATTTTTCAAGTCTCAAACATAACCTCTGTCATCTCATGGTGCTTTCCCCACTAGAGTTGAAACAGCAGTGTGTAAAAATGGCAGTTTGTCATTGCAGAGGGTTCCTGAATCATGCACACCCTTACACCAGTGTCCTCCCACTGAAACTGTGTCTAGGATATTGCTCACCAGCCAGGTTAGCTTTGTAGAAAGCACGCTCAGCTGAAGCAGGCTGCATATGCTCGGAGCTCCTCTGTACAGATATCAATTACTTTGCAAGTTTGTTGTAGGCCAAACGGAACCAGTGAAGTTTGTGTATGCATGCTTGGCCTATGCAAGGTTTGGTTTGGGCAGGGTGTGTCACCTGTGCAGCCAGATGTAGAGATCTCTTTACATCCTCACAGCTGTTTCTTGACTCCACCTTTTTCATTATTTTTCTCTCCATCATGCTACTGCTTTTCAGTTTTTTCAACAATCTAATTAGACCCTTTATTTAGACTTATATCAAACACACAATTTTTGCAATGTAAAATTAAGTTTTTAATGTAAAACCAGTGTAATAATCCTTATTCTTCAAACACTTTGCTGAAGGTCAGGGAGGAAAGATAACTGGAAGAGTGAAGAAGCTGAGCAAACTGATGAAGAGACAAAGTGGAGAGAGTGGCGTAAGTGACCCTTCAGGATTCAGTAACTCCACCTCAGTGGTGAGGACCACAGACTGGCTTTTCCCAGCTGCGCATCTCCTTGCAATGCTTAATACTGCCTGGGATGTGCCTTGTTGAAATACAGATTTGTGCTGAGGCTGCTGCTTGTGACATCCCATCTTGCTGGGTGCCTGATGTGCCACATCCTACCCACAGTGTGGCACTGGGCAGGAAGCCATTTGACCCCAGCCCCACACACCACTTAGGCTCTGCATGCACCTCGGGCTTCAGGAAATAAAAGTCTTATGGCTAGCTCTCCTTGCACATGCCAGTGTGGGCATCCTCACAAAATTGAGCCCAGCACAATGTTGAGCTTTGTCAGTGCAGTAGCAACTCCGATGCTGCTCAGTAACAGCAGCAAAATCCTCTGAAAGTGAATCTTCTATGATTTTAATAAACATATGTCAGTCCTTGACAAAGATAAACCTTTTCCTTGGAGATTTTTTGCCAGTAATGTTAATTCGTGTTACTGCAGCTTCAGTAGCAAACACAGACGGTTGGTAATGACCTGATTTGTTTAAGCATCTTGCAAAAGGAAATAGAAACTGTTGGCATCTGTGCATGGGTGATGATCAGATACTTAAACAGAGCCTGGAAATGGAAATACATACCTGATACTACTCTAGAGAGCAAATAAAATTTTTGAAATGGTCTTAAACCCATGTTATTCAAAACTATGCACATACTGTATAAAGAGAGGATATTGAAATATGGCAGACAAAGAATGTGCCAGGGAACGCATGTTGCTGGCCCTAGGTACTACGGAGGTTTTTCTAGCTGTAAGTCAGAGGCTAATCTGCTTCACTCCTCAAGCCAAGGACTGGATTTCCAGACACTGCAAAGTCTGATGTGAACCTGATAGGAAGCTGGATACTAGTAGCTCTCTTAAATTTGGAGCAGCATAGAGATATTTATATGATGACTGGATGAGCTTTGTGACGGTCCCTTTCCCTGAAAACCCTGCTGGTGAGCTATGACTATAACCATAGACAGATCACCTACTGCTCATCAAAAAGATAAGTAGACATTGAATTTAGGATAAGGGATTTCAGATAGAAAAAGAAAGAAGCAAGAAAACTTGTTTCCTAAAAAGAAAGTACTAACACCAAATTGGCTCTGTTCCAAAGTCCAGCTGCAGTAAAAACATTGAAAACTTACTAGCAGTGAAGTAACACTAATCAAGAACTATTCTATGGCTGTGTAACCCACAAAGCATCTGCTCTAGTGAGCCTGTAATAAAAGCCTTGCTGCTTCACAATTGGAAATTTGAGCTCACTCTGCTCTGCTGTGAAACACCTACCTGCTCAGCACCTAGCCAGCAGTGAACACACATAATTTTTGGCTGGGAGAGACATGATCCTGTATGCAGAGTGTAGCCATTTCAAGCAGTAACATGGAGCACTGCTGCTTGCTTTTAGCCAGGTTTGGGGGAGTAGAAAACACTCTGCTGGTGCAGTGGCCACTGCATAAATCCCCGTTAGCAGTTAAAACATGAAAACTGGCAGTATTACACAGACAAAATGTGTCTGAAGGCAGGCATGTAGAGAGCAGTTAAAATCCTATCCAATTCACATAAAGTTAGCTTTCATGAGCTTTATTTCACCACTATCTACCGAGAAGTGTGCAAACCTCAAAAAACCTCACTTTTACTCTTTAGCTGTGAGGTGTTCTTGGAGTTAAACTTTTACATATGCTGTTATATAGAGGAGCCTGCCCTCATTTCTTCCACTGAGAAGGTGAGGTTGTTGCTCTGTAGAGGCCAGGAATCAAAGAAAAACTACTGACAAGCATGAGAAGCGTTCTTCTGTACTCAGAAAGGGTGATAGTGAACTGAAGAGTAGCAGAGCATGTTCCTGGAACCAGATGATGAATCAATCACTGGGGTACCTGGGCATACCCTTGTCAAAAAGATTTGTATCTTCTGCAAAAAGGAAGATTTCTCTAATGTGTACTTCTGAGCCATCAGGTTCTGCAAAGAGGAACATAAGACATTTCTTTCTCTCTTGCTGCTGCATTCCTGTGTAGAATAAAGTTCATTAAAAAGGCTCCATAGGAACAGTCAGTTAAATATTCGCTTGGTTGGTAGAGTCAGTGAGGGCAGAAGTGTCAACACTGGTAGTTTGTTTAGTTTGTTGCAGAAAGCTGTTGTGTGAGAAACATCTGGGGCTTATTGATGAAAATAGATTTATTTCGATTTATTGTAATTAGAGAAAGAAGGAAGGAGGTTGAACAGAATGGCAGAAAAAATGGTTTTAAGCTTCCGCTAATCTTCAAGATGAAATAAAATAATAATATAATAAATGGTATTTCTACATCCAGTGATGTGGTTTATTACTAAAGTTTGAGGTTTTTAATTTTTTCAGAATGACTGTGGCTAATTTTTTTCAAATTACAGAAGGATATTTAGGCAGCATTTATGATTGGAATAAACTGGGTCAATTTAAGTCATAAGCACATCTGTGAAGAGAGAACATGTAAAGAATATCTCATTTCCATACTAAGAAACTTTAACTGAAAACTAGATTATTGTGTCCTGTTATCTGAGGTTAGGTGTTAACAATAAACACCTGCAGTTCATGCTTGGCCACTGTTTGGTGGCATATGGTTCTCCTGCACCACGTGTTTGATATTTTTATGCCAGGCTCCTCCTGCACTCTGAAGACTGGACTGGTTCTCACAGTCAAATTCTGTCTTCTGAAGCTTACCCAAAGTAGTGGCATTAGTCAATGTCATTCAGTCCAGCCCCATTAATCTGTGCACCCAGTTTGCTTCTGACATCTTTACTGACCAACCTAACCTCTGTTTACTCATTCTCCTCCTATGCCTCCTTCGTTGTTTTACTACAATCACTTTCCTACTTCCTCTAATTTTTTATTTTATTATTATAATTGTAATTTTTATTTTCACTATTATTGTTTTTATTTTTGTAAGATTACCTCTTGGCTGTGTCATCTATGTGCAGGATTTCTTGCCTCCTTTTCCCATTAGGTTCTTGATGTAGGCCATCAACTCACTGAACAAATTAGTCCATAGTATGATTGTTTACTTCAAAGTATGTTTCTATTAGAGTCATAACCTGCACATTGATACCATGCATTTACTAGAGACATCAATCTTTACGCTTGTAGTTTCTCATATATCTAGCAACCTTATGCTACTACCATTTGCCAAAAAAAGCAAGATGTTATTTTTCTATTAATGCTAAATATCAAGCATAATATGTTCTTTAGTCCTTTAGTAAACTAAATTTCTTTTGAGTTATCAGAATGAACCATTCTCTTGATTTTAACATCCAAGTGTTTTTCAAAATGTTATTCCACACAGTTCCACTTGTTCCCTCTTAAACTTCCATCTACCACCATTTTCCTTCTTATGTAGTAGGGGCAAGGTTTATATTGCTTTAAAATGTATTTTCCACCAACTTGTGAAAGAACAAACGAAGAAGGTTTTGCACCTGAAGATGTTCATTCCATATTTTAAAAGTATGCATGCAAATGTGTGATTTTTAAGATAAAGGACTGCAGAAAGTATTACACAGCAACATGCAGAAAATGAAATAGAAAGGTCAAAGAGCTAGCAACACTTGCACGTTGTATGGTAAATTTGGATTCTGCAACAAGAGATTAGCAAGAGCTGAAGAAAACAAAAATTAGAGACAACCAGAGAAAAATTAGCCCTGCATCAAAAAATTGATCTTTGATGAATTTGAAGTACAAGATAAGTGCTGATGAACCAGGGACAAAATGTCATCTGTTAATTAATATCAGTAGAGAAGATGAGAAAGCTCTGAGACTGATAGTCTTCAGAAACAGGATCAACTCTCTCCATTAAGGAAGTCTTTATAACATAAATGTTTCCTTTCAGATACATATTTCAATTGTCAAACTAATAGCTTCCTCACTTCCCCAAAAAAAGAGATATTTGACCTCAAAAATAAGAGCCTGAAAATCCTTGCTCATGAAATCCATTAGGGAGTTTGTCACTGCCATTGATATTACCTCTGAGTAACTCAGAAATTACTGACAACTAGTTAGCCATAGGTGACTGTAAATGTGGGAAATATTATTATCATTCAGTGTAACATTTCTATTCCTTCTTCCTTCTAATCCCAGCAGAAGGATAATGTAATATTGATGACTTTTTTGTTAATTTTTCCAATCATGGCAAACACAATCACTGAAATAAAATCCAAAGTGGTAGGAATGGAAGGGAAAGAAAAAATAAATGTTCCACAGCTAATTGGATAGGAATTCTTGAATCCGTGGATGTTCCTGAGATGGTCCAAACCCAAGCCCTCAAATCTGAACTTCCTCAGATTTCGGAAAAACAAAATCTGTATGTGAACTTTGTGACTTGGCCCTCTCTTAGACCCAGTCTTCCTTATGACTCACAGATGCACAAAAGTGCAGTAGAATCATTACATGCTCTATAATATCTTAAAATAAATTAATCAGTTAAACCAAAACCAAAACCAAGTGTGAAAGGCTTATACTCCTCTGGATTTCCTGTGTGTCAAATCCCACTTTGAAATGCAGGCCCTGNTTCTCAAAAAGACAGGGATGAAAACAAATAACATTGGCTTTTAAAATGTATACCAGGCACACTGAGGGTGAAGGAGGCAGGGGGTGGGTGGAAGGCAGGGTGGTAATGTGAAGCAAGAACACAGAAAGAAGAGCAGAGAATGGTATACGTTTCTTTTCTTTAACCTGTATGCTTGCTTTGCTTTTCTAATTCAGCAGTTCTAGTGCCTGTAATTCATAATATTAAATTGTAAATTGGGAGCAGGTTTGTGTGAGATGAACTAACCTGAGCAATGCAATTCATATGTATGAATATTTGTGAGGTACTTTAGTCATGGGAAGGACATTTTCTCTCTGCTTGCCTGCAAAATATTGCTGTAATACCAAACAGCCTAGGCCTGGAGTCCTTGCCTGTGTCACACCCTGCCCTTGCTCATGACAAACATGGTGGAGCTTAGCATTCCTGCAGGGAAGCTCTTACATTATCATCAGCATGAGCATTTTGAGTGGAAGACACTGAAGGATCATTGAAATTGGGAATGCTGAAAATGTGCAGCTTATTGTCGACAAAAATGGTCAGAAATCTTCCAGGGGAACACTTTACCCACCCTGAAATGCTGATTAATCAAAATCAGAACATTCTGTGGGAATGTGTCTGTTTTAACAAATCTTCTGACAAAACACAGGCACATTTCCAAACTCGCCTGCCAGGCAGGTTTCAGTCAAAAGCCTGCCCAGCTTCATGCCAGCTTGCCAACCCAGCTACTTAGCAGTCTGCCCAGCAGTCTGCTGGGGAGAAAAAATGCCAAGCCTTCAGATTTCCCAGTGTTAGGGCAGCTCAATGAATTAAGTATCTCAGTGTTGGGTGACCCTGGGCTTGCAGGCTGTTCATCACAAAGCTAGAATGGTCATCAACCTTAAAGGCAGGCAAGACCAGAGCTGCCTGCCCCGAGAAGGGCAAGAGAGATGTTTGACTAGGAGTTCTGTAATGGGAGAAGTAAATGAAGGGTGAGGAGGAGTCAGGCTGCATGAAGGACAGTGAAATATTCACTTCCTTCTACTCTAATTAGTGATCAGACCTGGAACTGACCCTATTTTGGGGGAACTTCTCTTCTGGATCAAACACCCATTGAGAAGGTGAGCACTAAATTGGCTTAATTTCTAGAAGACCTTCATCAATTAAACTGTCTAGGCATGTAAAGAAGTGTTTTGACCTTTTTTTCTCTCTAGTTTCAGTTTAACTCTTTCCTTTGCTGGGGTGGATGGAGCGGCAGAGTCCCTTTTTTGTCATATGGTGTGCCTGTACCAAGCCCAGCTTACTGATGTGTACTGCAGAGTGACTTCATACATGTGGATGGTAGACCAAGTTCTTTCCAGCAGCAGAGGACTCGCCATGTTCACAGATCTGTGATTGCCCCAAGAATCATCCAGAAGGTCAGTGGAAATTCAAACAAGCTGTCCTAATTGGCTTGTTTTGTTTTGTTCTGANTTTGTATTGTCATCCAAACAATTTTATTGTTTTTTTCTCAAGAACAACTCAGAAATACAAAAGGGAATAGGAAATACATTTGGTAAGGCATTTTGATAGACATAGTCATAGTGGTAGTCTATCTCTACTTGCAACTTTGGAGTCTCTTACTGTCCTCTTCATCCTTTAAAGGATGCCCTCTTGTCCTGTAATGGAGGAGTGCGTGAAGGACCACTGCAAAGGCTGGTAAATATCAGTGCACTTCCATCAGGCTTCAAACTACACATTTCCCCATCATCTGCTGTTTGCTTGATCTCAAGTTTTCTGTAGGAAACCAGTTCACAAACTGTGTGAGTATATTACCTATAGCCTGGGATAGCAATGAAGGCTGAGACCCTGCAGCTGAGAAAATGGTCTTGCTAAACACTTCTTTAAATGATCCTTTTTAGTAGGTGTTATTGTTTTTTTTCTGTTTATGAGGCAATATATTCTATTCTAAGAATAATAGCTGAGGAACAGTAAACAAAAATGGCAAATTGAGGCCTTGGATGACAAGTGTTCTTGACCATTTTATTGCATTGCTGTTACTGGGCACTGGGCTTAACTAACACCAATTCATCTCCATGAGAATTGTTGACAGAAAACTAAAACAGCTTTGTGTTAGAGAATAATATGTCAGTCTGGAAGGAATTGTCCATGTTTATTCTTCTGAGACTTGACAACGTTCTTTCATGGCTAATTAGCCCAAGTAGAGTTTAGCTCAGGTACATAGGGCAGGAGTACAACTGCATCAACTACCATTTAGTTGACATTTGTAACAAAACTGTGTTTCTAAGCTCTCACAGCTTAAGGTGGTGTGTGTTGTGCGTTCTAGAAATATACTCATTTTAAAAGAGAAAAGGCTCATGTTTGAGAAGACTATTAGCACCAAGGAAATAACATTTTACTTCTCAAATATGTTTGGAGCCAAACGCAAGTAGAATCATTGTCCTTAGAACTTGTAGATTATGGAGGCAAATTCTATGCTTATTTTCACAAATTGTGTAGAGAGCACTTGAGACTTGGCCTAAATAAAGGAATAATCTCTTACTCCTTCCATGTTTGCTTGCTGTTAAATATTTTCAGGAAGTCTTGCTTTGCTGATCCCTTATTTTCCTCAGACTGTTTCCTGGGGACATTTGAGAGAACATTTATCTTACAGATCTTCTTGTACTCATCACCACTAGCAGTGGAAGTCTGGTTCCCTTGACTTAATTCTGGACCATGGCTCTCTCGCTGCTCAGTAAGAAGTTCACAGATAATATTTCACACTTCAACTCAAACCAATGTGGCTACAAGTGCTTTTGCCCCTGGACAAACATCAACACTTCTCAGCTCTGTCATTCTCCCCTTCTGGTTTCTCCTCTGTTTGAACATGAGGAAAGGAACCTCAGAAGCTAACTTAACAAATCTCAAGAAAATTTTCCTCCAGGATGTGTCATCACTAGCAGACGTAAGGAACAGATTCTGCCAAGTTCTGAGGAGAGGTTGGGTGGATGGCAAGGGTGTGTGCCATGTGCAGGCAACAATAATGGGATAGCAGGGAAAAAACCTCCATCCCTTCAGTTTGTTGCCTCATTCCTTCTGCATGTGCCACAGTTCAGCTTATAGAGCTAATTCAAAGGACTTTTCTAGTTTTTCTAACATAAAAATATTTCACTAACAATACTAGGTAAGCCTAGCTTGCCACTAACACTATAGATATTTTGAACTATTACTCAACTTAGTGTACTATTTCCAACCTTTGTCCTGTGTTGAAGACAGCTCAATGTAAAAGCAAGATTACAGTCAAGCTTAATGTTTTCTTGTGTGTTTTATTTTCACATATTACTCTTGTTAGCAGCAAGTCTGAAGTCATAAATGAATTAATTTTCCTGTAGAGAAGATACTTTGAAGTTTGCAGCCACATAGGTATATGCAACACTAAATCAGGATTTCCTTTTCTTTAGTTCCAGTTTAATTTTGTAATAAATTTTATCCATGTCTATCTGTTCTAACATAAGAGATTTGTACTGAATATTCTTGATGTACTGGTGTTTATGCATGAAGAATGAGAGTATGATTGTCGAAATAGATTAACACACTATATTTCCATTTCCTATCTAAAGGCATACATTGGCATTGAGACATAAGGTACCCCTGAAATAGCTTTGTTTAAAGACTTCTGAGCCTGAATGGCTTCATTGGACCACATATTCTCCAACCCTGCTCTCTTACTACACTTAACTATTTTTTTGTATTTGACGTTTGTTTCTTGCATGAAACACAATGAAGAAAACTGTGTATACATTATGATGTAAGTCTCTATCATAATTATTTTTAGAGAACTACTTTTTAGCCAGCTAGTAAGTAGGTTTTTCCATGCAGTGTTCTATGAAGGAATAAGGGTGGTTTGGGACATGTTTGGACAAATGTCTGAGAGTTGGACCTAGATGATCCTTAAGGTCCCTTCCAACTCAAACCATTTGTCTTGGGTTTGTGTGGCCAGGTTTTGGGGCTTCAGGGGTGGTTTCTGTGAGAAGCTGTGAGAAGCTTCCCCCATGTCAGATAAAGCCAGTGCCAACCAGCTCCAGGACAGATCAGCTGTTGGTCAGGGCCAAGCCAGCTGGAATGATGGTAAGGCCTCTGTGACAACATATTTAAGACGTAAAAAACCCCCTTAATGGGTAGTGTAATTGGTGCCAAAGAATACATGCAAGGAACAACTCTGCAGACACCGAGGTCAGTGGAAAATGAGGGCAGAGGGTGTTCCAGGTGCTGAAGCTGAGATTCCCCTGCAGCCCCTGGTGCAGACCATGATGAAGCAGCTGTGCCTCTGAAGCCCAGGGAGGTCCATGGGGATGCTGAGATCCACCCACAGCTCATGGAGGAGCCCCAGGCTGGAGCAGGTGCATCCTGAGAGGAGGCTGTGACTCCTTGGGAGGCCTGTGCTGGAACAGGCACCTATCAGGGACTTGCGGACACATGGAAAGAGCAGCCCATGCTGGAGCAGGTCTCCTGGCAGGACTTGTGACCCTGTGGGGGACCCATGCTGGAGCAGGCTGTGCCTGAAGGAGTGCACCCTGTGGAAGAGTGATCCATGTTGGAGCAGTTTGTGGAGAACTTTTGCCCATGGGATGGACTCACACATGAGAAGATGACGGAGGACTATCTCCTGTGGAGGGATCCCACACAAGAGTAGGAGGAAGACTCTTCTCCCGGAACAGCAGTAGGAACATCATGTGATGTACTGACTGTAACTTCCATTCCCCAGCTCTCTGTCCTCTCTCTCACTGGAAGGGAGGAGGTAGAGCTGGGAATGAGGAGCAGTGGAAGGTGTCTTTAAGATATATTTTACTTATCATTATCCTGCTCTGACTTTGTTAGCAGTAAATTCAATTACTATTCCCAATGTGAGTTTTGAGTTTTGTGCATGATGGTGAGTGATCTCACCCGNAGGAGCCCCAGGCTGGAGCAGGTGCATCCTGAGAGGAGGCTGTGACTCCTTGGGAGGCCTGTGCTGGAACAGGCACCTATCAGGGACTTGCGGACACATGGAAAGAGCAGCCCATGCTGGAGCAGGTCTCCTGGCAGGACTTGTGACCCTGTGGGGGACCCATGCTGGAGCAGGCTGTGCCTGAAGGAGTGCACCCTGTGGAAGAGTGATCCATGTTGGAGCAGTTTGTGGAGAACTTTTGCCCATGGGATGGACTCACACATGAGAAGATGACGGAGGACTATCTCCTGTGGAGGGATCCCACACAAGAGTAGGAGGAAGACTCTTCTCCCGGAACAGCAGTAGGAACATCATGTGATGTACTGACTGTAACTTCCATTCCCCAGCTCTCTGTCCTCTCTCTCACTGGAAGGGAGGAGGTAGAGCTGGGAATGAGGAGCAGTGGAAGGTGTCTTTAAGATATATTTTACTTATCATTATCCTGCTCTGACTTTGTTAGCAGTAAATTCAATTACCATTCCCAATGTGAGTTTTGAGTTTTGTGCATGATGGTGAGTGATCTCACCCGATCCTTATCTCAACTCATGAATCCTTTGCTATACTTTCTTTCCATGTCCAGTGGGAGTGATAGAGGCAGAGAGGGCTTCAGTGGGTTCCTGGCATCCACCCAGGGTTACCCACAATACCATTGTATGTCTGTTATGTCTATCCATGGTTCAAGATCCATGATGACTGACTGTTTATTACCACAGGTACATTTATTAGCACAGGACATTCTTCAGGTTAGGGTCCATCCAGCTCAACACATAAACTGTCCTGTAAGTAATAAACACAGATACCCTTCTCCCATGGTAAGTGTCTTGATGGCTATGCCACAAAAGGCAAGCTCGCTTTTGCTCTTTCTGTCTTTTCTTGCATATTAGGCCACTTTCTACCCACTTTTCTTGATGCCAAATTTACAACTCTAGAGCTCAAAAGGTAGGAAGCCATCAGTGCAAAAGATGTTTATACCAGCAGTGGCTGGTACAGGTTTCTCCAAATGTCTGTCAGACAAAGCCCTGCTCTGGACTTGAGTTTTAGTGGTCTCAGTTTCCCACATTTCTAGGTCCCAGATGGACTCATTGGCAAGAAAGATACTTCCCTTCTGCATTCACAGAAGGAAAATCTTTAGTCACCTGAGCATGTTGAGGATGAAAAAGAATTACAGCAATGTAATGTCTAATCCTCCTATGTTACCAAGCAGTAGAGCAGAGAATTTCAGGAACAAACTTTGAATTAATCTGTCTGCCAGCCTTTAAATGGTAAAGACCATGCAACAACAGCTGTTGAACAGCCAAGAGCATGCTTCTCAGCGATCTCTGCTCAGGGTGTTTTGCAGACTCTTTACAGTTCCTGAGAGAAAGGGTCTAGGACTAAGAACTGTACTCCATTCTCTCAATAAGGCTATAATTAACCTGTTCGGTGCCTGCACATGTTTAGTGTACAATAACCATAAAACAGTAGCAGAATCATTCCCTGTAGAGAACAAAGGCTCCTTCTTGTCCTTATGATAATCACTGATGTGTGACAAACTTCTTATAGTTCTTCTTGTCTGTAAGTTTACTTTTCAATTTTTTCTTCAGTAGAATACTTTTCCAACTATTTTGCAAAGTGTAGTGGCTTTACCAAATGATTCACTGATAATTACTGTGATAGGAGAGCAAACTGCTCAGTATGGTAGTATGCATTTTACTATTTTAGTTGTTATGGTGGCTGTAAAAACCCATCATGAGATGTTTGCTCTCAGCGTCCTATCTCAAAACACATCATAGAAAAATATCTGTTCCCAGTGTCTTTCTGCCTGCAGTGGTCAAGCACACTGATTTCCAAACATCTTGGTAAACCAAGTGAGGTATATTTCTTAAAGATTTAGTGCTGTAATTGAAATCAGGATTAATCACAAATGTAAATCATAAAAGTCAGTGGGATGACTAATGTGAACAAAGATTAAATGGCAAGGCCAATTCGCAACTGTGTTTAAGAAATGACTGCCAAAAACTCCCATCCCACTGGTTTCTTTACACATTTCTCACCTTGGAGTATGACAAATGAAGCAGAAAAGTAGATGACTAGAAAAGTAGCAGTGAATAGTGTTAGGTCATATTGAAAAGATTCTGACTAAGAATTTTGACTTTCCCTTGTCTTGGCTCTGCTGGAGACCAGGCAGTGAATTTTGTGACTTTTATTATCATTTTTGAGTAATCGCATGTAGATGACTAACTGAATGAGGTTTGTGTTAATTCTGTCATTTGGGAAACTTTTACGCAAGACACTTTTATTTTGTTTTGGAGGTAAGATTGCTCATATCCACATGGACAGAAAACTGTTTAAAGGGAAAGTGTGAAAAGGTGTTGGAGGGAGTTGTTTGTTTGCTTCTGTCACAAAATTTCATCTGCTGGGGCTTTAGACAAGATCCTGCCAGCAGTTGCTTCAGTTGCTGAAGACCAGGAGAGCCTCTGAACATGAAGGATCTTTGGTCCCTTCTAGTAGAACTGATCTTACTTCTCAAGAAATCCTCACTTCACAGCAAAATCCTCAAAATTATTGGCCTGTTCTCATTTAATTTGAGAGATTCAAAAGTCAACAGCGAGGCAGCTCTGAGTAAGTACACATGTGAAATGTCACTGGTCCTTGGCAATTTCTGACCAAGGTGCCACAAAGTAGAACTTAGTGTGGAGAGCTTGTTTCACCATACTGAAACAGTTCCCAATGGCAATGACTTGTCACTTGTCTCCGTCTTGTGCTGTTGGCCATGAGAAATTGCTGATCTTCCTACCTGTGTGTCATCTCCACCTTCCTTTCAAATTAATGTGGATGTAAATTGTGCCTTGCCATCTCAGTCACTCAGAGCACCTGCTGGCTTTCCTTCTTCAGTGTTTTTATGTGGTGTGCTCCAGATTTCCTACTGGTCATGTCTGCTACTCAGTAATGGGAAGAGGAAAGCTAGCTTTTTTTTTTATTTTTCTCTTCAGTGGTATTCCTAGCATTTCCCACTTTCTATATGCATACTATACACTTCATAAAATGGCACATTTTCACATTCTTGAGGGCTTTCCAGTGATTTTTTTTTTCCAGTCAAATATTGAAAATTAATGGTGTTACATGTTTTTACTTCTCACAACATTGGCAGCATTATCTTGAGAGTCTCAGTAAGGACAGTGTTATACACATTAGTAGTATATGTGTTCATTAATGAAAAGAACATTTGAAAATACTTCTTTTTGTGTTTAAAATATTTAGGTGAAATCAGATACTTCCATCAGTCCTGGAAATATTGTGGTTCCTGATAGTCTCTCAATCTAAGTGGGTAACATGCTCTATGGGCAGAACTGGCATTTGTGACATAAGAAACAGGATATTTTTGTTTGCTCTTAGACCCATCTAAAATACTTGAACCCCATAACCTTCTTAGTTTGTCATATGAATAGTCATGAACCCTTAAGTAGGCTGTTGCAGTGCAGAAGTATCGTGTAAATTTTCTTTATTTAGTCCATGCTCATATTGTGAAATTTTTGGTGTTTCTTCACACTTAACAGCTCCAGTAAACATTGCCTCACTTATGTCTGCCTAAGTTACAATGTGAACATCTATTTCTCTAGGGTTTGCTTTTAGCAAGAGTACATTACAGCACAAATATTTTTCCAGAACTGTTTCCACAAATGTTCCCAGATGCATGGAAATATTTTGATTAATACTTTCAACTGTAGTCAAATGACTTGCCTTTTTCTTTAGTGTATTTTATTTCTGTCTTTGATCTTTATAAAATCACAATCTCATCTATTTTATGGAATTTTCACTACTGCTCTTCTTGAGAAGGAAGCCCTGGAGGAGTCAGTTAGTTTTAAACATTTTTGAGCACTGATCATATTAAATATATAAAAAGATTGGTGAATATAGTTTTCTGTAATTGCATTGCTATGTAGTAAACCTCCTACAGATATAAAAAAAGCAATGCAAGAGAACCAAGGATAATAGCAGAAGTCACCATCTCTTCAGCTAATTTCAGATAGTATGTGTGTGTGTGTGTATACACATATAAATAAATAAATCATTAAACTGTGTTTAGTAGATCATAATATTAAGAAACGTTTTATTCTTATTTTGCTCCATATTTATTTCAATTACTACATTGTACTGTTTGTGGACTATAATAGAAGTGAGGAATGAAAGCCTTTTTTCTTTGGACACATTGGAACTTTTATTTTCATCTGATTCTAAATTTCAAGTTGGGTCATATTCAAAGCTGATATTATGGAAAGCCCAAGAAGCATGGACACAACTGAATGCCAAGGTGTTAACCAATGTTTGAGATGACAGGCATTACTTCTGTTATATTTTTGTTAGTTGCTTCTCAAATGCCTTTCTAGACTTGCTTGTAGTACTATGACTCAGTGTAGCCTTAGAAATTCTCATTAAGCCAAAATCAGAGGTAGTGTTAAGAGAGTTTAAGTCATGTAGCAGTAAATACCAATGAATGTAAAGGAGTTGAAGTTAATATTGTGCTGTCCAAAAGCAAGTATAAATCATACCATGCTAGAGTCAGCTGAGAATTCAGCTGAAGATCTTCATGACCTACTTCATTCCTCCAATAGGAAAATCAGCAGAGGTGGATAATCATAGAATGATTCTCTTTTTTACAGTTTTCCCAAAAGTCTTAGACTCCTTTTGTGCAGAATACACAAAGCTATGTCTTTCATCCATGCTATTTTTTTCTGTATCTCAGAAGAGGTGGAAAAATGGTGAATATGTTCCTTTAACCACATAAGCATTCAGCCCTGCATCTCACCTTATCCCTGAATCTGTCAAGTGCCCACTGTAAGATTTGGAGAGTAAGACCAGATTTTGCTGTAAAAGGTTTTGACTTTCCTGACCTCCACCCAATAGAAGTAATGTAAAATACAGAAAATATCTTTGTTACTAATCTGGGAGAAAGATCAGGTTTGTTTTTATGGCTGATTATAATTAGTGACAAGCATATAAGCAATTAGGTGACCAAACTCCACCTGGAATATTATTTCCAAGACTGTCCACCCACATAGGAAGGATATTATTTGCCTTGGATACTTCTTTCTAGAATTCTAGAATTTCTAGAACCTGAGTCGTGAAGGCAAATTTGAACTCCTGCTTTTTTTTTTTTTTCCTAGATATGAGAGTTAAAGTTGTTAAAAGTGTATGCTCAGGATTCATAAAAAACCATTTATCATGGTGAAAACAATATGTACCATTTAATTTAAAAAACTGCCTGAAGTTTCAGGATTTACTTTGGGTTTTGACAGTCCTGAGAACTCAGTGCACTGGATTGGTACAATATGTGTGGGACGTAATGTGTGCTGCACAAGATTCCTCACATAGGTTCTTCAGTGTGCCTAAGACCTTAAGTAAGCCACCAATTTTTATGGGCAAGCAGGTCTTCAAGCTTATTGCTGGATCTCATGTCTGACATTTCCAGTAGCATACCAACTGTCTCTGCATATCTTCCAGGTGGAGGCAGTGGTTGATCTCTCGGACTCGGGCTGCTTTTGAATCCCCATTTCTGTCAGAGTGGGCTCCATAGTCTGTTACCTTTAACAAGGCTGCATATGCTAGGTATTAGAAATAGGAAAGGAAGAGGGGTAAACCAATGTGAGTAAAGGTTATTAGACCTTTCATATGAAATAATCCAGGGAGATAGATAGAAATGGATTCAAGGCATTTAGATTTTATTGTGGAGGGATATTATGGGTACATGTGATAAAACATTGAGGGCTGAGATAAAAAAATACTCTGAATTTGGTTTCTGTTAGATTTCCTTTACTCCAGAGGGCTATCTCTGTTGACATATAAATACAGGATGACAGAGTAACGTACCAAGATAATGTTGGTGAGCACTATACTATTTCAGTAAGTGTTTAACAGAATGAAATCAGGAATCATTTATGTTCTGGAATAGGATTTAATAAAGAAATTTTTCTGTTGTCTCCATAAATTTTACTTCTGAAAGAAAAAAAAAAGAGATGGAGATACAAACCTTCTGTGAGGATAAAAAAAGAGGAAGATACGTATCTCACACCGAATCAAATGTGTGCAATCAAATCCATTCTGGGATGACAACTGGATTTCTTGCTGGCCATGTGTCACTCTCCAAAACGGAGGTTAAACAGGGGGCAAACCAGCATCAGTCTCTCCATAGCGTCTCCGCTCACTGGGCGGGAGTGTGGGGTGCGGGGACGGGGGGCTGCTGGCGGGGATCGCCCCGGGAGGGCCAGCGGGACCGAGCTTCTCCGAAGTGCGTCCCCGCTTCTGCGCAGCACTTCAGCGCTGGCGGCTTAGAGGCGAGAGCGGAAAGGAAGCAACGCCACCGAAATCCTTCAGCCTTGACGGCCACGAAGGCCGGCGGACAAACCTTGGCGCCCGCGGAGCCCAGGGCGAGGCGGCGCCCCGGCAAGGCCGCCAGCGGGCC
>VXBC01004661.1:513755-531774 GCA_013399945.1 Ploceus nigricollis | reverse complement strand
AGATATATTGCATTTCTGTCATACACCACAGCTGTTTTCAAAAGAGATGCTTTAATGTGGAACAGGATACTTTGCAGTGCTGCTCATCAACATGCTTCGTGTCCTGCAGTTCAATGTGTTGGAAAGTTTTAGTTTGACCAGTGATGTCATGGAAAGTTCAGTGGCAGCATTACTGTAGGGTCAAAACTCAAATGTTTTTTAATTGATTCTTCCTTGGATCATATAATATTTGTTTTGGAAGCAAATCTGCTACCTCTAGGTATCATGAAATTTAGAATATCAATAGTTTCAGTGTTGAGCTGTCTTCATATCACAGCAGTTTTAATGAACCAAATTCTTGTCTAAAATATTTGTCAATACCTACTTTTGTGTGTTTTGATCCAGCAATTCCTAAATAGTAATAAAATTCTCTATTTATTTCAGGTTTTTAAGAAGATTCCCATTGAATCTGCTAAGAAAATTGGTTCTAGACCGACACTTCTGTCTGAGATTATGAAAGAAAAGGAAGAATGTGTGTGGATTTAAAATTACTGTATTTATCAAGTTGTGGAGTGAGAAGTACTGGGGAGATAGCTTGCTCTGTTGCTTATTGTAGATCTTCTGCAAATTGTTTCTGATGCAGCTGAGAAAAATGCAGACCCTTAAAAAGGAGCACGGACCTGTTGACACAAGTAGCAATGTGGACAAAATCATGGTACTTAAGTCGACCTTAGCAGAAGTATCTGAAGAATTGTCTACAAATGAAGATATACTACTTACTGAAGCAAGCAGTGGAAAGAGCAAATCTTCAGCTTGCCGGAGAAAGCGAGAATTCATTCCAGATGAAAAGAAAGATGCTATGTATTGGGAGAAAAGGCGGAAAAATAATGAAGCTGCCAAGAGATCTCGTGAAAAGCGACGACTGAATGACCTTGTCTTAGAGAACAAACTAATTGCACTGGGAGAAGAGAATGCCACTTTGAAGGCAGAGCTGCTTTCATTGAAGTTAAAGTTTGGTTTAATTAGTTCTGCAGCCTATGCCCAAGAGATACAGAAACTCAGTAGCTCAACAACTGTGTATTTTCAAGATTATCAGAGTTCCAAATCAAATATTAACTCATTTGTAGATGAACATGAACCATCTATAGTTGGTAGCAGTTGCATTTCTGTCATTAAACATTCTCCTCAAAGCTCAATGTCTGATGTATCTGAAACATCACCTGTGGAGCATACCCAACCAAGTCGTATGCAAAGCAACTGTAGAAGTCCCGAAAATAAGTTCCAGATTATAAAGCAGGAGCCCATGGAGTTAGAGAGAGAGCCAAGAGATGACAGAGGTTCATATAAAGCTTCCATATATCCAAACTACATGGGAGCTACCTTTAATGTGTACTCACATTCTCCTCCTCTCTTGCAAGTTAATAGGTCCTCCAGTAATTCCCCGAGAACGTCAGAAACTGATGATGGTGTAGTTGGAAAGTCATCTGATGGAGAAGATGAACAGCAGGTTCCTAAGGGTCCAATTCATTCCCCAGTTGAACATAAAAATGTTCATGCAACAGTTAAAGTTCCAGAAGTGAATTCTTCAGCTTTGCCTCACAAGCTTCGAATCAAAGCCAAAGCCATGCAAGTTAAAGTGGAAGCAATGGATAATGACTATGATGCAACACAGAAGTTGTCGTCACCCCTTGACATGTCCTCAAAAAGACATTTTGAGCTTGAAAAACACAGTGCGCAAAACTTGATGCATTCTTCTCACACTCCTTTCTCAGTTCAAGTGACTAATATCCAAGACTGGTCACTTAAACCAGAACTGTGGCATCAGAAGGAACTCAACGTTAAAATTCAGAGTGGTTGCAAAACTGGAGTTGTTGAAATAAAAGACAATATCTACAATGTTTCTGAGTCAGAGAATCTCTATTTGAAGCAAGGCATAGCAAATTTATCTGCAGAGGTTGCTTCACTTAAAAGACTTATAACTACACAAATCTCTGCATCAGACTCTGGTTAATTTACTACTGAAAAAAGGCTTATTGTTTCAAAGGATGTCATTTGCAGTAGATCAATATGTTTTGTATGATGCTGAATTTTCACTGGACTTGTGATGTCATTTCACTGTAATGTTCACATAATGTCTGATTGGTGTCTTTTTGTGCACAAATTATTATGAAGACTAGGTTGTGCTATGATCACTATGCCTTGAGTATAGTCAAGTAGCCTGTACAAAGGCTGTATATAGTAGACTTTAATTTCTTTTTGTTCTACTACAAAGCGTGCAAGTTACCAGTTACAATAAAATATTGGTGACAAACATAGAACATCTACTCCAGTTCAGTTGATTTTATGAACTTGTAAATAAGTTGTTAATTAAAAACTGGGTTTTTTCTTACACTGTGCTCAACTTCACTTACATTTTTGGTTTTTGCAGCCTAACAACCAAATTACAATTTACAACATGTGTGATCCTTCTGGCCACCTTTTTCCTTAACACGTTTTTTAGAAGAGAAGTAAAGTGAATATTTATAAATGAAACAGTACCAATTTATAGCCTTAGCCTTCTTTAACTTATTTCTTAGTAGAAATTAACCAAAACCCCTGCAAATTCTAACCCAGTAACTAATATCAAAAACCGTTTTTTTCTCCTTCAATCTCAAACAAGACAGTAAAGAGTTTCCTGAATGTTTTAGTGTGACAAACAATTTTTCAATATTATTACTTGGTGTTTTAGGTGAAATTAGTTAAGTCAGATTTGTGCATCTGCAAAGTTTTCAGAGCCTTGCAGTGACACAATTGGACAGCACCATCTCTGCCAAGGGGTGGCTTGCGTCTGCAAGGGGTGCAGGCATGGAAAGTCAACCCCTCTTGCATACCAGCATTCTGTCAGTGGCAGACCATGGGCCACCTGTACGTGAAGTATAAGGCTGCTGGATTTGTAAACTCTGAGCTCAGCTAGGTAAATACTTACACAAAGGCTAGGCAATAGCAGTTGCAGAGTTAAAGATCATCTGCTATTTTAGTTCCCAGAATGGGACATAATGCAATTATGCATGAAGTAAGTCTTGCCAGCAATTTGTCCCTGGTTTCAATGGCTTAATTAACTGAACTGGAATACCTTGGCTTGCTAAAGGGCATTTTGCAAGAGCTTCTCAGATGTAAAATAGAGACTGTATGAAGAACTGCACGATTTAGACACTGCTAGCCCCTTACAACTTACGCAGATGATGAGTTCTTCACTTGATGACTGGACAGGGCTGTGGTGCTCTTTGTCTTTCAGAAGAGCCATTGAACCATGGAGTCTAGAATTGTATCACATATCCTTGGTTCGGCTTACCAAAATCTTTCATTTTAAAACTAAAAATAATTCATAAACCGAGCATAAACTTAGCAGAGGTTCTTTTCATGCTACTTCCCCCTTCTTTTAGCGTACTAATAAATCAGACTAACAAATAAGCTTTTTCTGAAAAGGCTTTCTATTAATTGCCATACTGAATATGAATGAATGAATTGAACCTTTCCATAGGCTTAAAATACTAATTAACAAAACAATATGTAGGTATTGTTTTTTTAAATTAATACTTGACTTGAGTGAGAGGAAGTTTGTCAATTTTTTGGGGATATGAAGAGGAGTCTGAGTCACTCCTGATAGCTCTGAAGCTTGGTCCAGCAGTCAAGGCAATGGCAGAACTCCCTGATGTCAGTGAGGACAGGATTTGATTCTGTGCCTTTTCAGGAACTGATGATTCAGTTGTGTTCTGGGAGGACCATCGCACAGAAATCACTGGTACTTTCTGAGCTTTTTTGAGCCTTCTAACTGCTGTGCTGTATTTGTGGCATTCAGAGTTGATAAACTGCTATTCTTTTTTCATGCCTTAATAATACAATAGACCCCATAGCTGGGCTCTGTATGTATTTGGTAATTAACATAGATGACATTTCAATGTTACTGAAAATAAGCTCAGGATTATTGCATGAAATGTAAAAATTTGCATTGAATGATGGGGATATGAGACATGAGGCAGTTATGGCTACTGTCTCCTTGCTTGCTAAGTATCTTCTGTAAGCAACAATAAAATTCTTTAAATATTTTGCATATTATTTATCACATGTAATGTGTTCAAGGAGAGGACTTAAAACTCTCAGTGTTGCCATCAGTGTAAGCCTAGATCTATTGGGTTTTTTTCCATTTCTTGTTAGAATTGTTTGTCATAATGGATGAATGTTGTCCTCTTTCTAGCTCATTATATATTTTGTGTATCTGTTTTGTGCAATTAATACTTAACAGTAATGATGTAGTTAATTTGTTGAAGGATGTCATTGCAAGAAAGTTATAGCATGGAGCTTAGGAGCACAATCAGATGTTATTTATACTCCCTTTATACCTTAGTGTTATGCTTCATTTGAAGAAAGAAATAAATAATTTGTCTTTTGTTCAAAACCAGATCTAACCTACCACATGCTTTTCTATTATGTTCATCATCATAGTCCAACACAGGGGCATAAATTTGGGTTGGTGACCGATCTTCCTTTGCTGAAGTTGCTGTTTCTCCATGTAATACTTGGAATATCTTTCACATACCCATTAAAGGTACAAACTACAAGCATGTGGGTGGTACATCCAAAGCCCCATTACTGGCTACAGCTGCTGACTCTGAACTGTTCAATTGCAGTAACTGTTATGTAGATGGCCTCCTCATGCAGAGCCCTCACCCTGCTTGCCCATCTTTAGCCTTCTTCCCCTCAGGATGTGAAATGGGAAAGATGGAGTGTCACCCTGTGGGGGTGGGGAGGGAAAGAGTGCAGTGAGACTGCCCTGCTCCAGCCTTCAGCTGGTACATAGTTATGTAAGCGTAGGACCAGACAGCTGTGCTCCTCCAGCCTGCCTTCATTGCACTGCAAGAAACAGAATCAGCCTCCATGGAAAAAGTATCCCTGGCTGGTCATCTAGTCTCTCAATGGGACATCAGAAGGTTGGTTTGGAGCACAAAATGGGCTTTTTCTAAGTGTGAATAAACTGGCATAACATCCTCTAACTTACAAAAATTGTTGTAAACTCAGCAATTGACAAAACAACATGAAACATGGCAAAAAGGGAATCTTTCTCATTTTAGTGTCTTCAATTGCAAATGTTAAGGAAGGCCACATACAGAAACTGGTAATTCTGAGACTTATCCGTATAAATTCTCTTTCATGATAATTGTTAGTGTGAAGGGCTTCATGGAAAGTAAGAGAAGTCTGAAAAATGACTGTTGATTAGCAAGGTAAACTTTTTCCTAGTGATATCAACCAGTGGCTAATTAACAATGCAAAGTGTGATTACAGCTCGTTCATTAAATTTGCCTAATTTAATTGTGTATAAACACAGTAATACAGCCCCATGTTCTATCAATGCCAATATTTTAATAGAGAGGTGAATTGTGGATATGCCCATACATACACTGAGCCCAAACTTTATGATCTTCTGAATACTCTCAAATTTCAGTCTTCAGTAAAACTTATGTATTGCATGGGATATATTTAAATTTTATTTATATTCTGTACAGCTCAATATGCCCTTGATCATGAATAGGAGACAGGTAACTGACAATTCCTGATTATTCTTCTTTTGTTATTGTGTCCCTAATGTCTATTTGAGTAGTTTATGAGACCAAAACCACATCTGTGCAACGTAAAAGCAAAATTGTGCAATAAACACATTCCTGAAGTTTGGTTAGAACAACCACTAAAAATATTTTCTACTTGCTAGTACATGAATATGCTGTTGAAAATTGTATACAGTGAATTCAGTAAGAAACTCTGAGAATCCGATTAATATGGCCTTTATTATTACCATATTGTTTGAAAAGTACTTTTATAGCTTATTGCACAATACAAGATTGGTAACTACAAGAATGCAACAAAAGAATTTTTGGTATTTCTTGCATAAGAATGAGTAACATATTGTTCCATTTCAGTGCCAAATCAAAAGTTAAAAACACCAGGCGGAATCCTAGGGCTTTTAACTCAGTGTTAAGTTCTACTTCCCTTGATGAAGTAGAGTTTTTCTGTGTACAATAAGGGACTCACTCAAGAGAAGTAACATCACCAGGATAGACACTTTACAGTTCCCTCCTGGCACAAACTCCTGCTGATTGTTCTGTCTCTAAGGCTACCTCTCATGACAAAACAGTCATATATAAATCACTTTATACATGTCACTGGAACTGTAGAGAACTTCCTCACTACAAAACAGAAGGTAGCCAGATACTGAACTATTATTTATTCAATGACAGCTCTAGAAGGTCTTGGTGAATTAGGAGCAAAAAGTCAGAGTAGAGGCATAGTGTTTATTTGCTTGGAAGAGAAAGTGTCAGAAGACATTTGGTTTCAGGACTCAAAAAAATAGTGGGAATGCTTCTATGCTTTTTATGAGTTGACCAGCTATTACCCATGCACTGATGACAATGCTGTCACTAGAGTTATAGTAATTTCTTCTGAAACACTATGGAGCTCCACAGGATTACAAACAGAAGTGCCTGGGAAGAACGAAGGGCATGGGACTTTGCCATGATTTGATGTGGGTTTGTCTCCTGCATGCAAGCATCCTCCCTGCTTCTAGTGCATCTGAAAGAGACCTTATCTGAAAAAGCCTGCATCAGTCCAAATTTTCTGAGGAAGCTAAATGGCCATCTAATACTACCAGCATTCAGATAACAAGGTCAATATTTCCTCCACCATCCCTCACTCCCCCGACAAGTCAATGCACAACTCAAAACATTAGCCAGCTGTTAGACCTTTTCATGTTATTCAGATTTTTAGATGTGCAAATGGGCATCTCACTTAAAAACTTACACATATAAAACAATCAGGCTGCCCCACTATCTGTATGTGCAAGTGTTGGTATCCATTATGTCTACATTCGGAGGCATGATGCTAAACAAGTTTCTAACAATCCGGACCTCCAAAAATTCTCTTAAATTTGGTATATAAATATACTGAGAACATAATGCATTCATTTCCATGGCAGTTCTGTTATGAAACCCTGAAAGCTGAGACATTAATACTTTGTATAAAAATCAGAAAATATCAAAGTGTAATATTGTATCACACCTAAGAGCTGAAAAAGATGATAAAATGCAATGAGGGCCATTGTAGCAGAGCACAGTTTTCCTTTTGTCTGTGTTCTTGACACTATACACATGAATAGATAATACATGTGCTCAATTAAAGATTTGGTGACATATGTTCTATAAAAGCCTCATGGTTAAAAATGTGAACAAGCAAACATCATAAATATTTGTGTAAGCAAAACTATATTGGACAAGTGAGAATAACAGACAACATATATGAACTATCAGTATTGCATGGGACTGGAAGGAATTGTTTACATTTTCTCATTTTCTGTAATGAGATTACTTAAGAAATAAATTTTTAGCTTTTTCATGAAATAATATTTATGTCACTGAAAATAAACAGGAAGAGGGCAAACACCACTTATTTGGTGGTATTGACAGGTATCAGAATGGGATATTTCCAGTTGTCAGGGACCTGCAATGACAATCAATGATAATCCACTGCCTCACCGCTTCAGGGCTGACCTGAAGTTAAAGCCCATCATGTAAGGCATTGTCCAAATGCCTCCTTTTAAGGCACTGGCAGACAGGGAGCTTGTTTCAGTGTCTGACCACACTCTCAGTAAAGAAATATTTTCTTATGTCCAGTCTGAACTTCTCCTTATGCAGCTTTGAACTATTCCCACATGTCCTGTCACTGGATCCCAAGGAGAAGAGATCAGCTAACCGCTCTCCACTTTCCCTCCTCAGGAAGCTGTAGAGAGCAGTGAAGTCACCCCTCAGCCTCTTTCTCTCCAAACTAGACAAACACAAGGCTTTCATCCATCTGGCACAGATAGGCCCTCTCTAAGCAGAGCAGAAATACCAGGACTGAGGCTGGATCTGGACCAGCGGGAGGAAAATCTGTGCTTAAGGGCAGTATGGTTGCCTTGTCCTGGCTGCTTACCAGCTGTGCAGCCTGATGCATGTGCCAGTCTGGCATTGTCCCTTCCCATGGGCTGGACTTTACACTTCTTCATGTACTTCTGGGGGCTCCTGCCTTGGCAAGATATGACCCTGGGGTGACNGAGGGTTGGTGCATGCCCCAGCTGGTGGCCCAGTCCCAATTTGGCTAACCCCTGAGGCATCCTCCAAAGTCACAGATGCAGGGGTGGCTGAAGAGGCCCCAGGGCCACTTGCCTGCCTCTTCAGAGGTCACCATGGCCCTTCAGGAGAGGGGTCACTGCCCCGTCTAGAAGTAGAGGATCCAGGAGCAGACTCCTCTGGCTGCTCCTGGGGCTCTTCTTGCTCCAACAGCGATGGTAATGGGTACAGAGGGGTAGCTTCTGAAATCCCCATCCATGGCAGAGGAGGCGGTGTTGGGCACCTCATCCATGGTGCATCTTGCAGGGCTGTCAGAAGGGCTGTGACCTGGGCAGGGAGATAGGGCTGGTGGGTGAGCAGACGACAGGCCTCCCTGCTGCACTGTCGCACGGCAACACGGATAAGCTGTTGCACAAATGTCACCACATGGTTTTGGAGGGAGACCCCCAGCATCTGGACCAGCTGGTCTTCATCGATTCCATGGTTGGTCAGGATGTCCAAGACAGTGTCCTCCACTAGGTCTGCCTCCATCCAGTTGTTCCTGAAGATCTGCCTCAGCCTTGGTCGGACCCAGAGCACCAGGGTATCTAGGAGGCATGGGTGGTCCCTGAAAAGCACCATCCATTCCCCAGGCTGGAGGCCGCCCACGGGATGCCTGGGCACTCCTTCTGCAGCCCATGTTTGGGATGCTCCAGAGAAATGGAGGTCAAGGTGTCTTGGGTCTCCTCTTGCTTGGTGGACAATGATGGATGGTGTCTCAGATAGTGCAATTACATGCTCCATGTAGTCATTTTCTGTCTCCATTGAGTGCAGTATGGATAGAATCCTCCTCTTGCAGAGGGGGCACTTGGGTGTGTTCTCTGCCCACTGCAGGATGCAGGTATAACAGAACTGGTGCAGGCATGGAAATATGTAGCTGATCTCCTTCAAGCTGTCCAGGCAGATGGGACAGCAGCTGTCAATCTCTGTGGCCATGCTCTTCTCTGCAGTGCCCTGAGAGGAGCTAGGGTTATGATTTGCTCCCTTTCACCAGCATTGCATCAGCAAGTTTTACTCTAGAAGGGGAAGAAGCACTATGGCCATTGCCTGGACCCAGAAGGAGTGGTAGAAATGCTCTGGTCCCTCAGGAAGGAAACCATCTCAGCTCCCCAGTAGGTTTCACCTCCCAGCTCACCTCTGCTGCTGCAAGTGCACCTCCTGGGTTTCCCACGTGCCTGAACCTGGCAGGGAGGGGGAAAATCCTTCAATGGTTCTGGAGTTGAACACAGAGAACTGCAACAAACAACTCTCCTTGCACAATGACAACATCAAAGGCCTCACTCAGCACTCCAAACCTTGCCAAATGCTCAGCAGGAGTCACAAATTGATAGAATGATTTGGGTTGGACAGGGACCTTCATGATCATCTGGTTCCAAGCCTCCTGCCATAGTCAGAGCACCTTCAACTAGAACAGGTTACCCAGACCCCCATCCAACATGGTCTTGATCAGCTCCAAGGACAACATCCACAGCATTCACAACTTTCCTAGGCAACCTGTTCCAGTGCTTCATCACCCTAACAATAAATAATTCCTTCCTAATATCTAATCTAAACTTACTCTCTTTCAATCTGAACCCATTCCACTTTGTCCTGTTGCTACATGCCCTTGTAAATAGTCTTGCCTCATCTTTCGTGTAAGTTCCCTTCAGGTACTGAAGGGCTGTGATAGTCACTCAAAAGCCATCTCTTTCCCAGGCTAACCAATCCCAATTCACTCAGGCTTTCCTCATAGGTGAAGTGCTCCATCCCTCTAATCATCCTGGTGGCCTCCTCTAGACTCACTCCAACAGATCAATATCATTCCTGTGCTGGGACCCCAGAGCTGGTTGCAGGGTTCCAGGTGGGCTCTCACCAGAACAGAGCAGAGGGGCAGAATCCCCTCCCTGGCTCTGCTGCCCACGCTGCTTTGGATGCAGCCCAGGACACGTTTGGCTTTCTGGGCTGGGAGTGCCCATGGCTGGGTCATGTCCAGCCTCTCACCCACCGGCACCCCCAAGTCCTTCTGGGCAGGGCTGCTCTCCATATGTTCATCCCCAGTCTGTGTTGATACTGAGGATTGTCTTGACCCAGTTGAAGCACCTTGCACTTGTTAAAACTCATGAGTTTCCCACGGGCCCACTTCATGAGCCTGTCTAGGTCCCTCTGGATGGCATCCTGTCCTTCAGATGTGTCTGGGCATGAGCTGGCTGGGTGAAACTTGGTGCTCAGCTGTAAGCAGTGAGGGATGCTGGGTCACAGTCCATCCATCAAGGGCATCACAATCCATCTCTAGGTGATATCACAATGGGCCATCAACACCCATGATACACTGTCTCAGTACATGCATCTGGGGCTACCTCTACACCAATGTCAACTCCATTCCCCATCTTGTCATCTTACACTCACACTGATGTTACAAGACAGTCACTGAGGCCTTGGCTGTGCTTCCCCAGAGTCCTGCCAGTTTGCTCTGGCCATGACAGACATCTCCAGGCATGTGAAGCATGAGGGCTCACTCAGCAACAACTTGTGCCTGCCTGGGAGGCTGCAGGACAAAGTCCCGCAGGCTCTCCACACACTCCACACTGCTGGCCACCCCTTTGGTCTCTTCTGCTTTCTCCCACAATGCATCACAGGCAGCACTTGTCTTGCTCTGGCATGTATTCTCCTATCGTTGTTCTCGAGCTGGAAGGAGCTAGGTTGATTCCCTCTGCTCAGCATGCATCAGACCTCATCCAGGCACTGTGTCCTCTTTGGGGTCCTGGAGTCAGATTGACAAATAAGAGAGGCTCCATCCTTTAAAGTAAGGATGCTCTGTGAAGCTGGGGCTGGTTCAACATGGAGCAGACAAGGTGCTGGGACATCTCACAACCCAGCACAACCCAGTGTTTCCAAAGATGGGGACATCCCACATCAAAAGGATTGGAACAGATTCATGGGAGGGTGAGAGATGGTGGTATCTACTGAAACTAGAGCGTTTCAAACTGCAGATAAGGAATAAAAACATAATTGCTGTAAGAATCACAAAGCACTGAAGTGAATTGCCCAAGTCTTCAAATCCTGAGTGGCCATAACCCAGAGCACAACAGTCACAAGCCTGTGAACGGATGCTGGCTGAAGTCCTGGAAGAGAAAACATTGACAGTAGGAAACACAGCAAAGGACCAACATCTTTGAGAAGTTTTTTACTTTCATGGTTGCATTTGGTTCAGCAGCTTTCACAAATTTTTAATTAGGAGAGAATAGAATAGTTCCAGTTGGCAGGGGCACACAAGACTCATCTAGTCCCATTGCCTGACCACAGCTGGCCAACAGTTAAAGCCCATTGTTGAGGGTGTTGTCCAAAGGCCTCCTTTTAAAGCATCACCAGGTATGGGACATCAACCATCTTTTTAGGGAGTCTTTTTCGGTGTGCAACCACCCTCTCAGTAGGAAATGCTTCTGAATGTCAACAGGCCAGTTCTTCACTCAGCACAATGTGCACCTGTTCATCTCACAGCTGGACAACTTGTCCAAAAGGATGCTCTAAGGGACAGTATCAAAAGCATTATGAAAATCCAGGAAAACCACATCCTCCTCTGTCTCTTTACCCACTAGGTAGGTGACATAATTGTAGAAATGTCTCAGATTAGTCATACTAGGCTTCCCTTTGTGAACTCATGGTATGCCTGATGCTTGTGTTTCCTTGAAATGCCTTTCATGACCAGAAGTATCTTCTCCATAATTTTTCCCAGGTGCTGACTTTATACTCACAGAGCTGTAGTTTCCTGTGTCTTCCAGCACACCTTTCTAAATTGCAATGACTGGCCAACTTCCAGTCAGTGGGGACCTCCCCAAACACCCATGACTTTTGAGTGGGGTCCTGCTGTTACATCCCACAGCTCCTGCAGTACTCTGGATGAATCTCACCAGGTGTCATGATGTTATGAACAGTCAGGTGATACAGCTGGCCCCTTACAATTTCTGTGCACAAATGGGGAGTCACTGTTCCTGCAGTTGTGGTCCTTCAACTCTGAGGTCTTACCAGCACGATTAAGGGCTGAGGGAAAAAAACACTTAATACCTCCTGTTTTTCTGTATTTCTATTTGTCACAGAACCATCTTCAACAAGAATTGGTCCATTGTTTTCCTTGAGCCTCCTCTTTCTACTAACATATTTTACAAATCTTTTTTTGTTGTTGAGCACAACACTGGCCATTTTCAACTTTTATTGAGTTTTGGCCTTGCATGCCATCTCCTGTGTTTGTGAGCATATATGATCTTCCTGCAAGTTCTGATCTTACTTCTAGATATCATCCAATCTTTTTTTCTTCCTGAGTTCCAAGAGGAGCTCCCTGTTAAGCCAAGCTGGTCTTCTGTCCCTCTTGCTTGACCTGTGACACAATAGGATGGCCTGCTTCCACACTTATCAACAATGGTTCTTTAAGACTAACCAGCAACCATAGAGGCCTCCAAAGCATATTCTCAGCTACTTGGGTAGCTGAGAATTTGCTCACTTGAAATTCACAGTAGAAACACTGTTGAACTTTTTTTCTCATTACATTAAGAATTTTGAACTCAACCATATCATCATCATTGTGGTCAAGACAAACACCTTCCATCACATGCATGAGTACTTCTCTATAAACAAATAACATATATAGGAAGGCATTTTTCTAGTTGGAGGATTTGTGGCAAGAAATTATCTTCCAGCAGCTCCAAGAATTGCCCAGACTTGCTTGTAACATCTGTATGGTATTTCCAGTAAATGTCTGTGACCTTGAAGTCTCCCACAAGGACAAGGGCTATCAATCCACAGATTTCTCTTAATTGCCTATAGAATAACTCATCAGTGCTAGTGATAAAAAGGGTATGGAGGGGAGGTACAGTCTTTTGGTTTATATATTAATCCATATCAATTTCTGTATCAACAATAAATTTTACTGTAAGTCCTAGCAACACAGTGATATATACACGGAAATCAAAAAGAATGGTTTGTATCTGAGAGTCCACTAGGGAATTTTCTCTTTCTATACTGACAATATGATATGATCTATACTTGTATATGATTCATGTAATATCTCTGCACTAGTATCTCCATATATAAAAAACCCAAAAGCGTGGCCTGTAGATGACATTCACAGGAAGGAAAACCACTTCTGCAGTCTGAATTCTTTAGAAACCATTCTGTTTTTTTTTCATGTCTCATCTTCTTAACAAGTGCAGGTTGAGAAGGAAACTGCCCTTGTTAAAAATGCTACAAATTTCTCACTTTCATGTGCTATGTTTGATGTGAATAAACAGTTAAGTACCATGTCAGATTGTACAAAAAGTCAGGTTGCTCTCAGAAGATTCTAAGTATGATGTCATATAATGAATCCGAGTAGTAAGAAAAGCCTGAAAGCCTCCTGGTTCCATGTTATCACTGTTTCAATCTGTGGATGTGACATTTGTGAATCTGATGTTTTCACTCACTAGCTTGCTTCATGCCTTTGTTAATTTTATTTTTCTTCTGATAATCCTGCTCATCTTAAATCCATGTGATAATGCTTCTTAAGGAAAATATTCTCTTTTTGTTCATGTGTGGCCTCAAGATATTACAGAAACACCCCAGAGACTACAGGCCAGTCTTCTCTCTCTTCTTCAATTGTACATACTATGCCTTCAAAAATTGACTGGAAGTGGCCTTTTTTCTTAGAAGAGCATTGGGGTCTATCTGGGTAACAATGGACTTAGACACACTGCTGCCACTCCAGAGTGATTTCCACATGTCCCACAATTGTTGACTAAGAGGTTTTTCTCTCCTGTCAATTCCCAGATCTCACTAAGTTTCTATCTGTAGCAGTAATGAACTACCTGAAGCTGTTTCACTTTGCCACCCATTGTAGTCAGTTATGCGCTCAATTTTTCTATAGGTTGCTGAAGCTATCTCCTGAAATAAGGAAATTACAGTCATTAGTTCAGTCCTACAAGTAACTGCTGATTAAAATCTCAGTTTAGCCAAAGCCTATTTTCTTGATTTCAGCATCCTTGCTTAGTTTGAAATGTTTCTTTCTTCAGCTACCATTATGGTCCTTATCAGCCTCTCCTCAAAAAGCATTTAAGCGTTCTAAGCATAAATGAATAATCCTAGTTAAATTTATAAATTAAAATGTTTAGAGTTGATCTAAAGAAAGCTGACCTCCTTGTTTATTCCTGTTCTACAGACTATATCTCTCAATATCAAGCTGAGAATTATGGTGTGTTACATGGAATGCTTTCCATCTATATCTTCTTTTTTTTTCATCCAATTGAATCCTTTAGATCATAAGCAAAATATGCTCCTTTGACAAGCAGGTACTCCTTAGAAAGGTACTCAAGTGTTTGGACAAAAGCCTGATTTGTTTTTAGAAGGCTGCATACACACACTTTTTTTTACTCATTCTCTTTTCAAGTATCCCTGATTCAGCTGAAGCCACAGTCCTAAAATGTACATAGACCAGTTGACTGCATATGGCAAATGGTAGTATTCCTGAAGAGCAGTACAGTGGCTCATCAGAATTTCAGTCAGGACTATTCATGGTTATTAAAGTACTTAGGTAAAGGAAAAAAGAAATATAACTACAGATGCCAGCAGTTTTTATTTAAATTCAAGGATGACTGAAAGTCCAAGGGCAGTCTGCAATTCAGTAAAAAGATTACTAAATCTGAGATATGAAAAGAGAGACAGGTTACTGGAATAGGAGGTGTTTTTCTTGGAAATGGTACAGTGTATGTGTTTGCCTATCTGTCTATTTATAACATGAAACATGACCCAAGCACATTTTTCCTGTGCAACATTTTATTAAGTGTTGCACGGCTTTTCAATACTTAGGTAATGGTGAAATACACTCAAAAGCTGCTATTATGAATTGACCCAGTTTTCTCTCAAACTTGTCAAAACCCCTTTTGTAACAATAATGATAATTAATAAACCAGTTTGTTCCATCATGTTTTGAACCTGAGTTGAAAAGAGAATGGTGGGGAGTAATTTTTGTTTCACTGAAAGTGCATTTCTGTAGCTCTCCAAGCTATTTTTTCAGAGATTGATGCAGAAGCTGTGTCTGTTCTAAACTTCTGCTAAATTTATGTCTTAGTACATTTCTGAAGCATTCACTAGAGAAATGGGAGCTCTGATGTTCTTGTCTGTGACCATTTTACCACTCAAAGGTTACGGGAAAGAACTTTAAAATGGGATAAAGAGCAACTGAATTTGCAATGAAATCAAAAGAATTTCCCTCAGTATAGCTGATTAAGTACAGCATCAGGCAGAAAGTAAAGTAAACATACAGTCTTAGAAGAAAAAAGACCCTACACTGGGGAAAAGACTCTTTCAGTTCTTATAAAAAGAGTTGCTAGATGGCAAGTCTAATTCTCTCAAGAACTTTGTTACAAACTTTGCTGCAATTTTTGTGCTCAACATTTGGAGCTTATCCTGTCAAGTGGAAAGTGCACCGACATGCAGCATGAGAGAAACATTTCAGTTTCTATGACAAATGCCACTTGAACATGGGCTTTGCTTTTAATTTAGAACATTGTAAACACACTAGGGAAACTAGTTTTGATCATTTGGCCAAATATTGCACAAGTATTTAGACTAATAAATAGCCTTCTATAACAGGAAGTGTACTGTATATTTTATGTGTTCCCACAATTTTTAAGAGAAGACTCATCCCTTCTGTTTCACAGATGTTTACAGAGAAAAAGACCCTAAACTAGATTAAATAGCATATATTATTATCCAAAAAACATTTCAATCATCAGCTAGAGAATTAGGGAACATTAAGAGTACCTTATAAATAAGAGTATATTTTAACTAGAGGATTTTGCCCACTTAATAATCTTTCAGACCCCAGGTTAAAGTCTTGTCTTACTGAATAAAATGAGATAAAATGAGATGTATAGTTAAGAAAATAATCATAGGGTCTATCATCTCATTATTTTCATTGTGAAAATTACAAAGTAAGGCACATTCCAGCTGTAAGGAAAACCAACTGGGTTAATTTCCTATGCCATCATTACAACATGTGGATCAGACCTATGAACACTGAACACTGTATTCTGTCTCATATTGCTGTTACCAACGATACGATATGGATGTAGAGCTAAGGGTTT
Source organism: Ploceus nigricollis (assembly GCA_013399945.1). Lineage (NCBI taxonomy): Eukaryota > Metazoa > Chordata > Aves > Passeriformes > Ploceidae > Ploceus > Ploceus nigricollis. The sequence goes on along the minus strand of VXBC01004661.1, from coordinate 515,534 downwards.
TGTTTTCTAAACTTTGCACTGTACTGTCCTTTTTGTATCCAAAATGTCTCAGGAAGGAAGTGAGCCCAAACAACTCTGTGCCTTCTAGGCTTGACAAAAGCTCTCTTATTCACATTCCCTTACCTTTCATCTTGAAGGGCTGATAGTATGGAAGAAGCAAAAATAATTCCAAACATGTGAAGAATGGTTCTACTTGTAACCCTCCAAATTGTGGGGAGGAGTGGGTGGATCTGGCAATGTAGGTGTGTGTGGTGCATATTAGATCAAGGAATGCATAGTTTTCTTTATTTGGGTTTTCACACAACAAAGATGTTCTGCGGTTAACAGAGGTAACTCCAGCTAAATTCTGCAGAAATTTGGTGTGACTTTGGGGAACTTACAGAACAGCATGCAGACTGCTCAGCAAGTTCTTGGAATGCATTAGTAATAATGTTTTGGTGCAGAGAGCAAAGTATGCAGTAGTGAAATAGATTTAAAGTTTCATTCTCACCAAGGAGTTTGAGAATGTCAAGAGTGCAAAGTAAAGGGACTATGGATCATGACATGAGGGCCGACTTACTTTTAAAAAAGATGGTGCAATGTAACATGAAATCAGCAAACTGGGAAAAAAAAGGCAGAAATCAGGACAACAAGTCAAAGAAGAAGAAGATTTAGTAAAACTGGTAAAGCAGTGATACTAAGGACAGAAAGTAGGGAAATGTAGGAAGAGAGCTATTTGCTCAATGATGGATTTCACTGGCATCAAGCATAAGCAAAACATACCAAAGGTGGAAACTAAGTTCAGGTATGTAAACACATATGGAGATCTGAGGTAGAAAATGAGTGAAATACATCACCAGGAACAAGAACATCAGCACTGTAGGGCTGAGAAGAGAATTGCTGCTCTTTTTCAAGAAAAATAAGAGAAAATAATGATAGATAATGCACAAAATTCATGGCTTTCATATTTTTTGATTAGTATTCTCTAACAACATTAAGATAAGCATGAGGTCAAGACAGTATCTGTATAGGACAGCATGAGAATAATTCACTGAACTTGATACTTCCAAATTGGCAGCCACCAACTCTTTCACCTGTTAATAAAACCCATTAATACAAGTTCAAACTAATGATTGTTGAGATCCTTGCTCAAATAATCATCTGAAGATATCTCAGAATTTGTAGTAGCTATTCTTGAGTACTGAGGTGAAATCTTAGGGAGAAAAAAAAATAGATTGCTTCTTTTAAAAATGGGAGGCACACTGAAAAAATGTGAATCAATCTACTTGCCAACACTACCAAGTTAGTGAGGACATGGGTGAAAGTACACAGGAGTTCATAATGAACACATGAATCTGTCTTACTCTACTACAGCCCCTGATGGCTATGGAGAAGGGAAGGATAAATAGATGGTATATATCTTGGCTATTGTAAGGGTCTTTTTTCTCACATGACAGTTGCATACTAGGCCAGGGATGTGTGCTCAAGATGAAATTGCTAAGATGGGGATGGCAAAAGCACGTACATGAAAACTCCTGGTGAGTTACCAGTTTTTTAATCTAAACAAAACCTGGAGGAGATGGTATTTTTCAGTAGCCTGCACCTAGTTTCCTATGTTAAATATTTTCAGTAAAACTACAAATTGTAATAATGTGCTTATAAAATTTGAAGAAAATCTGAAGCCATAAGAGACTGTGTAAAGTGGAAGAGGTTTAAGACTGAAAATGGTGTTGGTAAAATTGGAAAAAGGATATGCAAGTGAATGGATGATACTCAACAGTAAACACAAGACGCTTTATT
>VXBC01004661.1:497605-510721 GCA_013399945.1 Ploceus nigricollis | reverse complement strand
CTGTACCAGGATTTTTACTGTGTTAATATTTGAAACATATTAAATACTTTTAATTTCAGCTGAAAACACTGTGGAGGTTTTCTACAATTATTTTTCAGAGAGCTGAATGAATAAAAATGTAATCTTTTATGAATTATCCAGCAACAATCCAGTTTCAGTTGTCTGATGTAATTTAAAACTCTAAATTAAAAATTTAGTGTTTTGTAGTAAAAGTTTCTGATGTATATAAAAACTGAATATATATTCTTTCTGTTTAGTCAGTTAAAAGACAGCGCTCTCTTTTTTTTTTTTCTTTTTTTCCTTCTCTTCCAATAATGTTTTGTTGTTTGTCTGCCAAGTCTTGTAAAAGGAATTACTTTCTTTGGAAATCTTTGGAAACTCCTACATGCATAAAAGAAAATAATTCAGTAGCATTATGACATAACAGAAGTTACAGCCTGCAATGTTAGGGCATAACTGGGGAATTGAATCTGAGCTCACTATGAAACTATTTAGGGGAAAAAAGCATTAGCAAAATGCATATAATTTTGCTTGTGTAATTTATCATTAAGTAGAGAAAAACAAATAGGTCAGAGGTGAAAGTTCAATTTTATGAAAAGTTGTTCCCGTATCTTTAGTGCTTATTAGGAAGGAAAATTGCAGGTCTTACAGTCAATTTTGGCATTTTCCTGGGAGAGGGTGAGAAATTTTCTCTCCCTTTGTAGCAAGCGTCTTGCAGCAGTTTTGGGAGTTGTTGAGATCAAGACTGCATTTACTTTCCATTTGGCCTCATGGAAACCTTGTTACTGTGATTCCTGCATACAAGGTATTCTTAGGCAGAATAAAGCAAGGTCACCCTACAAATTACCAGAGAAATTTTACAGGTCCTTTATGACTGACAAGCTCAGTGCCTCAGATCTTACACCATATTTCTTGAAAACTTTTACAGGTGCATTTGGACAACAGAAATTGAGAGTTAGAGTGAGTTTGCTAACTATTTTTCCTCCATCCTTGATGTCTCTCATATAGGTGGCTATGCCACCTTGAAGCAAAAGGTTTTTTTTCCCCTTTTATGTCTAAGCTCAGGCAACCTTTCCATGTGAGAACATGGCCCGAACTGATGCTAATAGATTATACAATGTTATTCATATTATTTTTGATAATCTTGCATAGCTTGAATGAATAACTTCTTACCTTAGAGCAGTTATTTGTTCCACCAAGGGGAAAAAAACCATAAATGTGTACAGTCGGAACCCGGTTTTGGTCCTTATAGTCAATATATAGAAAATGTAGCTTTAAAAATGCTTTCAAACATACTTAGCAGATATTTGCATGGATTTAATTACTTCTATGGTACTGCCTCAATATTACCATATGGCACCACTTTTCTTTAAGACACACTTGTGTTTTAACATGGCTTATTTCTAAATTTTAGGTCCTTCAAGATGGAAATACTACAACTTAGGCCATTTGCATGCCTTTTGACAGAAGGATGAAAAGTCAGCAAAAGGCACATCCTTGGCACTCCAGTGATGTCACTGATGAATTGCAGTACTCTGTAAAAAGATATGGAGATGATAAAAGAGCTAGCTGGCATATCTTTCAAGACAATTAATTTCCTTCAAAAATCTCAGAAATTACTGTGCCATTTGGGTTTAAATTTAGACAAAGCCTGTGGCAGGTATTCACCATACCAAATCTTAGTTTGAATGGCTACATTTATTACCAGAGTAAACTGTTTCATAGTGTGTACAGGGGGACAAATGTAGGCAGCATTGGTGTATAACATGAAATAATTTTCTGCTTTTGCTCTTCAAATATGGAAAAGAAACAGTGTGTCTGTATGAATAGCTCTGTGCCAAAGTCAGCCTCCAAGTAGTCAAATGTCTCTCATCTACTCTGCATCCCACACACAAGTGTGTGTGGGAATGCTTGTAAATTTAATGAAGTGCTGAGTGAAAGAAGTTTATGCCTGGCTTCCAATTAAATACTAATAAGATAAGCTTAGGCAGCATAAACTCCTTGTTATTAGGAAGATGGATTATGTTAGCTATCAGCAACCTCTGACCTCCCAACTTTAAAACATTGCGAGTATTTTTTTTTCAGTGGGACTCTCCATCGATTCTAGTGAGGTTTGAATTGGTGTCTTAGATGTGCAGCTGTTGCTATTACAGGGTAAGTATTGAAATACCACACAAAACCAGTACAAGAAGTGGTTTATAAATCTATCTTGCACAAAAATCTAACCTGGAGGTAGAACAGAAACAAGAGGATATCTAGTCCTTTTTCTTAGATCTCCCAGGTCATACGTAGCTGGTGGTTCTCCATCTATTCAGATCAAATTGCACATTCCACCTGGCTCCTGACTCCAAGATTAGGCAAGATCTGGGCATTTGTACCTTTTTTAGAAAAGGTACAGAACAAAAAGGGTCTACATTCTACATCTCCACCTGTACCCTTTATGAGGCCTGCCTGTATGACATATCTTTAATGTAAGCACTTTGGCCTTTGTTACTCTGTACAAACATGATAGAGGTATCATGAGAGACAATATTTTGACACACAATTTTTAGGACACCTAGGTGCACTGCTGGGCTCTACATGCTTTTGGAACCTCCATGAGGAAAAGTGGGCATTTTAAGACTGGGATAGACAAAAAAGCAATGTAAGTAGCAAACAATCTAAGCTAGCCAATAGGGAAATACTGAGGAAAAAAGATATTTTAAAAACTTTATCCTATCCACAAAGCTGTTTAGTCCTTTTATGAAGAAATAAATAGCTTTGCCACTTACTGGGATTTGAACAAATATATTCAGAAGGCTGCAGCAACTCCCTAAATTTTTTTTTTCAAAATTGCTGGCTTCAAATTGTTGCAATTATCCGTTTCTTACTTTTGTTGCTAGCTTTCTATTAGTAAAAGTGTAACAGCTGGTTACATTCTATGGTAGGAATGAGAATGTAACTCACTTGGTGCCACTGAGCATCTTGTAAGCACATTTTTACTCGAAGACATACTGTATCTGACAAGTCTGACAGACCACATAAAATAGCTAGTAAGAAGTTTCAGCCAACACGTGTAATTGAAGACTTGGATACAGTAAAAATTACTAAAAAGACATGCAAAATCTGATCTCAGAGAAATGTCATTTTGTGAACATACCAACATTAATTTGAATAAATCTTTAAATGGTACTTCAATTAACTTTTCCAGTAATGAATAAAGAGTATATGTACCAACTCTTAATTAAAATGTATTTATTTTCTAATCATTAACATTAAAAAACCCACCTATCATCTTCACTTCTTGTTCACTATTGTGTCTATTTTATCTACTTTTATTTTGGTATATATAATAGTCCAAGGTTGGTTATATGATACACTTGTACATGTATTTTACATACAACTCTAAAAACAACACTCTGCATTTGAAAGGGAAATTTCCTCCAATAGACTTCAGTAATAAAACACTTACTCTTTGTATATCCCTATGTACTTTTTCCTTTTAATTTGTTATCTAAGCTTTATTATTTGAACAACGATTTTCTTCTTCTCTAGTCAGTTGTTAAAAAAATATTTGATTGTGTTATGAAGTTCTAAGTGAATTTGTGACATCAATCACTTCCATGACAACAGACTGACACTTTAAACACAGGATTATGATGAATCCAACACAGGATTGAGTAAAAGGGAAACAAGACCATGAGAAAGCAAGATTTCATTGGACTCTAATATTGGAGTCTAGATTTCATTAGATTTCATTAGACTGTAAAAAAAGTGGAGAAAGGAATATAAATGCTGAATACACTTCCACTTTTTAGCATTAAAATTCTGTGTGATGGACCATACAGTGGCTATTTATTTCAAATGTTTGCAATATTTGATGTAACCTATGTGGAACTCAGACATTGCCAAAAATTTCAGACATATTCATTAGTCTTATTTGTGTGTACTTAACTCAAAACATGGTGGTTTTCACAACTTGTCACAGTGCTCCATACGTTCGGTAGAGGTAGTAGGCTCTCACCACCTCTGAAAAATCATGCTGGGAACATTTCAGGCTTAACTTTGAAAAACTGGAACACAGACAACTGTTTGGAAATACGGCTGTAGATCAATTTGTCTTAGTAATTTTATGGTAAGAAATCCTACATGTTTAACATAATGAATCAAAAAAGCACTTATTTTAAAAAATCATTTTAGTTCAGCACAACCCAACTCACATAATGAGAAAAAAAAAAGGTCTGTCTTCTGTAAATGGCACTCTCTGTAGCTGAATTCTGTTGTCATGAAGCACCTTGAGTATAATGCAGATGCACACATGGATGTAGATTTCTGTTGGGTCAAACTCCTACTCTTTGTTTTCCAGATGAAAGAGCTACAAGTTGCATAAGACATTTAAGTAAAAATCTCATTCCAGGGTCAAAGCAGACTTCAGCTGTTCCATCTTCTTCCAACCTCATCCTACAGTGCATACAACTGACAAGGCTCATAGTAACACTGAGGAACCAGAAGCTGTGCTGATATCAAAACTACAAAGAGAACTACAAAAGTTTTATTCTGTGGTGAAGCTATGGTATTCTAAGTTTCTGTGCAGTGGCTACTGGAAGGATTGTGTAGTCCTGCTCTGCTCAAGATGCATGAATTTAGAGAAGTATGACATATTCCTTGTGAACTTTGCTGGCAGAGGGTGCCCAGATGAGATAGTAGAAAGATGACGAAGACATTCAATACTTCCATTGCAAAAAATATCAATATTGTCATAATTAAAGTCTGATTAATACATGGATTAAGAATAATATGTAGAACTGTCCCAATATACCCAATTGTATTAAATATATATTCCAGTTTTCACAGTTTACTAGCTCTTCTGAACGTCTTGGGAACCTTTTTTTCACTAAGTAGTTTTAAAATACTGTTTCAGAATATGCAAATACCCCATTCTTGTTCATAGCTTTACTTCTTTCACCTATTGGTAGATTGCATCTTCCACAGGATAATAGCATGTCTGAAAGACTTCAATGAAGAGGAAAACCATATTCTTAGCTTTTTTTTCAGGTATACTGTTGAAACAGCACATATGCTGCAAAGTTNTTTTTTTTTTTTTTTTCTTGTAGATATGTTTTCTTTAATTGACGTTTAATCTTAAAGAATTGCAAAAACTGATTCCCAGATGAGATCCTATTATTTACAGATCCACAAAAACAAATTCCTTATGGAATGCTGTATGAAACAAAGCCACACAGAGTCCCCAGGCAGGTGCAAAGGAGAGCTGCTTTATTGCAAANGTGTAGTCCTGCTCTGCTCAAGATGCATGAATTTAGAGAAGTATGACATATTCCTTGTGAACTTTGCTGGCAGAGGGTGCCCAGATGAGATAGTAGAAAGATGACGAAGACATTCAATACTTCCATTGCAAAAAATATCAATATTGTCATAATTAAAGTCTGATTAATACATGGATTAAGAATAATATGTAGAACTGTCCCAATATACCCAATTGTATTAAATATATATTCCAGTTTTCACAGTTTACTAGCTCTTCTGAACGTCTTGGGAACCTTTTTTTCACTAAGTAGTTTTAAAATACTGTTTCAGAATATGCAAATACCCCATTCTTGTTCATAGCTTTACTTCTTTCACCTATTGGTAGATTGCATCTTCCACAGGATAATAGCATGTCTGAAAGACTTCAATGAAGAGGAAAACCATATTCTTAGCTTTTTTTTCAGGTATACTGTTGAAACAGCACATATGCTGCAAAGTTTCTGAATGTTAGGGGCCATTTTTGAAGCAGAAGGCTGTGGGCAATATTAGTTTAACATACTGACCTAGTCTGGAAGATTTGGTTTACGTTTTTTTAAGTCTTAGACATGGTATATTGTGTTCTGCTTAGCAGGTAAAACATACTTCACCACGCATAAAAGAACAGGATTATAATTTCACCTCCCAGACATAAAATGATATACACAAAAAGATATACTATCTAGAAAGAAAATGTTAACTATGACTTTGCAAAGAGGTGTTTTTTTTTTTTTTCTTGTAGATATGTTTTCTTTAATTGACGTTTAATCTTAAAGAATTGCAAAAACTGATTCCCAGATGAGATCCTATTATTTACAGATCCACAAAAACAAATTCCTTATGGAATGCTGTATGAAACAAAGCCACACAGAGTCCCCAGGCAGGTGCAAAGGAGAGCTGCTTTATTGCAAAAACCAGGCCTTTTAAAGCAGTTAGCTGGTTATCAGTTTACACAGTTTTAAGGCACAACCAATCACCATACACCACGATGTGGACACGCGGCAGTCACACAGCTCATCTCTCACATCTCTCACGTCTCTCTACCCCTATTCCAGCTGAGTCACTCTCCCATAGTTCCCTTCTACTTAGCCTAAGTAACAGGCCTGAGCCATCATTTTGCAAGGGTAAAAATGCCCTCATTTTATTAGGCTTTACCTACATACAACAGAATGCTAAGAAATTAGAAGTCTGAAAAATGCTGTGTTGGAAGTGGCTGTTCACTGGCATTGGTGAATAACTCTGTATTGAGTCTGTTACCAGGCACATAAGCACATGCTAGCCACCTAGTACATATTTTTCTTTGTTTTTCATATACCAATTGCTAGGTTCATCATTCTTGATCTTAAGGATCCTGTTTTCTTACATAGACAAGTGACTTACAATGGGGTGATTAAATAGAAGAAAGGTTATGATGAATCCATTTTGACAAAGCAGAGCCCTTTGCTTATGTAATTTCCCAATTCATCTGTTCTTGAATCCATGTGCGATGTGAAGACTGTGATTATTTAACCTTTGCTCTGACCTGGAAATTTGGGTCATAAAGTCATGCAGATTCTTTGTGACATTAGAAGAATTTGATATACAACTGAATATGCTTTCATTGAAAATGCCTATTCAATTTATCAGAGTATCTTAATTGTGTCAGTATGTAAAGAATAAAGAATGCAGGAAAATATAGTTAAGGCTAGAATGTAAGAGGTAATTTAGTCCAATGAATATGAAGAGAAGATCAAAAAAGATCCCAATGTTTTCCCCATACGGTGTGAAATTCAATGTGAGGCATTCCTTAGAAAGAATGCAATATATTCAGTAAAACTCTGCACAACATACTGTTAATCATAAAAGACTAAAAGGGAAAGGTAACGAACACAAATGCATTTTATATCATAAAACATAAGTTTACATTTTTAGAGTGATCTGTGCATAATGCATCATATTTTTCAAGCAGTAACNAATTAGCTAAACAGAAAGGAAATGCAATTATGGTATTCAGAAAGGATGTATCATACATCTTAGCTCTTGGCCTGCTCATGGAAAGTAACAAAGAATTACAACTAACAAAAACAGGCTATGTAGTGTTTTTCATTTTTCCGGTACATTTTTTTACATTACTTGAGCATAAAAGACCAGGCTTCTCTCAGCTCCTCATAGTGAGCTGGCTTTCATGACAAATCTATTGCCTTCAAACAGAGCAGAGGTTCTTGGTAACTTCTCTTCACTAGAAATCACATTACATGAGGACAGAAGTATTAAAATATTTTTCATCTCCTCATTGTAATGGTGATAGAAATTTTTGATTTGTTTCATTGACAGTTGTACTGAAATGTCCTTTATTACTTTAATTGAAAAGCATTTAAACAAAATGTAATTCAGATTAATTTCCCCTTTTATTTCACCAAATGCTTGCGTAGTTGAAAACCCCACTCTCTGTTTTGATGAAGATAGTATTTGTTTGTTGCAAAATGCTTCTTTCTGTGGGCTAACACCTAGTTCTATTTTATCCTTCTTGATGTCACAGATTTGACAATATTGTTTGACTGCCTCCTTAGCAGCAGCCCTGATAGCCTTTCACCACACATAAAAGTATCCTGATAAAATTGAGAAATCCATTTCCTACTAGAATTTCATGTCAAATACCTTAAATCAAATGCTGATTACATTAGTCACGTTCTCCCTGGTTTCTGTGCTTCTTGTGCAGCTTTCACTGACCCATCTATACTACAGGAGAGCTTGCCCTCCCTGTAGCCAAAGCTCAAAGCAAAGATTCTCTCAGGCACAGTTAACATCACTGTTGGCTCTGGAGTTCTTCAGAAGGATACAGATACTAAAAGGAAGTATTGCTTCTTCCTGGTCGGCCTGATCACAAAGAAAATAAATGATTTTAACAATCTTAATAGAATGAGGTACATTCACTGTAAAAAAAGTATTCAATGATGTCAGTGTTGGTTTGCAGTTTGCCTGAATGCATAGTTATTTAGCTGGCTCAGTAAATGTTCTGATGTGTTGAACTACTTTAAAAATATGAGAAAGCTTTTTAAAAGCTTTGGCGAAAGGAGATGTATCAGCATGCACATATCTGGGAGTTGTACCTACATCTAAATATATAAATTTTTAAGAATCTTCACTGTCTGTAAATTCTCTGTTTTCAGTATCTGTGTTTACATATAACTTCATAAAATCAAATACCTTTTTTTCATGTCCTTTAGGGATAAATTGTGCACCTTGCCTCAAAGTAAAGCATTCTATAAATTTTATTTAATAAATATCTGCTCAATTCCAGTTTCAAGTTCCTAAGGGTCCCCCTAGGCTCTGATCTTCCACTATTACAGAGCTGTAGCCCTGTGGCTGCTAGTGCCAATTTACTCATGGAAGAGGCCTTGCTCAGCATGTTTGTGTTCCTGTAATTGTTTTAGCATTATGTCTTGTTTGTGATTTGAACAGAATGGGCAGACAATTTTGGGAAGTAGGATATTAAGAAGCCCCTGTAATTGGCTCACATATGCCATGCACTTTTCCACTATATTAATCCAATGCAGTTGTCTCTATTTTCAAGATGAAGGAGTATATGCACAAATAAATGGGGCTGACATTATTCAAAGCTGACGTTATTCAAAATCTGCTCTGTGCTCCAAGACATGAGTGACACATAGGTAGAGTTTTTAATAACATGTGCTGGAGTTGGGTAACAAGTTCCAAGTAAGCAAGCTTGTAAGGATACCCAAGTAGATTAAGCTTAGTAAGAGTAATTCCTGAAGAGAAAAAGTAAGTTGTAAAAACATCTTATATCTTGGCATTATAGTCTTAAAGCTGCACTGAGAAGAAAGGAGACAATCTAAGGAAACAGCTGCCTGCAAAACATATTGAATAGGCTCAGTGCCAAAAAGGGAACTTGCTGTGTGTGCTATACGTTTACTAATAATAAATATATAACCAGTCTTTCTCATTATCAGTTTTAAAATATCAAAAAGGTTTTACAAAAAGTTAAAAATCAAGATTGGAAAGGCAAGTGTACTAACTGCATAACACAATAATCAGAAAAATCCTGCTGTTGATAAAAAGCAAATATGTGAAAACTAGAAGAGACAAATGCTTCTGGTGGGTGGCATGAAATTGAAATAACCTTTGCAAACCAACTTTAGAGGACGGATAGCTGATGGATCTCACTCTCAAATATCACAGTCCCTTTACAGAGACAATTACTTTTCAATTTGCAAGACAGACAAAGGACTTAGTTTGAAAAGCCAAAATTGAGTGCTATATTTTTCCTCTAAAAAGTGCTCCCTTTTTACTTTATCCATTGACGCTGATATGCTCATCCAGAGAAAATGAAAACATGTTACACCTCGTCTACATGCATCAATGTAAGAAAATTAGAACAACTCAGAACTAGGTGAGACTCCTTGCCCATATTCCTGCACCATTGTACATACTGTCCCTTTCATTGTTCACATTAAAACTGCATATTATATAAATACACATGCAATTATTTTTCTGTCTCATTTTAAATGATTTATTAGCATTTTTAATAGGACTAGATCCCTAACTGAACATCCACAAGTAGTTTCACACTCTTTGGTTTTAGGCACTTAATTTAGATCTGAAGTTTAGAGATCACATGCTTCTGTCATATGTCATTAACAGTGAGATTGTTCCTCTAGAAAATGAACCATGGCAGGCGCCATGCACCAACACACGCAGAAGAGTATTATGAAGAAATTTCTCTCCACAAACCACATAAACAATCTCCCAATTTCTGTACCTCTGCCCCATGCTGTGTAAATTGCAACAGCATTGTCCTGACCCCAAACCCCAACCACCAACTACCCCCCTCCAGATTATATTATCAAACAAAGGCCATAATCAAGCTACAAAAGGGGCTGCACATTTCACCTGCCAGTTTCACTCCTGTAGACTGTGAGAACCGGTAACCTGATGTAAATAAGCTTTCGAAGGCAACTTCAAATGTAAAATTAATTAGGGTGAAGGACCTTCAAGTCTTTCCCTTTGGATTAGATGATGACTGAGGGACTGTACTAGAAGTTGTAGTTGAGTACAGAGAATTTGGTGAGCTAGTCTCCATCTACACTGGTTCTATTTTCATTCACTGCTTCTGTGGACATAAGGGAGGCTGAATCAAGATTTATTATAATCAATTTATTTCACCCATCACCGAGTATCAGTACTTGGATATCTGTGTGTAGCAGCAATCAAGTGTGATACGTTATTTAGGTAGTTACTTACAATTGTTTTCCAATTGCTCCATTTTTTAAAATTAGGATATATGTTTAAATAATAATCTCCATGTCAACATACTTTACCTTTCATGTACTACTATGACCCCAAAGCTGTGTTTTAGAAGTAAACTACAGTGAAAAAATCAGGGAACAAGAGAATATGGAAAACTTTGCTTTCATCTGAGTCCTGAATTATGCTTGCATGTCAGAATGGGAGGAATACACAGTATTACAAAATGCAGCGTAGTATTAAATGACTGCAATAAACCACACATACATGCATATCATATCATGCAGTTTTACACATTAATCGAGAAAAATAAACAGAAATTAAATTTTCTTTTCACTTCTTACACAAAGAAAGTAAAATCAGACAATGGCATGTAAAAACAAATTGCATTTCCAAAATTCTTCGTTTTAAAAATGACTGGGTGTTTCTACAACAGAGATGAATCTGTTGGCTTGACTGTACTTATTGACCTCTGCTCAGAAATATGTTCACTGGCTCTTCAGTCTGGGAGCCACTGCATATGACTAAATGTCTGCCTTCATCTTCAATGCAACATTATGATGCAGCAGTGAATTTAGTTCTGCTTTTAATGCCTTTTTATCTTCTGCATCTTTTAGAATAGTGCTGTCTCTCTGTTTCTATTGATGTAATTTGATACAACATTTCAAAATTCCTTCTCATAAATGAAAATATTCTTCAACTACAAACAGAATTTTTTTATTTCTTTCTACTGGAAGTCTTTGGCATACTGTGGGCTCTCCTGGAAAGGGCTGTGAATCACAAGCTATTGCCCTGTTTAAATAGTAAAACATAACAAATGCAAGGCAATAGCCTGCCTGTTCCCCCCCTCCCCACATGCACATTTGCCCTTCATGGTGCTCCACACGAACAAATAGGACATTATTTTTAGACTTTTGCTTCTCCAGAAGGAAGGCATGGAGGAGCTGCTGAGCAACCACATGAAGGAATGCAGTAACTAGTTCTCCAAAACAACAACCAAAATGGCTCCATCTGAGCCTCTGCTCAGAAGCAGTACAGCTTTATTCCCCTGATTAAGTAACACTGAATTATGAAAATGGCAGGGGGTGGCTCAAAGGCATGTTTTCAGCTCTCAAGGCCTAATTTGAAGGAAATAAACTTGAAGAAGACAAACTTCACAGCTTTTAAGAGCCTCATTACTGACCTGCATTAACTACAGTTATATCAACCTTTGCCAGGTCCTGTGTAAGGAAACAAGACAACTTCTTTTATATCTAATACATGTTCTGGCTCAACTAAATTGTTATGGTATTAACACATGGATTGCTGAAATTCCAACCATTTTGAAACAGGTCATAGCAGTCTTGAATCATGTGAATTTACAACAAAACATAGCAATTACCTCCTACCTCCATTGTTACTGCTTTTATTGTTTGACTTGTTTCATGCTGGTATGTCTGCTGGTGTGCATGGAGGGCAAGGCAGACACCATGGCAGCGTTGCTTAGAGACCTAAACTCAACTCTAAACACCAAGGCGTATTAATTTGATCCTTAGTTTTGCAACACAATGGTAATTCTGAGCGCCCCAAAATAGGAGGATGGCAAATCCAAGCAGTCTTTTATCGCAGCATACAGAACCATGTGCTACCTGGTTTCTGTTATGGACCATAGCTCCTTTCTTTGTTCAGTGCTGATGCCATGACCAGGCCTTGCCATGGCTGATGTGGGGGAAGAAGCAAGTTCTGCAGAGTTCATGAGTGTTCATTCTGGTGCCACTACACACAGCACAACAGAGCCTGAGCACGTTGCCTTTAAGGTGGGATGTTCTCAAGTTCACTGCAAATATATGTGCTGCACAACTTCCAGCAGTATCATGAAGCCCTGATGAAACTAAATATCTGCTTTTACTGATGAGAAATTTGTCAGTGCACCTGCATATATCAAGCTGCGTGTGAGAATCACAGAATGTTAAGAGGTTGGAATGGACTTTAAAGATCATCCTGTCCCAAACCCCTTCACATGCCATAGGCAGAGACATCTCCTGCTAGACCGTTGCTCAAGGCCTTATTCAACTTCAATGCTGTGAGGGCTGAGGCACCCACAGCTACTCTGGGCAACCTACTCCAGTGTCTCATCCACTGTCACAGTGACGGATTTCTTCCCAAAATCTTCACTTAAGTTTTCTCTCTTCATTCGTACCCATTACTGCTTGTCCTATCACTACAGTTCCTGATGAACTTCCCTCCAGATACTAGAAGGTTGCTATAGGGTGTCCACACAGCCTTCTTTCTCTTTTACATCTTTTCACTAGGCTTCACCAGCCACAGCTCCCTCTGCCTGTCTTTGTAGACGAGGTGTTCCAGACCCCTTATCACCTTCATGGCCTCCTCTGGACTTCATCAGTTTCTTGTCTTTTTTCTGCTGGGGATCCCAGAGCTGGATGCAGTGTTCCAGGTGCGGTCTCACCAGGGCGGAGCAGAGGGGGCAGAATACCGCCCTGCTGCCCACGCTGTTTTTGACGCGGCCCAGGATGGGGCTGGTTTTCTGTCAAGTTTCAGATCTCCCCTGACTGACGAGCCTTTTCCCCAGTCGGGATGGGCCGGCGCAGGAGC
>VXBC01004661.1:462361-485411 GCA_013399945.1 Ploceus nigricollis | reverse complement strand
AAACGGGTTAACAGCTTAGAGAAGTAAGATAAGGAGAGGAACATACTGGATGTAATAAGGCAGTTTCTGGAGGGGACTCAAGAAATTCAGTAAAACAGAAGAAAGTGTTTTCAAACTTAAATGTTAAAGGAGAATATGTTACTTCAAGAACATTTAATTTCGTTAAAAAATGCAAGGATCATCTTGTGAAATGTCACACTTTCTTATGCCTTATAGTGCTATTTAGTTAGGCTAAACCTGGAATGTTTTTATTTTTTTGTTTTTCCTCAATAATGTTTTCTTGCTAACATGTGTAAGAATGTATGTTTTTAAAAATACACTTTTATGCTTATTTTTTGGACCACCATCTGATGTTTTACAGACCATGTATTAGGAAACTTTGTCCTAGAATGTAGTTCCCTTTTATGTGTGGAATGCAGTCCAAGATCATTAAATCCTGCCATTCCTTAGCTATCAACACATATCTATGAAAGCCACAAGCCAAGTGTCTTGTTTCCTTCTAAGGCCTAGTCCACAAAACATGACATCCAACCATTTTTCTCAGAGTAGCAGTGTGGATGATTAAAATATTTAAACTCTTTTGATGACTGATGTAGATTTGGGTATGATTTCAAATTATGGTATTTTCACATGGTGAAATTGGAGCGGGAGAAAAATAGAATTGTATAAAAGAATGTAGAGATGTGCCAGAAATCGTATCCTTTCATTGCATAAAAATTCACTTTGAGTCTTTACCTACTCCTTTCTTTGTATCTCCTTTTTAATACTTTATACATTCATGGGTGCATGGAAAGCTCCTCATTAATCCTCTAGCACTGATCAAAAGAGACGCCCAGAAATCAAAGCCTTGCGTGTCTGGGGTTAAGGGTGTCTATGATTATGTATCGGCTATGTCTTTGAGTAATTATGTCTGTAAGGGCTTCTTGTGCTTCCATTAGAAATGCTCTGGTGCTGAGTCACTTCTTGGCTCCTTTCTTTCTACATCTGAAATCAAATAAGTAAAGTATTGGTCTTTCTGGAGTGAACATGTATGACCAGTCCTGGTCTATGTAAGTCAAGGCTGTGTACTTGCACCATTCTGCAGCCAAAGTAGGTGAGTCTGTAAAGGACTCTATTTCCTGACAATATTCCATTCTTGAGGAAGGCATAGGCTTATGCATGGAATAAGGCAGGTGTCCCATGGGTAAAATGTCAGTGATCAAGTAATCATGAGTTGTGCTGTGTTCACACAAGGGGCCAGATTACATTCACATAGGCAGATTGAATAGCTTGATTTTTCATTATTAATATAATTTAAACATATGTATATTAGTGATATTGCTGAGGTACTTTTTGTGAGCAGATTTTTAGGCTTTTTTCATCTTCAAAATATTTCTAGAAGTAAGTCTGCATAATAGTGTTGGGTGATACGGTACTGTGAGGAAGAGAGGAGGCAGTATCCACAAGTTGTTGCAAAATCTAATTTTGTGTTGGTGTGTTCGCAGAATGGATAAGGTAGGAAGAGACTTCAGTGAGGTCATCTGGTCCAACCTCACTGCTCAATGAGAGTAATTCTGGAGACAGTCTTAGAGCTTCTTCTGATTTTAACTACATGAGGTCAAAAAAAAAGNTAGTAGCTGAGTAATATTTATATATTTATATAATATAATATATAATAAAAGCTGAGATAATATTTATAGAACTTCTAGTTATTATAGAATTTTACCTTTGGATATGTTTTGGCTGAAGCTGAAGACTGCTGCATGGTTCTAGGTCTCCTGCTTTCTTCTGTTTTTTCCCATCTCACCCACTCTTGTCAGCATGTTTGATGACGTGAAATAGGTATTATGCTATATTTTGCAATTGAAAACTATGGGATCAAGTAATAATCTTTCCTTTTAAACAGTTTTATGTGTTGATGGTTATAGTGATTAAAGAAACAGATTCTGATTATATTCTTTTCCTTCTACGTTTTTGCTTGCTGTTCCTTGTATTGTTGTTTTTCTTGGTAATGTCATGTTCCTCCATCCCTCTTTTCATGTCCAGTCAAGAAGGCATTAAAAAAACATATTCTTAATGTATTTGTCTCAGGTAGTAACTTCCTCGTCCATAGTCCATTGGTTCAATTTGCAGCTCATGCTAATAAATAAAATCCCCTTTCATCAGAGTAGTACCTCTGGTGCCTGAACAACCAGGACAGTTGCTTAACTCTTACTGTCCAAGTCCAGTCAGAGATCATTTCTCTTAAAAGTCCACATGTGAGTTGTTGTCAGTTTCCTCTGTTGATATGCAGAAAAAAATCCTACTATCTCTTAAAGGAGAGAAGGACTAGAGGAAGATGCTGCTTCTGGATTTTGATTTGCCTGGGAGAGTTAGGAGAGCTTTCTGTTGTAACTTCTTGAGACTTTTTTGGTGACCGTGTTTAGAGTATAAGTGTTTAGAACTGTCTCTCTTCAGTATTGTTTTTTCAAAGTGAGCTGGACTATATGAAATAGAGGTTGTGAGGTTGATGGGTTATTTGCTTTGCATATGTGTGCATGCAAAGAGAACAAGCTTCAGAACAATTTTCACTTGACATATTTCAAAAATATTCCTTGGAGACCTTATTTCAAAAATCTTTGAAATAATCTTTGAAATAATCTTTGTGTGCATGCAAAGAGAGCAAGCTGTGGAACAATTTTTACTTGACATATTTCAAAAATGTTCCTTGGAGACCTTATTTCAAAAATCTTTGAGACATATCAGAATATAGACAGTTAACTTTTTGCTGCTGTTGTAATAGGCTTTAAAGACAGTTTGAAAAATTTTGATATTTGAGCTCTTTAAACCACTTTGACCTAAAAGTTACTGCAGCTTGGCCAATAAAGTCCCTACTTGGAAAAGCAGAAGAAATCTCTGTGCCAGAAAAAATTCACCATTTGAATCTGTGGTATGAGTAAAGCCAACCCAAATGCTTTTCCTGTTGGCATAATTTGTCTGCATCAAAATTTTGTTTTCATCAGAGTTGAATTGGCTATATGGAGTTTAATTCCCAGCTGCCACTTCCAGCTGGTGTAGTTTTTCTGGCAGAAGTTTATGAAGCAGACAGGCCTGGTAGAGCAGATCCTTGAAGACTTCTTTGTTTATGAGGTTTTGATATGGAGGAGTAGAGAAGTTTCATAATAGCTTTCAAATACTTGACCTACTCTTATTTTTGTAGAACTAGCAGGAGTAGTAGGGAGGTATTACTGTGGGTGTAATCTCCTTTTTTCTTGCAGTCTCTGTTATGCAAGCAAGGAGGAGTGTATACTTTCCCAGACCATATTTGGTTCTCCAGATTTCAGCTCCTGCACCAGAAACTGAGAAAAGATTTTCTGTATTACTCCACTCTTCCCTCTTAAGCATTCAGGTCACATATGAAAATGTTTTAGTGTCTTCTGAATATTTCTGTTGCTGCATGTACCTTTCATTCCCCCAAATAAATGCCTTATGATGTAGACTGTAGCTAGGTTCTTTCCTCTTTCTCATTCCAAGCTTTCACCAGTGTTTGGACTCCATGTGCTGTTAGCTGCTTGTAGACTATTAGACTCAACAACATTTGCATTTCTTCTAGGGCAACATCAGTGACATGAAATACATTAGGTTGGTCAGCTATGTGGCAGCTCTTACTTGTGAGTGTGCACAGTCATCTGTTACATTTGGGTTGTACAGCTTGCTTTGTCCAATGTAGATGATTTTGCTTCTTAATTTTGATGTTGTCTTTCTGGAATGATTAATTCCTGTCATTATATTCTAGAGCACATGTTGAACAACTAAGCCAATAGAGAGTGCAGTTAGGATTGTGGTTTGATCCTCTAGTCTATATACAGAAAAAAATCCCAGTAAGAAAAACTGGTTTAAGTATATTTCTTTTGGAAGTACCTTAGTCATCTAACTCCAAATGCTCCTCTACTACCTGACAATACATACTAAATTTCAGAAGTAATTGGAATGACAATGGATTTTTTCACAGCTAAAAAATGCAAAAAGGAGTTTTCCAGGAGGTTTTTCAGTAAGAATATGAAAATCTAACAATGTTCATTTTTTTTGATTTACAGAAGACTGATCCATTCCTGATGAGGAAGCAGGCACAAGGAATATGATAGGAAATTGGGTGGGACTGTACTCAACAGTGCAGTCTTCAAATCAGCATCTAATCAACTAGGAAGTTTTAAGCCAAGAATCACTTGTCTGTCTTCTCACTGGTTGGTGCAGTGCCTTACTTGAGAAGATGATAGAATTTGGTTTTCATTTGTTCAGCTTTCTGAAAGTTATTCTTCAGTTGGGAATAGAGCTTTTAAACTAATGTATTTAGTTCATATGGGCCTCTCTGAGAAAAGACCAGGAGCTGTCCTGGTACTTGACAGAGCAAGCTGCAGCCAGTTCCAAAACTGAAAGATCTGTGACTGCCCAATGTTGAATCTTTAAGAGATGCTGGTGGCACCTCTGTGATAACATATATATTAGAAATTGTAAAGAACCATGTGCAGCAGCCATGAGAGAGGAGTGAGAAAAAAATGGAAGAGGAGCAGCCCTGTAGACCCCCAGATCAGCAGCAAGGAAGGGGAGGAGGTGCTTCAAATGCCAAAGGAGCGATTCCCTTGCAGCCCAAAGGCAAGACCATGTCAAAGCAGGTTGTCATCCTGCAGCTCATGGAGGACCAATCTGGAGCAGATGTCCACACTGTAGGCCATGAGGAACCCCATGCTGAAGCAGGTGGACACACCCTGATGAAAGCTGCAGCCCAGCTGATGAAGAGCCCAGTCAGGAGCAGGGTCCTGGCAGAGTTGTGACCTGTGGGAGAGCAGCCTATACAGGACCAGATGCTCTGGCAGTTGTGGTCCATGGGGGACCCATGCTGGAGAAGTCTGTTTCTTAAGGTCTGTGCCCTGTGGAAAGGACCATGCTGAAGCAGTTCCTGAAGAACTGTGTCTCCCGTGGGAAGTCCTGGGAAAGACTGTATTGTGTGGGAGAGATTCTATGCTGGAGCAGGGAAAAAGAGTGAGAAGGAAAGAGTGTCAGGAATGAAGTGTTATGGTTGAATTGCAAGCCCCATTCCCCCTCCCTTTTGCTCTGCACAGTGCTGGGGAGGGGTGGGGGAGTTAGTAACAAAGTTAAGCCAGGAAAAAAGGAAGAAAGAATGGTGGGGGGAAGATGGATTTATTTTGGTTTTTGCTTCTCACTGTTTACCTTTTATTGGCAATAAATTAAATTTATCTTTCTTAAGTCCAGTCTGTTTTGCATTATGGTAGCATCTCCCTGTCTTTATCTTGATCCACGAGCTTTTAATTGTATTTTCTTCCCTATCTTACTGAGGAGGGGAACTGGCAGAGAGCCTAAGTTAATCTACACATTCAGTTATTACAGATTTTTCAAAGTAAGGTTGAGGGAAGACCTTTATTCTTGACGAGCTATGAATTGGGGGTGGATTGGTTATATAAAGTCTCAGAGGAACTTGTGTAAAAAATGGTCTAAAATGAAAGTAGACAGGAAGATTTTTCTCCAGTTGAGTGAGTAGTGACCAGAGCTGTGTAATAAGTATGGTACAGAAGTTAAAGTGGAATAACTTCAACAGAAAAGACTAAATCTGTAACCACTTGGTTCTTTTTTCTATCCCTTGAGGAGCAGGATCTCTTTCTTAAGGCTTGTTTATGGTTTCTGTTTAGATGACTCACTCTTCCTACCTTGTGTGCTCTGAAGATTTGTGTATGAAATACTGTGTGTCCTTCTCTAGTTTTGAAGTTCTCTATTGACAACTTCAGTTTAGTTACTCCTTTAGTATCAGAAGCAATTTATAAAAATATTGTATTTCTGTCTGAGAGGGATTCCATTGTTTCACTGAATACAGACAATTTGAATTGAAGGTACTTTCAACCAGCATGTACTTGTCTCCTTTCTCAAAGATTTCTAAGGGTCGAGTGAAAGTAAAGACAACTTAATTCATAGCTAATATTACCATAGCATAAAGCTTTAAAAAAAAAAAAGCTTCTGGTAATTGGATATATTCAGCTGTAATGCTAGTTGTGGATATTTCTATGCCATTTTTCTTCCATTTTTGGTCTTGAATGAGCTATAGACCATAGTTTACTGTGATTTGTGTGCACAAATAAAAAAAACAAATTTAAGATCAGGCCATTAGTGAAAGATAAATTGTGAGCTCCAGATAGAGATTCATGTTTTTAGCAGTATTTTTCCTTGATTGATGCAATTTTGAGATTTGCTTTTTCAAGCTGGTGAAACAACATCTGACCATTCCTTCTCTTCTGTGGTTTGTGACATCTGATAAAAAATGAAAATGTAAAAGTTTATTTATTCCAATGATACAAGCATTCTTCTTTTTCCTTCCTCAATAAGATTGAAGCCATCTTGAACTTGAGATCCATGCTATTACTTAAAATTGACTAAAAAGATCCAAATCTGTCTGAGTTGGTTCTCTGGTTGTGTGGTGAGCTTTGCCAAACTGAATCTACATTTTGTAAACAGTTACCTAATTTGATTGATCAAGCTAGTGCTTTACTGGGCTGGACTCTGTAACACAGTTATGTGGAAACACAGCACCTACTTCAGTCACTGGAAATGTGTGATTATTTATGTGGTGGATATCTGTCTTTAAATCTCATTTTGAGCAGCAGAAGGCTATACTATA
This sequence comes from Ploceus nigricollis, assembly GCA_013399945.1. Taxonomy (NCBI): domain Eukaryota; kingdom Metazoa; phylum Chordata; class Aves; order Passeriformes; family Ploceidae; genus Ploceus; species Ploceus nigricollis. Next base: position 478,768 of record VXBC01004661.1, on the reverse strand, counting down.
TTTGGTATCATTCAGCTGGCTTGTGTGTTCTGGGAAGTATACAAGCAGGATTCAAGTGTATCTTTAGCTATTGGAGAACATAGTGAGGGTGTCTTACCTACTGATTAAAAATTAGATTTTAAAAAATTTTTCTGTTTTAGTAGTTTAACAAGTTGCCTTGGGCTTTTAGTCCATTACAACAAATGCACACAATTAATGTGGTATTTTATGGAATTTTTTTCCAGTGAAAGCCACCTAAAATACTAAAAATATTAAGTTCTAGGTAAAAGATGTATTTCTGAGGTAGTGGTATTTGGTTAGTTCTTTATCCAGAGGAGGGTAACAAGAAAGGGAGTGACTTTCCTAAAGCAATGAAAAATTATAAAAACATGGGAAAAATTGGTCAAATTGAATGCCTAAAACTGTTAAATTGAAATATCTGGTACAAAGTAATTTGTTATGTCTGGAGAAGTAGTTACCAGTAAATATACTGGTGATACGAGAAATTTATTTGTTTGGACTTTGTGTATGGCAGTCAGAATCATGCTCAGGGTATTCTCTGAGTAGATGTACAGAAAACCTAGGGAGACAAATGTCTGAAGGAAACAGTTGGCAGTTTTTGGGTTGCCTTCCTACATCTTGTTTATATTATGTTGAGTAAAAATTTTGGAGGTGTAGCTTGCTTTTTAAAATGGTAAATTGAGGATTGGAGTCTAACTTTAGAGCTAAGACTTTTATAACCAAATGACTGAAAGTCATTTAATGAATGAAAATAAGTATAACCATATAGCTTACAATAAGTAAATCAAGTACGATCCTGAACAGCTGGAGAACTTCTAAAGTTTCTTGAGATGCTTGAAATTGATGCAATGCTCTAGATCTTTTGGGTTGTTACAGAACTAATAAAGAAGTCTCCAGAGTAGACATTTGTAGTGATTTGTTGTCCAAACTTGACACAGGCAGGAGCGGTAGATATCTGGGATATGCAACTTCAGCATATCCCAGAATTTAAATAAAAGTGACATCTTGGTGTTTATGATGCAATGAAAGGTACCTCACTGGAGTACCTCATCTGACTACCTAGAACAGTGAAACGCACATACAGACCTTACTTATAATGCTATAATGAGTTTTCAAACAGTGAAATATTTTCTGGAGTGGATATACCAGAACAGACTAAATTAAAATGGAAAATATACCAGATGATGCAGAAGATTTTATATTGGGAAAACTGTGTTCTGCAGTGTCCCTGGATGGTTGGACAACTTGTTTTACCATTTGCTCTTATAAAGAGGCTTTCTGGATATAAAATATTTAAAATATTTTATGTAAATATTTTGAGAATAATCAGAAATGGTTTTCCTTTGTATTTGTTTGTCTTTTTTTTAAATATGCTTCTCAAGAATTTGCTCTTCCAATGTCTTTGGTAATGTCACTGGCTTGTTGCAGTTTTTATTGCTTGGGAATGTATCTTTAATGGCTATGTACGTGCTGCAAGTGCAATGCCTTTCATTTTTGGTTAAAAAAAGTTGTTCTATACTATTTCTATAAGGTTTTTCCAAACCCATATTTCCTAGGTTGCATGAGTAGATTAATTCCTATATTTCATATAGTTATTACAGTTGGGTTTGACTTTTGGAATATAGTCCTTGTGACACTGCTTAGGACTGCCTAGGAGTTGGGTTGGATTTCATGTATAGGTACTCACATGCATCACACTTTTTTTCCCCTTCTTTTTTATCTTGTATCGTTGAAGCATGTAATTAGAAGACTGTTGGCATACATGACACCATGTAAGAAATTCCTGTATTGCTTACATATTAGAGATGTGTAGATGAACTTGATGGTCGTAGAGAAAGACTTAACTGGAAACCTGCATAACTATCACCAGACCGCTTCTGATGTTTGTGTGTGTATCAAAGAGGGAGGTCTGTGGAATTCCGTGCTGCTGAAGTCTTTGATTTGGTAGGTAGAGTAGTGGACAGGATGCTGTATCTGAACAGTTTTGTTTCCATGGAAGTGAGTAAAGTCTTCTTGAGATTCTCTTGTTCAGAAAAATTCTTAGTATGATATAATTTGTCATCTTTAAGCAAGTTGTAGTCTGTGTATTTAATACACACTGCAGGTGTATTAAATATTGTTGATTTGATATCTAAACCTACAGGAATAACTGTATAGTCATTGTTGGTATCTTTAAGCTCTTTGAAGTCACAGTTCAGATGAGTCCTCTGATATCCTTCTATATATCAACTTTCAGATTTCTGTATCTCTCTGTAGCTATTTTGAAGTATATGAGTTTTTTCCTCTGTGGTTGATGTGTGTACTAACAAATGCATTAATTATTAGTGGTCGTATCTTTAAAACTTGTACTGGGCATATCTGGTTTAGAGTTCACTTCCCATGTAGCAGCCCATATGGTGCTGTGTTATAGATTGGTGACCAGAACAGTGTTGAAAAGACACCAGTATTTTATAGTTGTCACTGAATAATTCTTGCACAACATCAAGGTCCCCTATGCTTCTCACTGTGCTAGTCAGTCAGCTGAGGGTAAGCAGGAGGTTGGGGCAAGGCACAGCTGGCACAGACGATGTGAATTGAGCAGGGGGATATTCCGTAACATATGACATCATACTCAGTAGTAAAATTGGGTAGCTATTTTTCCAAAGTAGACCTTGCTCAGGACTGGAGAGACATTGGTCTGCTGGTGGGGAATGACTGCATTTGCATAATTTGTTTTCTTCTTTTTTACCCTTATATTTATTAAACTGCCTTTATCTCAACCTGCAAGGTGGGTCCCTCTCTCTCTCCCCACTGCTTTTGCGGTTCTTTTCATTTCTCCATCCTGCTGTGCAGTGGGAAAGCAACTGAGTGGGGGCTTATCTGCTATCCAGAGTCAAGCAGTACAAAGCTATGTCTTTGTATGACATGAAAAATGCAATCTGGAATCATTAGCTGGATTAGTTCCAGAAACGTCCTCTACGGTTATTAATACCAACATTGCTATAGTGCTACTGTACTTGTTTTAGTTTTGCTAGAGGGATGCTTGAAGTCACTTTAAGCCTGTTCTGACAGGTGTTACAGCCCTAGAGGGTTATTCTTTTTCCCCATTCTATTTTCAGAATACTGTGGTGAATTCTTAATTAAGAACTTAGTATTTAGGGAGGTACTCCTTAGCTATTCTTAATCCAAAAGTACCATTAGCACTCTTCTGGTAGAAACCTGGGTTTTGGAAAAAGATTCTTTCTGTACTTCTAGCCCTTCATGGTTAGCAGTTAGAGAAATTCTGAGATGATTTATGGGTATTGTTATTCTCACCGCTTCACATATTGAATTTTTTTTTTCTTGGAGTCTGGAATTGTAGCACCTCAGAATATTAGGTATTAGATTATGAATTTGAGATATATTCCTGAATCACAAAATATTGTTTGACTGTCTTTCTTTGTAGATCTTCATCAGCAATGTAGTTTTACTTTAAGCCGTTCATTTCAAATCTTGGAATAGAGAAAAAGTTATCTGTATTTAAGATAGAAAACATTTAATTTTTCACTTTTTTTTGTCTTTTTATCAGATCTCTTGAGAGCTGGTTTAGTGTCATAACTGGCATTAAGACAATCCAGGAACTTTATCTGTTCAAATTACTTGCACTTTCTGTAATAAATACATTTTTAGATTTCCAAGACAACTTTTTATGTGTTGAAATAGAGTTTTATATAATTGCCTGGAAAACACAGAGGACTGTATTAGGTAGCATTCTGTCTTTTTGTAGTTGCATGTTGTTCATGGTTTGACGATGATTGGAATGGGTTAGTAGGGGTGTTGAAAGAATTGACTGAGTCCAGCAAGATTCCTGGAGGTATTTAAAAGATGTGTAGATATGGCACTTAGGGACATAGGCAAGATAAATGATTGGACTCAATGATCTTGAAGGTCTCTTTCAGCCTAAACAATGCTCTGATTTCATTATATAAGAGCCATTTTTACATGATTATGGTGGAGGCTAGCTACATTAGTTAATGTAATTTTCACTGTTCAAATCTTAGTTAAAAAGAGAGCAATAGCATGCTCGTGAATCAATTTTTTTTCAGATCTTAAACTCACTCATTTATGAGTAAAATCATAAATCATTTATGATCAATCTAAAATGGTTTAAAACTTTGTGGTTTTAAAGGGACTAAAACCATGTGAAGGATCATTTTAACAGGAAGTTACAGATTATTGATTAGCCCTGATCATACTAAATTGATAAGATAAATTTGGCGAGGCCCTGATAAATGCATTTGTTCTAACATGAGGAACTTAATTCCTCTTTGTTTCTATTATGTACCTCTGAATATTTGACTTGCCATTGCAGTGTCTAAGGTCCAGATCTCTTCCTTTAATGTTAAGTCAAATCAAGTAGTCACTTATATTTAAAATGCTCATTTCACATCTGCGGGTATTTGTCATGTTGATTTGTGAAGAAAAGATGCTAGATTTCTTCACAGTTTTCTGAGGCAGATTGTCACAGTGCATTGTATGAGTTAAATAACACCTTTTTTCTGGAGTACTAAGTGCCTGTGGCACCTGATTTCTTTATTGGTGAGGAAACTGAGCCTGCTTAGCTGTTTATATCCTTGGCAGAGAAAACCTGCTGGCAAAAATAATCTGATCTCATGTGCTTGGTGGTAGTGTGCTGAAAATAGAATACATGTGCGCAACACATGGCAAAAATAGTTATTACATGGTAAAGAATTCTTCCCCATTTGCTTTTGAAATGAGTGAATAAAAGTGGCATGTAGCAGAGGTGCTTAGACATATCTGAATCTATAACATTTTCATCTTAAGACAGTTTGCAACAGTCAGTTTCACACCTACTTTTATAAATGGCATAGAATTGGACACAATGCAGCTGTATATATCTGTGTTAATTGCCACAAATATGAAGAAAAACTTCTAATAATTAAAATTTTTTACTCTCTTCTCTTGTCTTGGCCTGCAGCTGACACTTGTTTACTTGAAGAATGCCTTTGTTGTATATTTACTGCAGTAAAAGATTTTTTTGGTTGCATCTAAATTGAATGTGGAACTCTTGAAAGCAGAAGGAGAAAAAAACAACTGAATTTACATAAATAGAGTATGGAGTTGCTTATATATATGCATGTGTAACATCACTGTTATAATATGTTCATGGAGTGATGCAGGAAAAGGTAGAGACCTGTACATAGTGAAAATGGTTTGAATTTTGTATGTAGATTTTTTTAATGTGCAATCTGTGGACATTTGTTTTGAATGTCCAAAATTTCCCAATTTATTAAAACATTAAACATTTATATTAAAAGTAGTAGAGGTAGTATAAAAATGAAGAAATTCTGAAATTTCTATTTTGATTTTCTCCTTGTAAAATTTTTACTTTTTTTCCTAGTTAAGCACTGCTTCCATGTGTGTGATTAATTAATAGGAACACATGGGTGCTTCTTTTTATACAGATCAGGCGACTCTTCTGTTGTCTTGCACCAAATTTATAAGTGAAAGAAATGCTGTGACTTCTAGTCAGATCCTGCCTGTTGCAACAAAATGCAGTTCCCCCAAATGTATTTAATGATAAAAAGCTGCATTGATACTGAAGTTGGCTAAGAATGAACTTCTAGCACAATTTGAGGTATTAGAAAGCAGGCATTCTTTATTGCAGGTCTGGACACATTTGGAGGATTTTTCCTCTAATTGAATGTGTGTCATGAAACTTTACAACAGGGTATTTATTTCATCGTGATCATACATATTCATTACAGCATACTTCCTAGGTAATACATAAACATCACTTTTCCTAGAACTAATTTGCATGCATCTGCTTCCTACTGGAAGTCCTTTTATGATCCTANGTCACCAGCTGGAACTTACTGAATGTATAAGGGTGGACATAGTTTTTAAGTGATTGAGCTCTGGGTGCAAATATCACCCATCTATATAATTTCTTAAATCCCTCCAGATAGCAGGTAATACTCCCATGTTGGATCTCCTTTTCTTTTCCTTTCTTTCTCTAAAGTAATTTGCTGACAAGTCTATTGGATGGTCTTTCATAAATAGAAGAGATCAAATATCTCTAAAGTATTTTAAAATAACAAGTCCTTAGAAAATAGAATTCAGTTTGCAATATTGGTGCTGAAAATATATTCAGTGGATGGGAAATTTTGCTATTTGCAAGCTGTTTGATTTATTTTTCTGAGTCAGTTTGAAGCCTTTGGGGACACTGGGAGTAAGGGGAAGTACTGCTTGTGAACTGCTTAACTTGGTGTACTGACAAATAGAATTGCAGCTGCTGTTTTCATGTCTGAGTTTTGTGTGAACAAAGGATGATTAAGAGATGTTCCTCTTCATGGCTCAAATATTTACTTGTCCTTAGTTTCATGCAGAAGAACATGTTTTACTATGTAGAATGGGAAAACTTTGTCCTTAAGTGCTGTCCCAGTATTAATTTGAGCCAGAGATGTTTCTGCAGGAATGCCAGCANTTCTTGTTACATAACTTTGCCACACTTCTGTTCCACTGGGTTGCAGCTACTAGTTTAGCATCCTGTATGTCTGCTTTTACATTCTTTTATCAAATTTCCTAGTTAGAATTTTGAGCTTTATTTCGCAACTTCAAGGAACTGAAAATTTCTATTCTCTGTTGTCTGTCAGCAGGTAGATAATTAGCTGTCTACAATTTCCNGCAGCTGCTGTTTTCATGTCTGAGTTTTGTGTGAACAAAGGATGATTAAGAGATGTTCCTCTTCATGGCTCAAATATTTACTTGTCCTTAGTTTCATGCAGAAGAACATGTTTTACTATGTAGAATGGGAAAATTTTTTCCTTAAGTGCTGTCCCAGTATTAATTTGAGCCAGAGATGTTTCTGCAGGAATGCCAGCAATTTTAATTTTTTTTTTTTTTTTTTTTTTAAAGTCCAAGATTTAAGTTCTAGGAATAGACCTAGAGTGGCCAAAGCTGAGCTCTATATCTTTAACCCAGAAGGTGCTTCTTCTCCCATTTGAGTTTTCCCACAAAAATCTGTGTTCTTCTTACCTAGTGTAGCTTGAAAAGATTTCTATTCAAACTCAGTTTTCACCACATGCAGTCTTTCTAAGGCCATTGCTTCAAGTCTTTCTTCAAGTTTGTTTGCAGTCTGATGTATGCAGAGAATGGTTATTTTGTAATTTGGGGACAACAGAATATGATTATTGTTGCAGACATTCTTTAGAAGGTGTCTGTATTTTCATATACTGAATGTATTATTTACCAGCTTCTTTAAGTGTTCCATTGAAAGTATCACTTGCTGCATAGCAGCACAGAATTCAGTGTCATTGAATCATGACCTGTGGGAAGTTTACAGCTAATATACCATCATGACTAATACAGATCATTGGGGGAAAAAAAAAAGAGAAATACAGGGTGATGCCTGCGAAATCAAGGGAAGGAATGAAAAGTAGTGAAAAAGAAGAAAAATAATTTCACTCATGTCTTTGTCTGCATTCAAGTGATCTAGCAGTTCAAACCATGGTTTTTATCAGGAAAAAATCCTTCTTTCTTAAATAGCATTTATGCTAGAATACAGACTTCAACACTTCTTTAGAAGAAATTCTTTCTCTTCCACACAGCACACTTCCTCCTTTTCTGTTTACAGCTCATAAAACTGGGTGTGCTGTTAGTAAACTATTTTTGTACTTGTTGCTATTAAAAAAAGATAAACCCGTCAGTATCGATTCCTTTTAATGTTAAAATCCCATCTCTGCCATGCTCAGATGTACAGTATATGCAAAATATTTGAGTCAGTCATCTGTGATAGTGCTGTGAAATGTCTTTTTGTTGATTACTGAATTTACTAGAAATCAAAGTGGAGCAAGCAGGTTGCTGAGAATTTTGGCTGTGTTCATAGTTTTTTTTGAGTCGAAAGGCTTAGTAGTATTTACTAAGAATATTTAGTCTGAATATTCATTTAAGTTTGAGAAGAAAGATGAGGAGTCTCACCATTAGCAAGTTTTGGGAATGTTTTCTTGTGAATCAGAAGATAGAAAACTGTGTGTCAGTTGTTATTATAGGGATTAGATGTTAGCAGACTTTACTGCAAAGCTGTTGCAATTTATACAAATTAGATGTGGTACTACATTAATGCTATTTTTTTTCAGTGGTAGTGTTGTTAGAATAACCATATATGATTGTTCTATTAAGTAAATTAGTTCAAATTTTTTGTTTAAAAAAACAACTTTGGTGCTGATCTCTTCAGAGGATTTTGTTTTGGAAAATATAGTACTAATAGAAACCACAAGTAATAATTGCACCATTAGTTTGGAGGTAAAGAGTAAGGTAAAAATACAGCTGTTGTGGTTGTTTAGCTTGAACTTTGCTATTCTGTATAAGAATTCAGTTATGCTTAATGTAGAGTTCACCTAGTGAAGGCTGAATTTGAAAATGAAAAATTCTTTGGGGAAGTTGAATTTTCAGACCACTACAATGACTAAAGAAGTAGTCAGTACTTCTGTAATGCTTGTTGTGGAAATAACATAGAAATACAAGTGTTATAGGAAAAAGCTTTATTTGTTTTTTTTTTTTAAGAAAAAGCTCTGTGTTGAATAATGATTGCAACATGCATTGTTTTTTATTAAATGCTGATACTTATCTTTACCATTATGTGAGTTGTAAACTTATGATCTTGTCCTGTAGCTGGGATATTTTATAAGATATTGCTCTAAGCTTGAAGCACACAAGTTTATCATGATTTGGTTGTTTTAAAGGCCTATGGCTGGGAGTCCTAGCAACTTACCAGCTGGTGTTCACTACTGCTACCACCATTTTCTCTTTCTGGATCTTCTCCATTGATTCTGTATCCATCTGAGAGTCAAAAATTACGCAGCCTTTGTGCTGGTCTTCTGGTAGTCCTGATTTGTTAGCCTGACAGAAATCAGTAGAACTGAGACATAGTACAGAATCAAAATTAATGCCTTAATTTACTATTTGGGAACATGTAACTGTCCTATTGTCGTACTTTTCCACCAGTACTGGTGGTGTGGTTTAACCCCAGCTTGGAGCTAAGCACACACAACTGCTTGCTCATGCCCTCAGCAGTGGAATTAAAGAATGAATTGGAAGAGTAAAAGGTAGAAAACCTATGGACTGAAATAAAGACAGTTTAAGTGGGAAATCAAAAGAAACACAAGAAAACTAAAACAAGGCATTGATGCACCACTTCCCATGGACAGGCAGGCGTTCAGCCTTTGGCAGGAGAGCAGGGCCACATCAAGTGTGACAGTGACTTGGAAAGAAAAATGGCATCACCCCAAATGTTCTTCATTTCCTCCTTCTTCCACCACACTATATATCCTGAGCATGTTGTCATATGGTCTGGAATATCCCCTTGGCCAGTTGTAGTCACCTGTCCTGTCTGTGTCCCATCCCAATTTCCGATGAACCCTCAGTCTCCTCACCAGCATAGCAGTATGAAAAGCAGAAAAGGCCTTGGCTCTGTGTAAATCCTACTCAGCAATAACAAGAACATCTCTATATTACCAGCTCTGTGCTCAGCACAAATCCAAAACACAGCCCCATTCCAGCTGAAAAGTAAAAAAATTAACTCTATCCCAGCCAAAACCGGCACAACTGGTCAATTTCATGTTTCATGGAGGAAACTTTAGGAAGTCCTGTTGTAATAGGAGCTGTAAGAGAATAGGGACTGGGGAGTGACTGGATGATGGAAGTTTCACAGAGAAAGCTGGTTGGTGTTTGGGAAAAAATTGACTTTATTATTAAGAGATGAGGTTTGTGACTTTATAATGATTCTTTTTTTCCCTGCTTCTGCAAGTGAAGATGAGTTTAGGAAACATGTGTGAGGTGTAAACTGTCTTTTGGAATATTGCTGTATGTGTCTAAATTTAGAGTTGGATGCACAGGATGGAAAAAGAGCCAGCTGACTTTAATCTCTGACTGGTCTGAATTTGCATAGGCATTGGAAGAAGATTGTCGACCCTTTAAATATGAAATTAGTTGTTTATATTCAGGACTCCTGGATTTTAGGTGGAAACCTGTGTGAAATAGCACCTGGGCCTTTCAGAAAGTCTCAACATTCAAAAACTTAAAGGAAAAAAAATAGGCAACCCCTTCCCCTCTATCCCTGAAGTCGTACCTTTGAAATATCCTGTTCAAGAGAACTGATATAAGCAGATAGTGCTTTAAATATGCTGATCTGCATGTAAATTATTGCAAGATATGTAAGCTAACTTTCAGTGGAGCTATAATGCTGCCATTTTACTATAGGGAATGTTTAGGACTGGCATCTTGCCACAGGCTTAAATATATAGGAATTGCAGACATTTTGTTTGTCTTTCACAGTTGGATGGTTCTCAGGAATGTTTCTGTGACATATGAGGGCATATATGCAAAAACTGCAGATATCAAGCCATGCTAATAAATTATGATAGCCAATCTTACATGGAGAAATATCAATATCCATTTTGGCTTAAAAATCATATATCTGCATTTAGATAACTTCAGGAATATACATGAAAAAATTCGTTTTGTTAATTTAAATTGCTTTCTTATGTAGGAAATATACGTGGCAGCCTTCATGCCAAACTGTCCACTAAAATACAGCATTGAGCATCTTTCCCATTTTGTTTTGAAATTTAGAATACAGCTTGCTTTTTATTATCATTATATGTAAATGCATTTTCCTTTGTACTCAGTTTAACTGGTGTTTGCAAAGATTTGTGTCTGTAGGTGTCCAACAGGATTAATGGTTGCTCTTAAGTAAAGCAAATGGCTACAACTGAAAGTAGATGGTTACTTTTAAGTTATGAAAGGTGCTTTCTCTTAAGTTATGAAAGATGCTTTAACCATATATTGTGATCTAATTTCTTAGATAAAGTGATATTTAACAGGCAATTATGAAAAATATGTTATAATCTCCTTAGTATGTTTGTGTAACAGTACCAAAGGCTGAGACATAACCCAATTAGATAGGCATAGGGCCAAGTGCTGTGTTTTCAGCCAGCGACTGTTTGTTTATAGCTCTTTGGCACTTCAGAGCCTGATCTTAGTGTATTAATTCACTGTTAAAGCTGAATCTCGTGTTAGTGCTCTGGTTTTACTTTTTTGGTTCCTTCTGTGTTGCATACTCAAATATCTTCCTAATGCCCATGAACATATGTGCCCTTACTTATATTAGTTTCAAATAATTTTGGATCTTTGCAAGTTGCTGACTTTCTAAGGATTTTGTGCATGTGGAAAATGGAGTTCCACATACTTTTACGTAACTTTTGAAGTTCTCCATTCCATTTTATATGAGATTTTAAGCACTTGCTTAATATTTTGTGGTATATTACTGATTTCTTTACCATTGTGTTTTTTGTTTCCTACCTTTGTTGAAATCATTACATGGTTTTTGTTTTGGATGGGACAGAGTTATTTTTCTTCCTAGTAGCTGTTGCAGTGCTGTTGTTTGGATTCAGTATGAGAGTGTTGACAACACACTGATGCTTTGGTTGTTGCTAAGTAGTGCTTACCCTAAGCCAAAGACTTTGCAGGTGCGCAAGAAGCTGAGAGGGATCACAGCCAGGACAGCTGACCCAAACTGGCCAAAGGGATATTTCCTACCATGGAATATCATGCCCACTTTATAAACTGGGGGCAGTTGGCTGAGCGCTGCTGATTGCTGTTGGCAGACAGGTGGGGCGAATGGTGCCCATTGTACATCATGTGGCTTTTCTCCTTGGCCTTCATTTTCTCTCTCTTTTTTGTTATATCCGTTGTTGTTGTTGTTGTCATTATGAAGATGATTATTCTTATTTTACTCTCATTATTAAATTGTCCTTATCTCAACTCTTTTCTGATTCTCATTCCCATCCCACTGGCAGGGGAGGTGGAGTGAGTGAGGGGCTGTGTGGTATACTTAGGTGCCAACTTCATTTAAACCACAACAGAAATGCACTAAAACGTAGAGACCCAAGTCATATTTTCTACACAGAAGTGGTGTTCATATCTGTTTAACTTCAAATTAAGAAATAAATATAAAGGAGAAATTAAGTATGAGAACATGTGAGAGTTTGAAGAAATTTAGAATAAATGTTGTGGGATTCTTTCCTCATTAAAAAGGTACTTTCCTCATTTCAAGGTACTCTGCAGCATGGGCAAACTTAATGTGAATCTTATTTTTTTATCAATCCTTAAGGAATTAGAAAACGACAAAAACAAACAAAAAGTTATGCAAAGCTAGGTCTTAACAAGACATTATTCTTTTACAGAAATTTTACCTGTTACATGCACATTTGATTGCAAATCTAAATATAAAATCTCAGAGCACAGAAAATATAGAGAAAGTTGTACTACTTTGTAAGATATTCCTTTTCAGTAGTACTCCTAAAAGAAGCTGATCCTGAGAAGCAAATTTCTAGAAGTTCTTTTTTTAGTAGATATTTTGGTATGTTTTTTCACTTTTTGTCCTTAACTTTCAGATGTCTCTCTGAAACGATGTTTCATTTCTTAATATTCTGAGATAGTAACTGATTTAGAAGTATTGGTAGAGTCAGTTTGAATCTAAAATCTTGAAAATATATAGGAATACAATACAGAATTCTCAGTACATTTTAAGTTTATTTTGTGTATTCTTTACCTTTTAAACATTTAGGTTTGAATATTCATTTTTATTGTGAAAAAAAAAATTATCTTTTAAACTCTTGAATATCCTTTTTATATTTTTGGAGGAGTTGTTTATCCCTTGGAAAATGGGACAGACTTCCAAAGCGCTCAGTTATGCAGAAATATGTTTAGGAAGGAAGAAGCTCAGCTGGAGTTCAAACTGGCAGGTGCCAAGAGTAATAAAAAAAAACTCCTGTAGGTATGTTAGTAGGAAACATGAGGCCAAGGAAGATGTAGGTCTGCTGTTGCATGTGTCTGACAGCTTAGTTATGGACAACAGAGTAAAGGTAGAAGTGTTCCATTTTCTCTTTGCCTTGGTCTGCATGGGAAAGTTCAGGTCCCAGGTTTCTATGTCAAGAAGCAACAACAAAGTTAACAGCAAAACACTGTTAGAGTAGGACTGAGTAAAGATCCAGCTGTAGCAGTTGGACACATACACATGAACAGGATTTGGTGGGATGCATCTGAATTGGTCCACCATCTATCTTATTTGAAAGGTCATTGAAGGCCTAAGTGGCTGGAAAGTCAAATATTATACCCATCTACAGAAGTGAAAATTTGGGAAAATGCAGAGCTGTCAGTCTCACTACATTTTTGGGGGAAGTTATGGTACAAGTGTTTGTGAAAGTTTTTTCCAAGAATGTGAAGGACAAGAAAGAAAATGGCTGGGAAAACCCAGCTCAGATTTACCAAGGGTGAATTGTGCTTTACCAACATGATGCTTTCTGTGATGAAACCACTTATTCTGTGGATGAAAGAAGAATTACAGATGCTCTGTACCTTGACTTTAAAAAGGGACTTGACATGTTGCCCCAGTATTCCTGTAGACAAGTTGGTAAGTTACAATTTAGACATACGGACTTTGAAAGGTGTCACATCTCTAGAGATCAAAGGGCACTGTGATGATAGTGGTCAAAGTCAAAATGTTAGTGGTCCTTGGAGTGGAGTTCCTTGAAAGTTGATGCTGGGTCTGGTAGTGCTACTCAGTATATTTGTAAATATTTTAATGATAGGACTGAACCATCCCTGAGTTTGCAGATGACTTCAAAATGGAAGGAGAGGGAGATGTCTGGGAAGGAGGAGCCACCAGTCCTTCTGAGAAACCTTGAGGGGCTGAAAATTTGGACCCACAAGAATTGCATGAGTTTTAACAAAAATAAATAGGAACTGCATCTGAAACGGAATAAACTTAAGTGGCAGAACAGGCTGGGAACACACTGGCTGAGGTATAGCTCTACTGCAAAGCACTTATGAGTTCTAGGGGACAGCAAACTTAATATAAGCTAGTGGTATAATATGGTGTAAAGAAGGCAAACAATGTAATGGACTGCATCAGGAAGAGAATCATCAGTGAATCAAGGCATGTGCTTATTCTGCTCAGCACTTCATAGGCCAGCATAACATGATTAGAGGTTTGGAGGTTACTGGGAGGGGAGACATAACTGGTCTTCCTGTGCCAGTTAGATTCAGAGAAAAATACTATATTTACAAAGGTTTATACAGTGACAGAAAAGGCAGTGGGCACAGCTTGCTCTAGGGGAATACCATCCAAATGAAAAGAAAATCAGTGTGAGAAGAATAATTAAGAATTAATCATATGAATAGCTTTCCCAGAGAAATGGTGGAATCTCCCTTGCCAACATTATTAAAGACTTGGAAGGACCCTGGACAACCTAATCTAGGGCTGTGCATTTGATAGAAGTTTGGACCAGGTCATTTCTAGAGATTTTATATGAAAAGATAAAAATAAAATCTCCAGACTAGACTTGTCTGTTATTCTATCATGTAGGTGATATTTTTTTTATTACTTCATGGAATGTGTTCCAGAGTGTCAATAGTTATGATGCATTCTGCCTGTCCTTGATTGAGCAGCCTGAACTCATTTATGTTCAGGGTTACAGTCACTAATAGCTCTAATGGTTACAGATTAATGGTCTGAGTATCCTGGGTCTGGCTGAGCTGGAGGTGCAATGGAATTATTAACTGGTATATATTGCAATTTGCAGACAATATTTGCATATATTGTCTGCAAAGCATAAAATGTTTTACGTGGACAAGAGATTTCAGTAGTGACTGACTGTTTTGTGCTGTGATTTGTCAAGCGTGTAGCTTTCCATGCAGGAAGATGTTAGTTGAAAGCAAAGTAAAAATCATTAACCTATATGGCAACATTATTATGATCAAATTTGAATTATGCTATTGTGTGTTTTTAAAAGGATTTTAAGGATATAAATTGGAAGTATATATCAACAGAAGAGTACCCATGACTTAACTACTGTGTTAACAAAGTTCAACTTGTGTTAGACTTGACACTATCTTTAAACAAATATATTTGTTTCATTGTGGTGGCTAACAGCTGGCCTGGAGGCCTCACAGTTATAGATAACTAATTATGTAACTCGACCAGTCTAGGCCATTAGGGAGCCAGTTTAAGCCATTGGGGACGTGGACAGCTATTGGCCAGTAAGTCGGGTGGCAACTAAATTCAGCCATTCCGGGCAACTGTGTGTGCTTTCAAAAACTATATAAAGGGAACTCAATAAAAGTTGGCTGTTGTCACATGAACCTCGAGTGTTGTGTCATGTGTCTGTCACTGTGGGAAGTGGTGACCCCGATGTGATCGGTAATAGCCAGGCTGTGGGGATAGCGGTGGAGACAGACCCCCAGTGGAGCAGGGCAGCCAGGGACAGCTGCCAGCAGCAGCAAAGGTCGAGACCGTATAAATAGAAGAAGCTGCAGGGGACATGGGGACACAAATTTCCACTGAAGAAAATGCTGTGGTACAGGTATGGGCCCTCTTTTTATGCGAACGGGGGATAAATAACGTGTATAAACAGGCCCTACAAGCCTTGCTGTGCGAGAGCCATGGACTAGGCACAGATGATAAAGACTTTTTAATGACCTGTTGGCTGGTGCTGGACACCTTAAAACAGATGAGAGCCGAAGCTGAGGGCACTGCCCCCCAGAACATCCAGCAGGGATGGAAAGTGGAGCAGTGAGGGGAGCGAATGCTATCTCGGGTGTGTGGGCAGAGAAGAAGGGTGAGATGCCAAGGAGGGAGGACTGTTATCCAGGGACTCTCTGTCCCTGTGGCGCCGCCTTGCTATGCCGTGGGAGCTCCCCTGCCACTGCTGTTAATGACAACATCTGCATCGTGCGTGGGTTCACCTGTGCTGTGACTGCCCAAACCACTGCCATTGGCATCAAGTGTGCCACAGCACCCAAGCTCGCCTGTGTCATGGCCGCTGGAGCCATACGAGCTTTGTTTTACACCTTACATCACTGTCAATCCGCTCAGCATGCCTGTGCCTGTGGCTGATTGGGCAGCCCAGCCACCGCTTGGCATGCCCACTTACACATTTGGCGCGCAGGTGGAACCTGGAAATCAAGCGGCACCCAGCACTGGAACTGCTGACATGGAGCTGTGTGGGCCCAAAACCGAAATGCTGACGGGGGTTTGCTGGAACCCAGACCTGTGGAAAGCCGCATTCTGCTGTGTCCATAGTCAGGGCTTGAGAAGCCTAGAGAACACCGAGGCAGCCAGTGCTGCTGTCAGTGCCCAAGCAGCTGGAGGGCCCTGCCGGCTGTGAGCAGCCCTGGGGACCAGCGGAGTGAAGCCACACGCCACCAAGAGTCATCCTGGAATGGAGCCATGTGCCACCAAGAGCCACCCCCGAGCAGGCAACGAGTCACATCGCCTAGCAACCACTCTCTACAGCCGGAGCCTGACACAGAGCTCTGAACCAAGCATGGCCACGCTGAGAACCACCATCCTGGGGGGGCCCCAAG